>JALMQS010000887.1:123823-706398 GCA_024734495.1 Forficula auricularia | reverse complement strand
TGGACCACATATTTGATTCGATCGCGAATCGAATACAGATGATTTTTGTCAAATATTAAGTGAAAATAATATCCGAATTTATATACCATATTTCTAACTTGAAATAGTGAAGTTTTCTCATTAATATATCAAAGAATAATTAACACATTAACGAGAATTGTTTTTGATCGCGCTTTTTTTTAAATATATATATAAATCGCGAGACTACTGCTGTTTGAAGCTATTGGAGTCTGCTGAGTCTTAAGTCTGGACCAAGAGAAAATGAAAAAGATGTGATCCATTTGGCTATAATCCAGCCTCATTTCGGGTTTAGCCCGCATGACACTTTTTATATCAAACACTGATATGGATCACCAAATGAATTTGAAATATGAGATGTTATATATTCAATCTCCCAGTCCAGAGCGCCCGATCTGTTAACACGTGTGTTAGGTGTTTGCCAATCGCGAAATGATGCTGGATTATAGCCAAATGGATCATATCTTTTTCATTCTCTCTTGGTCCAGACTTAAGACTCAGCAGGCTCCAATAGCTTCAACCAGAAGTAGACTCGCGATATATATTTTGTTTGAAAAAAAAAGCACGATCAAAAACCATTCTTGTTAATGTGTTAATTATTATTCTTTGATATATTAATGAGAAAATTAATTTCACTGCTTCCTTTACTGGCTGAATTCCTCTGTTTTTTAATTTAATTTATAATAAAGATAAATGTTTGAATTATATACACTTTTGATTTATTTAATTTTTTTCTCTTACTTTTCCTGCCAAAAAGACAATTCTTGTATCGTGGTCATAATAAGGGAAAAGAACTCCAGATGAACTGTCAATTGACTCGACGGCCAATGGTTGAGAAAGATCACTTTGCGACCAAATCGCATATTGTCTATCGGAATGTCGGGAGAAGCCTGTAGTGAGAATACGTCCAGTGGATCCGAGGAAGACCGTCTTGCAAGCTTTAGTTCCCGCATGGCAGACATTCTCCTAATTAAGAAATTCAAACAAGGCAATAATTAGTAAAATAAAAAATTATATAATTATATATCGTGATATATACATATAAAATATAAAAGATAAAGGGAAAGTAATTTAAATTATTTATATAAATTAATTTAAATTTTAAATTATTCGACTAGATTATCATCACAGGAATCTTTCATTAAGCTAACATCTATATAAACACGGAAAAGAAGGTTTTTTCAATAGCTGCATATCGAAAATAGTAATACAATTAAAGAAAGAACATAATTACCAAGTTGTTATAGGAAAATAAGATCTATATCTTTGATATAATTTTGATGGCTGTATATGTATATAATTAAGTAATGGAGAGGGATTCAGCCAATGGGTAGCCTCTGCTGAATAAAAAACTCCCAATTATGGAAAACGTTTCGGCTTTAATTAAATAATGCCATCATCAGTTCCTAAGAGCTGAAAAAAGCGGTAGAGCACACATGTAAAAATACAATAAAAATCTTCTTACAAAAAAATCCAAAAGTTGTTAATTATAAAATTATTGCGAGTCATTAATTCTGTAATTAGAAATTTTCGTCGAAGAAGGGAGAAGCAGCTTATTGCTCCTACCCCATATGTGCCCCTTCTCATAGATGGACCATTTTTCTCTCTCACCTATATGCCAGGGTTGGCCGAAAAAATTCAAAAAATATTTAAGAACTATAATGTACGCACGGCCTTGTCATCAACTGGTAATATTTCCTTTTTATTTAATAATAAGGATGTAGTTTCACCCCATGAACAACATAATGTGATATACTTAATTAAGTGCCACGATTGCCCGCAACCTACAAGCGTTTATGTGGGTCAAACATCTCGGATTTTTTCTTTGCGGAAAAGAAAACATGAATTAAGTATAATAAATAAAAAAGCTTCGACAGCCCTAAGCTCCCATTATATTGAAACGAAGCATGGATTTGAGTTTGATGATGCTGTCGTCTTGATGAGATTAGATAACAATTATAAGCGTCTGTTAGCCGAAAAATGTTTTATTAAGACCTATGGGCAAACGGCTCTTAATTTTCCAACAGATTGTATTGGGCTTAGCAATGCTTACTTGTCAATATTGACAAATACTGATGCCCAAGTATAGTAAACATTGAGAAAAAAGGAAAGAATTATATATAAAATTTTTTTATATTTTGTCATTTTAAATTGAAATTTGATATTCTTAATGTTGATTAATAATTTGGAGAAATCCTTTTAATTGAGAGATGTTTGTGAGGGGTCAGTGATCCTAATTAGATCAATGTCCTCATACTGTTATTATTATTTGAATGAAATGAAAATTTGCTTTATTTGTACTTGAGACGTTGCGCATATCTAGTGAGAGCACACCAAGATTTATGAACCATTTTATATTTCATATAATTTTGTATATTATGATAAAATTCATAACAACTCTGCGTGCGTACAATTTATTTATAAAATTAATTGTGTCGCTAATACTGTAAGATATAATATTATAATTAACAACTTTTGGATTTTTTGTAAGAAAATTTTTATTGTATTTTTACATGTGTGCTCTATCGCTTTTTTCAGCACTTAGGAACTGATGATGGCATTATTTAATTAAAGCCGAAACGTTTTCCATAATTGGGAGTTTTTTATTCAGCAGAGGCTACCTACCCATTGGCTGAATCCCTCTCCATTACTTAATTATAAGATCTATATCTTTTATGCAGATAATTTATTTTTTATTGCCAACGTATCGTCAACTTTGTTGACTTCTTCAGGGCTCAAATAGTTAACTTCCCTGCATGTTTGTCATTTTTATAATTATTCTTTCTTAGTAAAAATGACAAATATGCAAGGAAGTTAACTATTTGAGCCCTGAAGAAGTCAACAAAGTTGACGAAACGTTGGCAATAAAATATAAATTATCTGCATAATATAGTATAATATAATATAGTCCTTATTTCCCTATAACAGCTTTAATAATTTAATCGATGGACATAAATAATCAAAATAATAAGTACTAAGTTTGCAGCATTTCGCTTATGAGTTTATCTCGAAAAATGATAATATACAAAACCCAAGAATTTTTTTTCAAAATCAATCTTGGGTTCTTAAAATAAATTTAATTCGGTGAGTTTTTGATTTAAGCTAGTCAGAGCATTAAAAAGTTTAAGAAGGGTCTAAAGGAGGCCCTAGGCGGTCAATCTTTTGACCAAAACGATTGAGACAATGATTGACCTTCTAGGAAACCGTTTGATGCTTGTGTCAATCATTGACGGTGATTGATAGAAAGTTTGATTGACGCAAATGATTGAAGAGGCGCATGATCGTCTAGAAGGGGTTCGATCAATCTTTCCCTGAATCACGCACTCGGCCATGGAGGACTCTCCGCTAGATTACAACACCTAAACCTAATCGAAACTCCACTAGAAATGAGTTTTGATCAAAAGATTTAGGTTGATTGAGTCAATGATTGGAGCGCTCGTCAATAATTGACTCAAACTTTTGATTGAAATGATTGACCTAATTAAGGCTGACCATGGCCTGATCCAACTCAAAATCTCCAACTATGTAGATAATAATATTGAGAAAGTATCAGGTTTTCGGCCAAAAATAACACTGTAATAAAACTAAGCCCATATATTTTTATTTGTTTATTATCCTTTAAAATAAAATAGTTTTAGCTTTTTACTTTAAATCAAATTCTAATCTAAATAAAAGCAAGAGTTAAATTGAAAATCAAAGAAGAAGCTGGTTTCTAAAATGGAAAAAAAATATTTTGAATTCAAATATTGGTGAATAAAAAATGTTCAAAATGGCCTTTTAGTCTTTTTGACCAAAAAGATCTCACAACTCTGAAATGTGGTAAAAAATCGGAAATGACTTGAGAATCAACTTAAAAAACTCTACTTGGTATTTCTGATGAAAATTGTTGTTTAATATCTGAGGTAGTGTAATTTTGAGCATAAAAAGATCAATTTTTCATATATTTGTTTATTTAAATTTGTACAATGCTCTGAGGAAGTTTGCCTCATATAAGCAGTAAAAATTACAGTATTTAGGCCCAGGTGTATGGATCATTCAAAGATCAATAAGAAATAAAAAGCAAAAACAGGATTTAAGGTAGTTCTTTCAGAAATGCAAAAATTCAAGAAGTCTTCGAAACTTAGATTATAAGTCATTAAAAGCATAATAAACACACTTTTAAAATTTGAAGACGATTTACCACACCAATCATGAAATAATTGCAATTAAAAATTGAATTTTTTACCTATGGTAGATTGGAAAAGAGTGGGAAAATGATCATTATTTTATTTATTTTTTCATTGAAGGACTTTCACCATCTTGATGAAAAACTAATATTTGTTAGAATAATATATTCGGAGTAACTTAAAAAAAAATTGAAATTATTTACCTGGTAGTTTTGATAAAAAATAAAATAAAAACATTTGGGCGATTATTTTAGTGGAGGGGATATAAAAACAATCAATTCATAAAGAGGATATAGTAGTGTGAGAAGTACAGTCACGTTAAAAAACATATCCTAAAATTTTAGTACCGTTCATATGTATAGAGTGGTTACGAGGCTAAAACTTTTTGTGTGGATTGTAGCGAAAGAACTACCTTAATTAAAAAAATATATTAAAAATTAGCAAAGATTAATTAAAAAAAAAGTTTAAAATAGATTTTAAATTTCTAGGAGAATCACAAGAAATTGTCATCTAATAGATCTGAGATGGAATGGATTATTTTTAATTATATCAGAAAGGTAGCCAATCAGCCCGGATTGCTAATTTTGGCATTCGGGTCCAATTTCCGAGATGATAAAAACAACCCTACTGATGGGAATGTATAGAGTGGTTACGAGGCTAAAACTTTTTGTGTGGATTGTCGCAAAAGAACTTCCTTAAAATCCTACAAAAAATGAAGGATGAAAGGGCCAGCAAGTTTAGGAAGATGATTAATTGGTTGTACTTTACTATTTTATTTTAAGACTAGCAACCAGCGTTGCCACTTTATTTAGAGTGAATTCACGACATTTCTGAGTTTGAGAGACTTGATCAAAAGGCGCTATTTGTAACTTTTAATAAAGACAATTGTTCTAGCCTTGAATTAAACTAGAATTAATTACCTGTAATACGACCCCTTTTCTAGGTTCAAGCACGCGTAGTTTTTTATCCTTGCATGTAGTGGCTAGTAAAGAGCCATCGCGGTTGAATGACATGGAGTAGATGACGTCAGGGTGGCAATCAATAACAGAGAGAGCCTCGCCCCGTCCAACGTCCCAGACGATCAGCTAACAAAACAACAAGTCAACAGATTAATTATTATTAAGAATAGAAAACAAAAGGATTAGATATCTTTTTAGAGATCAAAGAAATAGAAATGTCAAGTTTGATTACAAATACATTATAATTATTCTAAATTTTTGAAGGAGACAGAGATGAAAATAATAATTTTTAAATTTAATTTGATAGCCCTAATATTTTGATTTTAACAAAAATGGCTAAGGGTTCAGCATTAGGTATTTGAAAAAGAAATAAAGAGTAAAAAAACAATTTTATTTTTTATTTATTCTATTTATTTGGAAAACATTTTTAAGGTCTTTATAAAAATACAGAAAACTATTTAATTTCGTGGCACTGATTAGGAATATAACAATAATCTATATATATAAAATTAAGGTTTTGTCTGTAGATTGGTCCAAATCACGCCAAATTTTGGTTGCTCACGTTTCAAGCAAAGTTATGAACGAAAACATCCTCAACAAAATTCCTGTATGTCTGTCTGTTTGTATGTTTCCGTGGGTTGCGCGAAAAAGTTGCTCACGATTCACGTAAAAACGGCTGAAGGGATTATTATGAAATTTCATATTTGCATCAGATGTCTTCTAACTTATGTTTATAACGTTTTGATATTTTGAACCCAAAAGGGGGTTTGGGGGGGGGGGAGGCGCACGAATAGAAATTATCAAATAACTCCTAAAGTATTAACTCTACAGCAAATTTTCTTCTGAGCAAAGTTGTAGGGGATGTGATTTCTGACAACTGTTGTTAATAAAAATTCCCCCCAAAAACCACCCAAAAAGGGGCGGAGGGTGAAAAAATAGCCCCTGGCTAGCAAGAGGGCCGCCGAAGGCGGGACTTGCAGCTAGTTATATTATATGTTTAGTTCATCATTTTGCAGTGGCGTAGGCATTTTTTTTTTTTAATAATGATACTGATACAAGAAGTTGAACCAAAAAGGTTCAACCTCTGTAGTCCGCGATGGACCCTTGTATCTTGGAAATAAGAAGAGATTTAGGGATTGTTTCGGAGTTGAAGGTATTCGTGGATGCGGGTCTTGAAAGATTGAAGGTTATATGTTGCTGGGAAGACGGTCGGAGGAAGAGAGTTCCTAGTCCCTAGATTTCATAGGGATAAACGAATTGGCGAATGCGTTTGTTCGGTTAATATCCAATTTAAGAGCGTAGGGGTGTTGAGTCTTAGAATATCGTATAAATTTTTTATGGGGAGTGGGGTGGGGGGTAAGTAACTTATTTTTTCAAGTATCTTTTCTCCTCCACCCCATTATTATATTGAAATGCTTTTCTAATATACATAATTAAGACAGACACAGCTATGTAATAATAGGATGTGATTTGAAAAGAAAACTGCCACCTTATGAAAGGGGGCTTTGAACCCCTTGACCCCCCCCCCCCTTACTTACCTACGCCACGCCACTGTCATTTTGTATATTTTAAATACGAGCTCTGGACTTCGGGAAAAATCGGAACGACATTTAATTAACTTTAACGTTTCGCCTCTTTATTGAAATTTTTTCAAGCACATAAATTTATTGTTTCAAGTTTGAATTAAATAATTAACAATTTGTGCTCAAATATTACATTCAGTTAATTAATTAATTATAAGATCACAAAGAAAGAGCAATGAATTGTTTCATATCAATCTTTTTCAGAACTATGTGTAATATTTGAACTCAAAATGTTAATTATTTAATCCAACGTGAAACAGTAAATTTATGAGCTTGAAAAAGTTTCGGTAAAGATATAAGACGTCGCTTATGAATTAATCAATGTTTCGAATTTTCTTGAAGTCCAAGTACCTGATAACTCTTATTTAAGGCCAATAATTATTGAATATCAGTTCTATTTTTTATGATATATAAAATTTTAGTGAAAAAAATAACTAAAATTGTCAATTGTGTCAACCTCTTACAATTTCATTCCAAAGTGAATTATATTTTTTTTAAAATTCACCCTTATTCCCCTTACGGGGCTGGTTAAAATGATTTCTTACACCCCAGGTAAAAAATATGTATTTTTTATTTTCGACCCCATAAAAATATGATCTTCTACAAAATAAAGAATTCTAACTAAGAATTTGCAGAAATCACCCGCCCTATATCTCGTATTCTTTATTAACTGAGTAAATTTTCTAATCTAGTTCTTAGCCTTCCATTTCCAACCTCACCATATATCACTAGGAAATCCCCCAAGTCTCAAAATATCCCAAATGATCTCTTCTCTTTCTATGATTCATCCACAATGTTCTCTTTACTCCAATTCTATCGAAACTTTTTCATTTACAGCTCTATCCAATCATTTAATCCTTAACATTCTATAGCACGATATTTCAAATTCTTCCAGTCTATTTCTCTTTGTCTCTTCTATTGTCAAAGTTTAGCATCCATACAACCAGGAATGTTTTCCCAAAATGTTATCAATCGGTTCACAGTGAAATTACCTTCGACTCAAAAAGTACCCAGAATTCATATATAGAACATCACTAGGTAAATTTTTCATACATATTATATTTATTTTATTCCCTTTAAAGTAATCACCATTAAGTAGATGCTCTTAGCAAAACAAATTCACTTATAAGGTAAACACTATAAAAATTTTTTTTTTAAGGAATTTGGTGTTGGTACTTGGTGAAACATTTTTTAAAATTATTAGATAAAAATACTTGGTAGGTTTCATATTAAGATATAAAAAAATAAAACGAATTTATTTTTGGAGAATCTTTAATCCCGATATATATATTTCGGGTGACTAACCCATCTTCAGGAGAAACAGAACGTAACTGACCTGGATAAGTCGAAATTGAATACAAGTCAATGGTAAAATTTATTTTTAAGATAACAAAAGGGTAAATATTTAAAATTATTGGAGGGAGAAACCCTTTTGTTATCTTAAAAATAAATTTTACCATAGAGTTGTATTCAAATTCGAAATCCTCATTTCTCAGAAGGCCATTCAAAATTAAACAAAAGTAGACTTCCTACCTTTTCTTCCTTCAATAATTTTAAATATTTACCCTTTTGTTATCTTAAAAATAAATTTTACCATTGACTTGTATTCAATTTCCGACTTATCCAGGTCAGTTACGTTCTGTTTCTCCTGAAGATGGGTTAGTCACCCGAAATATATAGGTGTATCGAGATTAAAGATTCTCCAAAAATAAATTCGTTTTATTTTTTTATATCTTAATGTGAAACCTACCAAGTATTTTTATCCAATAACTATAAAATTTTCAAAGTTTTTATTTAAATTTGCACAAAGAATATTATAAAAGTAAATTTATTTTATGTCTGCTCATCATTAATAGGCTGTTCGCACGAACACCAATCATATGATTTACAGCAAATGGTAGGAAAAGATCCCTAAAACGCAATGTTCTTCAGCAACATTTTCCTATTTTTTTAAGTTAAGGGAGAAGGAACATAATATTTGTTTTGAGCATTTCTTGATTTAATTTCATTTTGACTCCTGTCGTTCCACGTGATTTTATTCCCAAATATTGGAATTCCTTAACTCTCAGGTTTACATATTTATTTTAAATTTTTCCCTATGTTTTTTAATCATACACATTGTATTTTTTCTTTATGGAGAAATATAAAAAAATTGATTAAAAAATTTGTATTTTCAATGATTTAATACCAAATGATCGAAACCGGCGCTGACAAGAATATTCTCTGCCGTTGGATGCCATTCAAGATGACCGACTCGTCGTTTGTGTCCTCGTAAATCAATCAGCCAATCAGAAAGATGAGTTGAAAGACCACCATCAGGAATGTACCAAAGTTTCACCTAGAAAAAGTTTTAACTTTGATTAAATAGATATATGTAGTATATGATGCTCTAAAGTATTCTAGCTATTATTTATATAAATAACTGTACTTTTGATTTAACTCATTTTATATAAATTAATATGGGTTGTTTCTAAATAAAAGTGAAATATTGGAAGTCAAAAAAATGTAAAATAAAATTCTTTGTTTTCAAGAGAGTGCTAAAAATTGTTTCTAAAATAGTTTATACAGTAATTTCTCAAATATATATGGAAATATTTTTTAAATTTACTACAATGCCCATCTGTCTGATTCTTTGGGGAATCGAAACAGATGAATTTTGTTCGGATATTCAATAATAAATTTTATTTAGAATGTTTATATGTTAACATTAGATGAACGCGAAAGTTAAAACTTTCTACTATTTTCCTAATAGTATGGTTCTTATAAATTGACTACAATGCCCATCTGTCTGATTCTTTGGGGAATCGAAACAGATGAATTTTGCTCAGATATTCAATAATAAATTTTATTTAGAATGTTTATATGTAAACATTAGATGAACGCGAAAGTTAAAACTATTTTTTAATAAATACAAATTTTACTCTAAAAAAAATTAATTTAAACTAAAAGAGATGGTGACCCCTTATGTTATCTCAATTAAACATATAATATAATAAGATCTTTTGCTATTGGCTTTTAATTTCTTCTTTTTAAAATAGATTTACTCTTGACGTAATTACATCTTTACGTATTACAAAAAAAAAAAAAAAACTCATTTGCTTTTAATCATAATCTAGGAATAAATTATGGAAATGACCACCCCTTGCAGTGAATCATGAATCGATTGTCCTACACATTGAGTCATTTCTAAAAGAAAAAACCTAATTAATTTTTTAAGTTTTTTAAACGACTATATCTACCTTAAAATTCAAAATTAATTAAAAAAAATATTTATATTATATTTGGGGAAATTTAATTTTTAAATCCGATTTCCAATACCAAAAGGGTGTAATATCGTAGGAACAAAGTATTTTAGGACTTAAGTTCATAGAACTTGACGTCTGACAATAGACAAAGGATTCTATCACTTAAAATCTTAGACAATCATTTAGAAACCCTCTGTATTTGTTTTGAAGACATTATAAATATTTTTCTAAGAAGATCACAAGAGGGGGTCATCTATTAGATCCAAGGGGGGAAAACAACGATTGTGACATATAATTAAAAATAATCCACTCCATCTCGGATCTATAGATGCAACACTTGTAATTTTCTTAGTAAATTTAAGTAAAATACATTTCTATGGGGAACTTGAACTCTTAAATAAATATCTTTGATAATAATTTAAGGGTTCATTTTTAAAGTCAAAGATTTTAATAATTAACAAATACAGCAAGTAGTTTATTAGATTTAGATCTTATTCTTTTGTACAATCGTCAATAAAATAAAACACTTGTGTGTTTGCCAAAAAAGTAACTTTAACATATGTATAACAGTCATTTAGGGCCAGTTAGTTGTATGTCGGTTGGTAAAGTCTCTGTAAAAGTTGACAAAGAGTAAAACCTTAGAATTCAACTTGTGCCCGGCCGGGTGGTCAATCAGATGACACGCACTTTCATCTGATTGGCCACCCCGCCGGGCACCAGATGAATTCTAAGGTTTTACCCTTTGTCAACTTTTACAAAGACTTTACCAACCGACATACAACTGGACCTAATTCTTAATTATTCATATAAAAATTTATTATCTACATATCTATACTTATACATATATAAAATTCGATTATCACTTATTATTGTATCATCACAATTTCTCTAAATATTTAGGCTAGGAACTTTTAGAATGCTCGGTAGGAAAGGATTTTTAAAATTCAAATTTTAAAGGGGTAAAACAGAGAAAAAACTCTAAAACCAAGGTTGCATTTTAAGATAACATGATTACCGGAGTCATTGAGATTTTATATAGTAGGAAGTTATTTTTAGCACGTAAATATTTGCTAAGAATAGTTTCTTAAAAAATATTTAGGGATGAAAAAAATCAAATAAAAAAAATCATGGTTTCTACACAATTTCTCTGAAATTACTGGAGATAATAACTTTGGCTTGAAATTTGATATCGAGATTACTTGTCTCTAAAGAAAATCACGAGAGGTTATATCAACCACTGAATCCGAGATTTTATGGATGATTTTTATTATATATGACACAAGAGTCGTATTCATCCCCCCCTGGGTTTCCCCTCGGAAGACAAGCCGTTGGCCGAATTATATTTTTGGCACTCGGATTCAATTCACGAGGGGAAAATACAACCCTTATGGAATATAATAAAAATCATCAATAACATATCGGAGTCTGTAACAATTTCTCGTGAGTTTCTTTTGAAATATTAACTTTGCTTCAATCGGCAACTTGAAAAACGTTTATATATCCGGCCAGCAAAAGGCTCGCTATAGACGGGATTCTCTACTATTATTATTATATGTGCAAAGTGTCGTCGTCGGGCGATTTAGATACGTGTTTCTTTATTATATTTTTTTTTTTCAAATTAAGTATTTTTATTGCGAATTTTAATAAAGTACCAATTTGGTTGATTCAAAATACTAACAGTTGCATCATCAGAGCAAGAGGCAATGATGTTATCGTTAAATGGACTCCATTTGATGTCGAGGACGGGTCCACGGTGTCCGGTAACGCGCGAGGCGTTCAAATCAAGACGACCAGTCTGAAAAAAAAATAAAGCATAAAAATTAAACAATTTGAATTATATTATAATAAAGGTACTAAAAAGAAGAAGTTATTTTTGATTTGGAAGTTTTTTCGGGTTAGACAAACATGGGGAAAATAAAAAGTAAATTGAAGGGAAAGTGAAAACCTTTTTAAAAGTCTATGTTCGCATCAAATTTATGTTATTGGGTAATTTTTTTGTCAGCTAACATTTTGAGATAGAAAATTAAACTTGGCACCGAGGTGCAATGTACTGTGCCAAACTTCAGCTCATTAGCAAGAATCATTTAAGAGCTCTCCATTTAACAATATGATTTTTTTCTAATTTTGTGCATTTTTCATTGGGAAATTATGAACGTACAAAGCCCTAAATCATATTTCCAAAATATTTTGGCAAAAGAATGAACTTTCTAAATTCTTACGTTCTTATTTTATCTTGTGTATTATAATCAAGAGGGACACACAAATTCTTAGACAGACATTAAATAAATCATGCTTGAAAATGACTTTTTCCACCTTTCAAACCTAAGAGCAAATAAGCAAGGAAAAAATTAAAAATTGACGAGTTAATTCAATTTTGCAGCCGCATGGCAAAATAACTTATATCTCTTCAAATATTACAATTTGTTTATTTTATTTTTTTAATTCAAGTGAACGCAAAAGACGCACCGAAAAGATACAGCACCTTAAGTCTTGAAAGACCCTTGTATTAACCAAGAGAAGAAGAGAACGAGTTCAAGCGAAAGAGTGGAGACGATTGTGTCTGTGAACCCGAGTCTTGAAGATTGAAAGAGCCGGGAAAGAGTTTATTGAGGATAGACGTAGTGGAGAATCAAGCGGTTCGGCACTTCTCTAATATGATCACGAAGGAGTGTTAGGAATCGACGAATCGGTTGCTAAGCAAAGTAAAAAGCATTTGGGGGAATTGTTGATTTTAACAGCATAATATTTATAGGATAAGGAAAGCGCCTTCTTTGATGGGCCAATGAGTCGAAAGAGACGGTAAGGGTCGGTTCATCTATTAGCCTTACTTCTCGTATCTGAATTTCATCCAGGTTGACAAGAAAAAGCTTGGATGTCCATTTATTTAATAAAATATTTTTTGGCATGCCTTATCACCTTAATTTCGCTTATCTATATTTTATCAAAATGGATAGACATTTTTTAAGTAGATTTCGAAAAAATATATCTATTGTGCTCACTTGCAACTTCGGGAAAATGTCATGATAGTTTTTCCGATCATGGCGCCTAGACCCCAAAACCACCCTCCATTCAAAATTTTATATATATATGTAAGAACTGATTAGCTTTTGGTGACTTCAGCCCCAAGGGGGTGGAAATGGTGGGGGGTTGAAATCTTAAAAAATTCATATTGTTAACACATTTTGAGCGGGTTGCCTAACAGCCGTGACTAGGATGTGTAGCGGGCAAATTTTGCAATATACCCAAATTTTGAGCATTTGAAATTAAAGCAATAAAAACAAAACTAATGGTTCGATTTATTTAAAACTTTATATTTTACTAGCTGCAAGGCCCACCTTCGGCGGCCCTCTTGGTAGCCAGGGGGAACGCCCCCTGGACCCCCAGCCCTCGACCCCCACCCTCACAAAAACAAAACTAATGGCTCGATTTATCTAAAACTTTATATTTTACTAGCTGCAAGACCCGCCTTCGACGGCCCTATTGCTAGCCAGGGGGCACCCCTGGAGCCCCACCCACACCCCAACAATACATTCCGCACCCTAACCCACTAACGCCCCCCCCCCAAAAAAAAAACTCCAGCACCCCCACCCCCCACCCGGACCCCGCACCCCCTCTACTAGCCCCTGGACCCCCCGCTAAGCCCCTGGACTCCCCCCCACCTTACTCCGCCTCACTCCTCATTCCACCCTCGCACCCACCCTCCGCACCCAGTTTTTGCATTTCTAGCTTTCTGGTGACCCACAGAATATGTATACAAAATTTGGTTGAGTTTGCTTGCTCCAAGGGCAACAATTTGCATTTTTTCACCCTTTGGGTGGTTTTTGAAAGTTTTTAAACAAAAGTTGTCAGAAATCACATTTGTTTATCATAAAAAATTTACCGTAGGGTTAATAGTTTAGGATTTATTTGATAATTTTCATACGTGCGCCCAAACCTCCTTCTGAGGTCAAAATATCAAAACGTTATATAGATAAAGCAGTAAGTTAGAAGACATCTGATGTAAATATGAAATTTCGCAATAATCCCTTCAGCCGTTTTTACGTGAATCGTGAACAACTTTTCGGAAACGACGGAAACAGACATACAGACAGACAGACAGGAATTTTGTTAGCGAGTGTTTTCGTTCATAACTTTGCTTGAAACGCGTGCAACCAAAAAATTTACAGCAATTTACAGCAATGTACAGACAAAACCTTAATTTTATATATATAGATTACTTCCAACTATACTTATTCATATTATTATATCAAAAGTTTAATGATTATTAATGATTATCTTTTATACCAAATAATTGCATTTATTTCATTTTCAATATGTTTTTAAATTCATTAAGTAACAGGTATTAGTACCTTAACCCGCATTTAACGTAAGTCGTCTTTCGACAGGTACTAGTACCCGCCCCGCTGATAGAGAGCAGTCCGTGAAACGGGTACTAATACCCGCACCCGCTTGTAATGTGTTAATATGAATGATACCATTTTGGTTGCAAATGGCTAATCTACAAATTAATATCTACAACTTGTGTCTAAAAAGTTTTTGATAGGAGCAGTCTAAAGGGATGGGGGGGGGGGGGTAGAGCCCCTTCGAAATCTACCTCTTCCTACGGCCTGCAAAATTTTCATTTTATTTGTTGGGCTGTTGTTTTTGCATTTTTAGACTTCTGGGGTCCACTGTTTATGTATACAAAATTTGGTTGAGTTTGGTAAATGGCCAAGATTTTCATTTCCCCCCCCATTTTGGGCTGTTAGTTTTTTGCATTTTTAGACTTCTGGTGTTCCACTGTTTATGTATACAAATTTGGTTGAGTTTGGTAAATTTTGAATATTTTGAAAAGAAAAAAAAACTGGGAAAAAAATAATTTTCTTCTGCATGATAATATAGTATATGGTTAGTACTTATAATTAAGTATCTAAATAAAAAAATAATTGGATATCAATCCTTTCAATTTACTAAATACAAATTTGCAATTGCTTTAGAGAAATTCACTTTCTTTAATTAATTTTATATATGTATCTATATTTACTTAAATTTTTAATAATTAAATTTTATAATAAGAGTGAAAATAGAAAAAGATTAATTTTAATATAAAAAAAAAATATAAAAGACAATAGTATTTTTTAGATATATAATATTTTGAAGTGTAACACTTAAAAATTAACTGTTTTTGTCGAGAACAAAGAATTAGTTGGATATGAATGAAAGAAGCGAACGAGAGGTGTTGCGTTGCTAATCGCTTGGCCAACTATGCATGCATGAATCGAACCAAATCTTCTTCTATCTTCTAGAATGTTATATCAGAACAGGAAGATTCAACATTAGAACATGATAACATTCTTCTCTTCTTCTTTTTAAATATTTTATTTTATAATCTTTTATTACAGGTATTGAAATGAATAAAAATATTTAAAATTTCAAATTTAAAATAGAAGTTATTTCATATTGTACAATGATGGTCAAATCTATTAGATAATTAAATTTATAAGATCAGAATTAATAGAATAATATTATTCGAGTGAAATTTATATATTTTTGACCCCGAAACATTTCCGCTCTTTCGTTTTTATTTCATAAATACTTACCACCAGAGGGGAATAACTAAATTGGGGACCCTAAGCTCAATCTCTAAGAATTTACTAAATTAATAATGAAAAAAGCAAATGAGTTTTTTGGTTTTCGCCCTATTAGTGTGGTCTTTCACAGTATTGTAGATTGTAAACGAAATAAGACACAAACACAAGTTACCATTAATACAAAGCATTTAAAATAAGTGACGCGTTCTGATGTGGCCATCCACTTGACATTACCATACAACCTGGCCCCTAAAATTATTTATAATCATGTAGGTGGGGTGGGGGGGGTAGTTTTTGCATTTTTATACTTCTGGTGTCCCACTGATTATGTATACAAAATTTGGTTGGGTTTGGTAAATGGCCAATTTGGGAGGTTAGTTTTTGCATTTTTTGACTTCTGGGGTCCCACTGATTATGTATAGAAAATTTGGTTGAGTTTGCTCAAACGGCCTAGATTTTTAATTTTTAACCCTCCTCCACCCCCCTTAATTTTGGGTCGATATGCACCAAAATCTAATCAGCTCTTAATCTCAATGGACCAAAACTACGTGTGAAATTTGGTTTCGATATTCACACTAGTTTTTGAGCTAGCTCGTCCACAAAATTTGGTAAAGAAAGACTAACAGACAACCAGACAGACTAACAAACATTTTGACAAAACAATTATTATCTCAAAAAATATAATTTTTTCGATGTTCACTTATTAGGGCTTTTTTGTAGAGCGAAATTCCATGGTTTCGCTCAATTTTTTTAATCAAAATAGTTTCAGCCGTTTTTGAGATATTTCGAAACAAAGAAGGAAAAAACACTTTTTTCATGCACGATTACAATATTTGACCATACCCTGTATGGTAAAGTAAAAACAATCTAGAAACGTTTATTATAAATCCAGACGTTTCAGGAGAAATTCTCCCTTTATCAATGGAAATTTTAAGAATTTAAAACAACTATGATAGTTGCTTTATATTCCGTTCTTAAAGAAATTAATTTTTTAAATTTCTTAAAATTTCCATTGATAAAGGGAGAATTTCTCCTGAAACGTCTGGATTTTTAATAAAATTTTTTAGATTGTTTTTTCATAGAATATTTGTATTACATATTTATTCACAAAGCAAACAATACAATTTTTTCAATTTACTTTTATGTATTTATTTTAACCGAAATCACAAAATGTATTAAAATTTTATTCGAATGATTATATTGGAAATGATTAAATTTTTTAAGAGGGTTAAAATAAAGAATACTTTTCTATTAGAGTGTGAGGTTCGTTGTAAAGATCGCCTAAAATAGAAATTGGCTTTTTTTAAGTTCGAGTCGGACTCGCTTACAGATGTCTCCGTAGTTTAGTATACCTTAAAAAAGAGATGAATTTCGTTTTTAAGGGGGGATTAGAGAAATTTAGAGAATTTTTTCATAATTTTATGTTCAGTGTGGTTTTGAAATTTCGTTGGAAAATACTAGTGTAAAAATTTCCTACAGAAAATCCTCAAACTACTCACCCGATTACCATTTTAATACAATTTTTAATTTCGGGTAAAATAAATAAATAAAATTTCAACTTCTTATTTACTTTACCAGCTAAAATGCTCTGGAAAATAAACAGATAGACATTGCATAAACAAGAATATTGTCTCGTTATACGTTGGAATGAAACCCTAAAAAATGAACCATTTTATTTGTCAGCTTTTAAAATATAAATTTTTAAAAAAAACCGAAAATATATTTAATAATGAAAAATTGATGAAAGGCAGCCCAAGGATAATGAAAAAATAAATAAAATTCCGAATAAAATAAATTTATTGGAAAGTATTTTATATCCTCTTAAAAAATCGACGTTTCGGAGGATCTTCACTCCTTATTCAGGGTTTAAAAGGGTCAATGAAGGAAACATACACCCTTTTTAACCCTTAAGAAGGAGGGAAGATTCTCAGACACGACGTTTTTTTTAAGATAATGAAAGAGACGTTCCAATAAATTTATTGTATTCGGAATTTTATTTATTTTTTCATTATCCTTGGGCTGCCTTTCATCAAATTTCCATTGAAATTCAACCAGTCCGTCTCTCCAAAAACTTCTAAAATATTTAATAAAAACCTCGATAAAAACTAAAGTAATTAGAATAAATTTTTAAAAATAATTAAATTGAATCTAAATAAAATAGAAGAATAGTTCGAATCACGATGCCTCTAAAAGACTATAATAAATTTAAATATATTAAGTATTGTATGAATGAACAAACAGATTGAAATAAATAAATTAATATCATCAAATTTTTTATCTTTTTATTTTGATCGATTTAAAAATCCGATCAGACTGATATTACCGAGAAGCGTTGAGAGATTAGTTCCCCTTTAATTTCTATATTTTTCCCTCACTCAGCCTCTGGGTGAAATATCTCTAGCTAGGTGTGTCGTGAAAGTGTCTTAAAAATAGGAATAGACTATTTATGGTAAAAGCGATTTTCTCCCCTTTCGAATCAGCAACGATTAATAATTTAGAGCGAAATACTTTTCCAATAGTTTTTTATTTATTTAATTACTTTTCCTATAGTTTACCATTTATTAAAATTTTTTCAGAAAATTTTAAGAACGTTTTGACTACCGCTTGCGTGCATTATACTTCTTTCATCCCTTGTATTTCGACAATGGAAATTCGTTAAGTGATTGATTTTCTGGTGGTATATCATCTTAAAATTATTGATCTGATGTAAGAAGAAATTAATAAATTTGAAAAAAAAAACACATCTGGGGAGACTTAGATAATACACCTATCCCCATATACTTATATAATCGTATATTATCTCGTATACATATATAATCTTATTTAATTAAGTAATGGAGAGGGATTCAGCCATGGGTAGCCTCTGCTGAATAAAAACTCCCAATTATGGAAAACGTTTCGGTTTTAATTAAATAATGCCATCATCAGTTCCTAAGAGTTGATGAGTCTTTGAAGACGAGCGCCATATTTGTGTATAAGGTGTCCCAGCATGATGATATTCCTCAATGGTTATAAAGTTGATACATGTATCAACTTTATAATCTTATATCTTTTACACATATGCAATTATAATCGTTCAGAATAAAATGATGTTTTCGCTTAGTTATTATTTTGGAATAAATGTTTAATTTTTGTGGGACCCAAAATAAAAAAATCATGGGGTATGAGATAT
The DNA here is from genome assembly GCA_024734495.1 of Forficula auricularia. Lineage (NCBI taxonomy): Eukaryota > Metazoa > Arthropoda > Insecta > Dermaptera > Forficulidae > Forficula > Forficula auricularia. The sequence goes on along the minus strand of JALMQS010000887.1, from coordinate 687,685 downwards.
TGGTATAAAGATCTCATTAAGTAGATTTTTTATAATTTTAATTTAATTAACTTAAAAAATGACAGTGTAGGAGAAGATCAAATTACCTATTTTTAGTCGGTTTTTGTACCTAACGGGATTTCCAATTCAATAAACAATAAATTATAAAAAATCCTTTAAACACTACGTTCATTCTCTATTTATCAACGTCAAATAAGAACAAATTTGATATCTCAAGTATTTTGGAAGATATACCTAAAGTACAGAAACCTTGGTAAACCCAAAATATATTCAGTTGTTCGGTTTGGCTTCAGAATGAGCTTGCTAATAAGACCTTTGGTTTTAGAGTTATCCTGGGTATTGGAATTAAAAATGCCAAGAAAAAAAACACTTGGAAATGAATTTTCTACGTTTAAACAAGAATAGGCAAATAAATTAATAAATAAAAATTGAGTTTGTAATAGTGAATTGAATATTCTTGCCTCCTGGCGAGCTGCAACCGGGTAGTATTCTTATACACTTTCAAAAATATATATATTTCATCTATTCCTATATTAATTTACAATTTTTTTCTTATCTGTATATCCTGTTCCAAATGATAACAGTTGCCATGAATTCTATTGAGTTAGACCGTTGTATGACATTGATGTCCAGGAAACGTCGAGAGAATATATAATTACCATACAAATACCATACACAAGCAACTAACAACTAGCAACAGCTCAACTATTTAATTATTCAATTGAAATATTTGCATTCCCATCTATATGCAATTAATTTATCAATTAGAATAATTAATACAATTTTTAAAAGATTTTTTGTTAAGAGTAGCAAAGGTGTTGAATATCTAAGAAGAAATCACAGTGTGATGTTCTCTGCTTGATGTAAATAAATATACAGGGTTTCCACGGATCGGCTTTACTATAATAGGAAAAAACTTTTTTAATATTCATTTTTTTTCATTCATTAAAAATTAGATTATTTTGGAAACACTATTCCTGCTAAGAAACCTTGTTTATGATCCAAACAATCAATCAACTTTAAAAGGAAATATAAAGCAAATAGATAGTTTCTTTTAAAGAAAGTATTTTTCGAAATTTCTATTGATATTAAAGAGAGAATTTTTCTAAAAACGTTTGGATTTCTAATAAAGGTTTTGAGATTGTTTTATAAAATAGATGTATTTATTTATATAATATTTATAAGATGGAGAAAAAAATATAGTCTCAAAATTTATAAAAACCAAAAACATTTATCAATTAACCACCTGTTCTCTCCCTCTGTTTTCTTGACAGTTGATTTCGAGAGAAAATTAAATTAAATTAATTCATTAATTTTAATTAAATTTCCACTATTACTTAACATAAATTTCCACAACCCAGCTACCATGTAACACCTAACAAAATTGTCTTGATTGATTATTATGTTCAGTATAAGCGTTTCAAATTAGGGTATTTCCTCTCGGACACCCTATATTAAGTTTTTTAGAGTCTACCCTTTTTTAGTTTATTTAATTATTAGTTCCCAAAAGATTTTTAAAAAGTTGAAATTGTCAAAAAAAAAACAATTTTTTTTCTTTTTCTCTTTACATTTTCTACCTACACTTCATTGAAATAAACATAAAATTCTATCTGTATTTGTATATATACTGAAACATCGAACTGGCTTAGACAGTTACTTCTGTATCTCCTGAAGATGGACTGATAATTCGTAATAGGGTTCGGCGCTTGAAGTGTTACCATCTACCGTGAAAAGATTTTAAACGATGCTTTGTTACCTTGGGCACGTAAACAATTCGGTAGAAGTCATTGGACGTTTCAACAAGACTCAGCACCATCCCATAAAGTCTGTGAAACCCAACGTTTTTTACAAGAAAAAGTTCCCAGCTTCATTTCTTCACAACAATGGCCACCATATTCCCCGGACTTCAACCCAATGGATTTTTCCATATGGTATATTCTTGAGGCCAAAGTATCAACTAAAAAATTTCAGAGGGTCCACGCTTTAGAGATTGCTCTTTGCAAAATACCATCAGAACACATTCGTGCAGCGTGCGAAGTCTTCCCGGACAGACTCAATGCTATTATCCTCGCCAAAAGTGGCTATATCGAACAATATAACATATTTTTCTTAAAATTTGAAATGTTTTTACGATATACTGAAGTTTTTAAATAAAAAAAATAAAAATTGACAAAATTACAGAATTTTTAATTGGTAACACTTCAAGCGCCGAACCCTGTATATCGAGATTAAACTTTTAAAATGTATTTGTTTTATTTATCGAAAAGAATTTTTAATTAACTCTTATTTAAATTAATGTTTCACCTAAAACCACCTGAAGTTCATTAAAAATTATTTTTTGAAGAACCAGAAGGGCAGACCTCAAAGACCACTAGTGGCCCAGAGACTATAGTTTGGGAAACGCTGGATTTTTTTTGGTAAGATATATGCATATTTATTTGCATCAAGCAAAGAATAATTTTTTTTAATTAATTTTGAATGAGATTATCAATGTTATCAATTGATTGGCTGTACTTATAATTTAGCAAGAAAATGATAACCACTGGCTGGATAGTTACCCTATGAATTGGAATGACAATGAAGGTTCCTCCTCCGGCGACTTCGGTAACGACGGCGACGAATTTCGGGTTGGCGGCGCAGAAGTGGGCGTCGTGGGCATTACGGGTGATCGCCACGTTCTCATAGCAGCCCTCCCGGCGGGCAGGGGCGCCGTAGACATGACGGAACTTCGAAGTGCGCACTCCACGGAACCAATGCTGAAAAAGCGTTAGCACACATTCCATCAACACATTTGCGTACAATTTTAGAGTGTTGGAGTTCTGTAAAGCATATTGATCGATTGAGCTGAAACTTGGTTGAAATAATTTACTTAAATATAGAAAAGGCAAAAAACCTTCAGGCATTTTTGGATCGCCATAATAATTCTTTTAGTTTTGAAGATTTGATGCTTTGTTGGGTTAGTTGTTTAAGATGTTTCGGGCTGAAGCCACTTAGATTATATATTTTAATGAGACAAACTCCACAGAATTGGCACGACTTTTCGACTACTATTTCTGAAGTTGTTTTCGAGTGCAAATTGAAGTCTTAACTTAGACTGAAGGGGCTAACTTTGGTTTCAATTAAAAGTTAGCCCCTTTAGTTAGTGGGGTAGGGACAAATTTCGCCCACATGAAAAATTCATATAGGACCCATTATAATTACAAAAATGTTTATAGAATTATGTAATTAAGAATAATATTTAGGACGGCCCCTCGCGGCTGCTGCTCTACGCTACGTCTCTACCTTCAGTCTATCTTATGACTTCAATCTGCACTTGAAAACGACTCCATATATAATGTTCAAAACGTCGTGCATTCTGAGAAGTTTATCTCATTAAAAATGGTAAATTAAGTAGTTTCAGGGGAAATATCACTCTGTTTTAGTGTTCTTGTTGATTTCAAAATTGTATTATCAGAGAAGTTATAAAAAGTTAAAATTTGGAATAAAGATGCAATCTACTAATACAAATTTGTATACCAAATTTCTGCTGCCTGGTTTCGTCAGCCCAGGTATGTGTTAAAATTTTAATTTAATTTTAAATAAAGTTAATCATTCTTCAAGCTAGATTTACAATATAAAGATCAATAACGGAGACTTCTTCTATGAATCAGATGATGAAAGCCCATGAGAGACGGTTGTTCAACCATCGAAGTGAATAAAACAATATTTTTATTGAAAAAAAAATCATTTAATGTTTAAAAATTCACGAAACATGTTTCGGTTGAAACTCGCAACCATCTTCAGTCTCGAATTTTTTCCTAATAAAAATATTGTTTTATTCACTTCGAGGGTAGAAAACCGTCTCTCTTGGGCTTTCATCATTCATAGAAGAAGTCTCCGTTATAATTTTCAGGCTTTTTATGTATAAATATCAATTTTGAATGTAAAAAACGATTTTCAGAATTTGATAAGAATGAAATGTGTCAAAAATGCCTTAAGAGTTTTTCTCTCCTCTCTTTGTTTATTTTTCGCCAAGTTTCAGTTTAATCGGATACATGTAAGTACTTTTCAGAACTTGATCCGAATTTTATTCTTTTTGTTTCTCAATTGAGATAATTAATCCTATCAAGAGGGAATGGAATAGTGCAGGTCGGGTACTGTTACAACGGGATGGCTAAGTTAATAGGAACCATTAACCTACTTGATATTTAAAGAGATAAGTATTTTATAGAAGAGGGGAGAGAGAAATAATTTTGGCATATAATGCAATTTTAAACTATTATTAGATATTAATATAATAGTAAAATTTCATAGTCTATTTTTATTAAATTAGATTCACCTTGAAAGTGCATTGAATCAAATGCACAAATATAATACAATTCAAGTTGAATTTTAGGACTATTTTACAAATGAAAAATAAGAGAAAAAAGTGACTTTTGTGTAATGTAGAGTTTGTATTTTATTAATTTTTATTTTGGTAAAAATAATAAAAATACATAGCCATAAGCCTTGAAAGTGCAGTAATGAATGATTGTAGGTAATTATGTATAATATATATATATATACGGTGTTTATTCCTAGGGGGTGTGTACTTTTGAGTTGTTAATACTAATAATCTTTACAAATATATCACTTTTATCTATTCATTCTGAAATTACTATCAAAAGAATATAGCAGAATTAAATTATGCGAATTTCAAATTATATAAACTAGGTCCGGCTAAAAATCTCATTCAAAATTTTAGGGATATTTGTTTAAAGCTTTTTGCTTTAAGCATAAAGCAAATTAGTAAAATTAATCATTGTTAACAAAGATTAGATTAATTAATTTGTTTTCAATTTAAAGTTAACTCTGTTTACTTTTTTTTATTTCGAATCAAAAAACGACGATAGAAAAAATTCATGACTGACTATTCAGCTGTTTTTAACTTATCTTACTTGATATATTAAAAATATTTGAGAACATGGAATCAGATTTTGACAGATCCAAATGGGGTCTCGTTGTTATTGGAAGTTCAAATTTTGAGATATTTTGGCAAAAATAGACATATTTGTGCCCTGGTAATATTCCATTTTTTTACACGAAAACAGATAATGAAAAAATAAATGATTTTATCAAAAAAACTTCGATTATCAAAAATAAATAGTAATAAAAAATTATATTTGTCCATTTTTTAAGGCAAGTGAATCTAGTTTTATTATCTTTTTCAACCTGTTTTAACTTTTTGTTACTATAGGTAATACCTAAGCATAAAAAACCCTATTTATACAGATCTTTGCTTTCGTAATTATTTTATAGCGAAAGTACTAGAGAAAAATTAAGCAGAATTTTTTTTTTTTAATGCTGTTTAATTTTTGTCTCTTGCATTTTTGCTATAAAATAATAATTAATTTGTATGAATTTTGCATTACATCTTAATTAGTATGTTTATTATTATAGATTGTCTCCTGCTTTTGTGATAAACATATTTTAGTTTTTTGTATCTGCCAAATATATGATAATGAATAATAATGTGCAATATATGTAAAAGTAGATAGATAATAATAATGTGTTTGATAATTATTATTAGATAAAAAAAAACTTGAAATTAAATTATCAGACAACTAATTACCTAAATATCGGCGAATCAGTCATCGCTCCAGTAAATTGAGCAAGTAGCTAAACGGTGGGCTCGAGCCCCGCTGGAGATTCCTAGATTCGATTTTATTTTCATAATAAATATAATAATTCTTAAGTCAAATAATTTATTCAATAACTCTGACTTCATTTACTTAAAAAAAATTAAACTAACGTCCAAAATAAAGTAAATTATCTAAAAATATAATAACTCAATGTTTGACACGGTTATTTTAATTTAGGGACTTAGTGTTTATGAATAATTAAATTTTTACAAAATGTGATATATTTATAAGGATTATGCGGATTAACAAGGGCAGTTTAATTCCCTATGTACACACGGTATAATAATTAAGAATATTCAAAGACTATACATTTGAAACAAAATTACACAAAGAACACAAGAGGCGGATAAAAATAAAAGATCTAGTCAAAATAAATAAATAAATAAATAATAAAATAAAAGATAGTAGAAATTATTTACCTGGGAGTTGGTCATGGTGTCTGGGGATGTGTAGATAGATTCAAAAATTGTTTCGAGGAAATAACAAAGCAAACAAATAATAAATCAGAACTGAAAACAAAATAAATGAAAAAAAAAAAATATAAATCTAGAGTGATAGTGAGTGGTGTATAGGTAAAGGTAGAGGGTAGAGATAGAGAGCGTTTGCCATGTCCACTGCAAAGCCACGAAGAAAGTCAAATAACCGCCACCGACACACCGTCAGACAGCCAGCCAGCCGGCTGTCTTTAGAAATTCGAGAGAGTGAGCAGCTCTGAGCTGATTTCTTTCTTTCTTCGGTTAGTTTTTCCTTTAAACGGCAAAGAACGGCAATCAATGGTCTACATCTGCCTCGAGAGGGAGATAGAGCTGAGAGGGGGGCAAGGAGGCTTTCTCCAGCAATTAAACACATCCGACATTATATTATGCAGACATTTCAAACGCAGTTAATTAATTAAGAGGAGACCCCCTGGATAGATCAACGCCCGGTTAAGTGACCAATGCAACTGACAACCAGCGAAAATTAACCAATCAACAAATTATTTCACTTTTAAACATGACTTCATATGATTTATTCAACGAATAATTGATTTAAATGTCATCTACGTATATAGATAATTGAGATAATATTGCCTTAGAAGTGTGGTATCAAAACTTTGAGGGACCTCTTTATAAAATATTTGTCGGGCGTTCTATTTTCAGTTGTTAGTTTTAGTCATTATAATGGAAAAATAAGGCATGATTAAACACACCACGAGACTTAATTGAAAATATTTTGTTTGCTGCGAGTAGCGGAGTTGTTGATTCATAAGGAGAAATCATTGAGGATGTCCTCAGCTTGATGCAAATAAATGTAAACATTTATACATACAGGGTGTGGGGCGCGGTCACTTCCTTATATTAAAAAATCATAACACAAATAGTATTGGCAGTATCGATTTAATTCTTCTTTCTATATACAGGGGTACATTTAAAGTTTTATTTCATTCGGTTTCAAAAACTAGTTTTATTTCATTCGGCCTTCCAAAACTACATCTCGAAGGTGGCCACCGTCCTCGTCAATACACTAAGAGAAATAACTTGGAAATTTCTGTCCACTTTTTCGATTGAGGAGTTTTTTCACCCAAATTCTTAAAAAATATCGGGGGATTTGTGGGTCATACAGGATGGCGCCACGGATCACACGGCACGAACTTCCATGAATCTCTTGCGGGAACACTTCCCCGAACGGCCCCCCATCTCTCTTAGGGGCAATCTCCAGTAGCCAGTGATCGCCAGATTTAGCCCCTTGTGACTATTTCCTGTGGGGCTATCTTAAATCTTTGGTTTACACGAATCGTCCAAGGACCCTTGGTCAGCTGAAGGACAATATTCGTGCTGCTATTGCCTACATAGGCTAAGTTATGCTGGAAAAAGTGGACAGAAATTTCAAAATTCGGCCATCTCAGTGTAGTGACGAGGACGGTGGCCACCTTCAGATGTAGTTTTGAAACTTAGAACAGCAAACAAACGCCCGTATAGAGTTTTTAAAACCGAATGAAATAAAACTTTAAATGTACCCCTGTATACAGAAAAAAGAATCAAATCGATACTGTCAATACTCTTTGTGTTATGATTCTCCAAAATAAGGAAGTGACCGCGCCCCTCCCTGTATAAGGAATATATATAATTTATTTGTTAGAGACCATAGTTTCGAACATTTGACATTTTTTGTAATTTTTTTCTTTTTTATTTGTTATTTCTCATGGGTTCAAATACTGGATTGGATATACTTGAATTCGTATTTAATAGCAAGCTGGTCAGTAATCACTAAACGAAACTCGAATTTACCTACATCCAATCGAGTATCATGAGAAATAACAGATAGAATACCTACTTCTAATTAAAAAGACTGTTGATGAAAATCAAACTTTCGAAACTATAGTCTCTAGCAAATAAATTATATATATAGATAGATTTTTATATTTGTTATATTATACCCATGATGACAAAAAAATCGAGCCGCCTATACTCTCTTTTTCTTGACCTATTTCAGGTTCTAGGCATCAGATTGGAATAAAAAAGGTGTCATAAGCTAGGATATTTATTACAGTTGAATAAGAAATAAATTGTTACATTTTGTATACACATTTTTTGATATAATGGAAAAAAAATACCAACAACATCAAAATTTGTAATTTTAAGATAAATAATAATTTCATTATTTTTCAAATTTATCTTACATTTTATTTTTAATTTTCTCAATAAATTTAATTTAATTAAAATACAGAAATTTAGTACTACCATTAGGTACACTTCATTTCCAATATCTTAAAATTACAAAGTTTGCTTATATTCGTATTTTTTTTTTCATTATATCAACAGATGTGGGTAAAAAATGTAACAATTTATTTCTTATTAAACTGTAATAAATTCCCTAACTTATGACACCTTTTCTATTACAATCCGATGCCTATAACCTGAAATAAGTCAAGTTTTAGAAAAAGAGAGTAGGCGGCTCGATTTTTTTTTGTCCGCAAGTGTATTTATATTTTGCATTAAGCAGAGGACAGCCTCATTGATTTCTCTTTATATACCTCTTTACTTTATCATGCACCTCTAGTATGAGTTAATAAAATAAAAAAAATAAAAAAAATGTGTACATATTTTATTAATTTGAGATTATAATTTCGAAAATTTGTCTTCATCTTAAGTATTCTATAAATATTCAATAAAAATTGAATTGAATTAATGTGGAATGATTGAACTGCTAATAAATACTTAATTATAGTGAACTGAAGATAAAGACAAAGCCTTAAAATATCAAATTAATAATTAGAGGAAAAATTGAAAAAAAATTTCAAGTCTCGCTAAAATACCAGCAAAATTGTTGTTATTTTTGTAAAAAATTAAAGTTTAAAAATGTCTAAAAAGTGCAATTTAATTCAAATATGTGAACTAAATTTCAGTTTTTTGAATAGCTTCCCAAAATTTTTTCAAAATATAATCAGTTCTTCGTTTTGGAAATATACAAATTTTGGGGATAACTTTCTACGATGTTAATTTATCATGGGTATAGGAATCTAGATTTAAAATTATTTTTCTCCATTTCATATATTTCCCAACACAATAAGCAAAAAAAAAAATCGGGTGACATCAATAATTCAAAAGCCAGGTAGGAAGGAACAGCTGCATCCATGAAGCAGACAAATATTATGCTAAGGTAGGGAATAAGTGAATGTTAAAGGAAAACAATTGGTTACTTTTATATTGCCATCAATAATTTATTTTCCTACTGTGTTTACAGCACAGTGTTGATGTTAGTCACTGTCTCCTAAATGATTAATGATTTGTAGTAAAAATAATAGAGAAGTAAAGTAAATAACCATGTTTTCAATAAATGGTGGCAAAGATTAAGTAAAAAAAATATATCAAAAAAATACTATAAAAGTTTTAAAATGCTGATAGAAAAATAGACTTTAAATTTCTAGGAGAATCACAAGAGATTGCCATCTTTTAGATCCGAGATGGATTGGATTATATTTAATTATATGGTAGAAGGGTCAACCAATCAGCCCGGATTGCTAATTTTGGCATTCGGGTTCGATCTCCGAAGGGATAAAACAACCCTTCTCACATAAGTCTTTATTTGTAAAATTTTTAAAAACTATATGGTATGGCTATGTGTTAAGAATCACTAGACTGCGAAATTTGCCAAATGAAAATTTAAATCTATTACTAACTCTAACTGAAAATACTATGATGTCAAAACTCGAATTCGAAAGGGTGTGAGTTTTTATTTAAAATAATTAAAAAAAAAAAAATACTGGTGAACACTCTTTTAAGTAGGTTCGGGACTGTTTATAATTTTTATAAGAAAATTCTCAAATTTTTACCATCGAATGCATTAAATATTTATTACCGAAATTTGAAGTTGATCGTCTGTCTCATTAACGAGAAATATATTATTGAAAATTGTCCATGGAAGTAATTGGACAGCGCTTTTAAAAGGGCTATAACTTCTATACAAATTGTACCATTTTCAACAAATTTATACAGATCAATAATTGAACTTTTATGAATCGAATGATACATTTTTCAATAGATTTGACAGTCTAGTTAATTAGTTATTCATAAATGTAAAAATAAAAAATTATTTGCAGCCAACAGAATATTATGACAAAAGCACTAGTGTAGAATTCCAACTCTGTTGAAATCGATTTTGTTTTAAATAAATGTTTTTAAAATGAGAAAATTTTTATCTCAATATTCTTTTTATTAATATTATCAAAACAAAGATTTTTATTAAATTAACCTCATTATTAACATTTTTTTTATATTAAAAAATTCAGTAGGCAGACGTTGTCACTCTGCAGAAATACAAAAGATTTTTTCGAAGATCAACCAGATAGATGATGAGCAGTCTTGAACTCCCATAAGTGCCAATGATTCTGATACTTACAACAAGGCGAAACCTCCGGAAAATCGGTGAATTGATGACAATATAAAAGAAACGATTGTTTTATTTTAATATACACAACCTGTTTTTAAGCACACTATCTTTTTTCTAACTGTAAGAGTTCCATTAATACGTTTACATTGAGAAGATACAAAAATTACAACGGCAGTTTTCGGAAGTCATTTACAAAATATTTACATATAGATACAGACAGTGTATACTTATTTACATCAAACAGAAACACAGTCTTTGATTTATTCCTTACAAATCAAAATTTTTAATAAAAAATATAATTATGAGCAGCACCTTAAGAACTTGAAACACACGGCACCAATAAACAATTTCAAATGAGAGAGTATGTTTAATCGTCAATTTTTCTCTCTGATATAATTATGGGAAAATTCTCAGTTTATTAAAAATAATAACTTCATTTATATAAAAATGTTCTAGATAAAATATTTTTTTATGATAAAGATACAAGAATGTGCAACACTTTTAAGTCAAGGTTAACTCGGGAATTCTTGAGGGAAGAGGAGGGGGGGGGGGGACTTTCAATAGAAGGAAAGATGGGAGAATTCCAAAGTATTTGTGAAATCGGGTTTTGAATGTTTCGGTAAAAATACGGGCAAATGTAGTGTTTTTTGACTCAAATTTGACTGATTGTTTAAAAAATGAGTATTTTGAGAAAATTAATTAAATGGAGATTTTCAAGATTTTATTTCGAGATAACAAATGCCGTGGTAGTAGGTAGGTATAAATAAGCTGTTGTGGCCATTCACATGAATTTACCATACACCTGGCCCCTCTCTTATATTTAATAAAATAATTTATAATCATTTAAGAGAGAACCCTCTTAATTTTGTGCTCATTAGCAATTGAACATATCTTCTTTTAAATATAGAACTCTTCTAGGGGAAATAGCTTAAAGTATTTTAGTATAAAAATGTTATCATATTAATGAAAACAATAATGGCTTTTTTATTATAGGACCCTTGTAAATTCAATTTTTCTTGATTTTTTTAGTTTGAAAATTTTATAATTTTAATTGAAAGTAATGGAAAGCAGCCCAGGGGTAGTGAGGAAAGAAAAAATTAACACACATCCAAACAAGGTGTAATTTATTGGATTCCTTCTTCCTTCCAATTCAAACCGACGTTTCGGAGGATTCTTCCCTCCTTCTTCAGGGTTTTAAAGGGTCAGGAAGAAGGAGGGAAGAATCCTCCGAAACGTCAGTTTGAATTGAAAGGAAGAAGGAATCCAACAAATTACACCTTGTTTGGATATGTGTTATTTTTTTTTTCTCACTACCCCTGGGCTGCCTTCCATTACTTTCAATTAAAAGTTCTACAAATCCGTCTCTCTCCAGAGAAAATTTTGTGCAAAAAAAATTATAATTTTAATTTTTTAAATCGCCCTCCCCCTTTAATTTCGGGTTCAATTTCAACCAAAAACAAATTAGCTAATTAGCTCTTAATCTCAATACAATAAAAACTACATGTGAAATTTCGTTTTGATATTCACACTAGTTTTTGAGCGTACACAAAATTTGGTAAATTACTAAAATACATTTTGAAAAAATAATTAATACCTCGTAAAATATAATTTTTTCGATGTTCACTCTTTATGGCTTTTTTGTAGATCAAAACGCACTGGTTTAGCTTAATTTTTTTTTATCAAAATAGTTTCAGCCGTTTTTGAGATATTTCGAAAAAATGAAGCAAAAAAACAACACTTTTTTCGTGCAAAATTACAATTACAATATATGACCATATCCTGTATGGTAATATAAAAAAGAAAAGGGCTTAAATGCTTCTTCGGTAAATTATGGAATCAAGAGAGCTATTCAATGTAATCAATTTTATCACTCGTTACTGCAATTAATCATTCATGGGAGTAAGAGAATGCTTTCCTCAAGATCGAAGTGTATTCAAGACTGAGGAGAAATAGAGATTTGTAAAATATAGACTATCTTGATCTTATATATAGAAAGCCTAGTTCCTTAAGGAAAATTTGAATTTTTTTGGGATAAAAACAAATATTTTTTCAACCTGGTGAGGGACTTGTAAGATAAGTTGTAAAGAACTCATTAAGTAGAATAAGACACTTTAAAAATACGGTGTCACGGAGCGTCAAAAAAGAAGAATTTTGAGTCCAACGCAATTTCGAAATCACATATCTTGTCGTAAAATAAAAATAATCAAGGATTACGTTAATACTTTGCTTATAAATGTCAAATAAAAATGATTTTGATATCTCAAGTATTTGTTTTTCTTATCTAAACATGGAGGTATATACATTTAATTAATCATGATATTAAATAAATATTGAATAACTAAATGGCTAAACTGAAAGATTGTCAGTTGTTTGGGGATAATTTTTTTACTCTAAAAGTTATTCATTTTTGTTTTAGTTTTTATTGATTTTTGTTTTTTTAATTATGAATGCAAAATAGTAAAGTGTTTTTGAATTTCTAAAAATATACAAATTTTCAAAATTCAGCCTCATTGAAGGTATTTACAGAATATTAATTTATTCATGGAAAAATAAATCAAGCCAGTATCAAAGATTTGGGTTCAACTCCCGAGGAGACGAACATCTTAATTAAAAATATTTAACATGTTTGATACTGGTTTTTTAATTTCTTTTTTAATATTTAATAATAATTATAATATTAAAACAGTAGTTTGCTCAATACTCCCATCTATTCATAAATATTAATTACATATATTAAGTACAGAAACTTCGAAATGCGAAACTCACTGTACTTAGTCGATTTTTATAAAATAATTATCAAATTCACTAAACAAAATAAAAAATATTTTCTTTCCAAATAAACCCCGATTAATTGATTAGTTTTTTAATTTTTTTTTTTTTAATGAGATAAAAAAGAACTAGTAATATCTAAACGGATTAAGATGATGATAATCTTTTTCTTTCAATCTCCTTAATGTGAATTTAATGAAGCAATGATACTTAAAAATCTCCTCTTCTCAGATTATATATATGTCTATGTATAAATATAATAGCATGAAAAGGATATTTTTTTTTTATTTGAAATGCATCTCATGTTTCTAAATATTAACATCAAAGTTTAGAAAGTACGTATAGAAAATTAAAATAAAATTGGAGGAAAAAGTGAAACTTTTTCAAGACTCGGTTATCTATATCTGATATTCATTTCGATTTAATATTTTCTTAACTAGAGTCAAAAGGCCGTTCCTAGAATAATCGAAATTAAGAAATTAATCTCTACTAGTCTGAAACAGGTCTGAACTTGTATTTGCAATGAAACAGGCCTGAACTTGTATTTGGACTGCCTTAGTTTTAGAGAAAATGCGATCATTCTATCTGCGCTCATTTTAGTCATCTTCTTCGCCACAAGCCCAAATTAGAAATTATTCTCTACTAGTCTAAATCTGGAGTCATATTTGGCATCCTTGCAATTCCTTAACTCTAAAGTCTAAAGGAAGAGAGATCATTCTGCCCATGTATTTTTTAGTAATTTTCCTCGATTAGGTTCAAATGAAAGACTCGTTCAGCCACACATTTATTAAAAAATAAAAAAAAGTGAAAACTTATTTACGCTACAGATTAATAATAAACTTAAATATCAAACGAATTTTGTAAGAGTTCGTGGCTGTGATGAAACTATACTAGATGAGGGAGGAGGCATCAGCCAAAGATGGAATCACTGGGTTCAACAAAACACCCTTAATGAGACGTTTCGGCCTAAATTTCATTTGGCCATCTTCAGTCAATTAGGCTAAAAAAATTTTTTTTTTACAATTATAACATCCATTTGTAAAAAAAAAAAAATTTTAGCCTAATTGACTAAAGATGGCCAAATAAAATTTAGGCCGAAACGTCTCATTAAAGGTGTTTTATTGAACCCAGTGATTCCATCTTTGGCTGATACCTCCTCCCTCATCTAGTATATCAAACGAATTGTTCGTTTAAGCCTATATTATAATACTGGATTAAAATCTCAATAAAACCATTAAAAAATGATGATTTTTGCATTTGAGAACCAGAAGTTCTAATGCTAGAAAGCCTAAAATCTAATCAGTTCACCGCATTGAAAATACAAGAATTTTAGATCAAGAAGGAACTTTCTACAACTTTTGGCTCTTATATTTTCGTGGGTATCTGCATCCAGACACATAGACAGAAATAAAATCATGGTTTAAAATAATTTTTCTCCACGTTCCAGTATAATGAGGAAAAACAAATTTAAAATATTTTTTTTTAGTGAATTCACTACTAGTCTCGCCCGGTAGGCAAGACTCACCTGCCTCCCGGTCATGCCGGGTAATTTTAAATGGTATTTTGCCGAGAGTAGAAAATATATTGAAGATGGTCTCTCATTGTTAATATAGATAGATATGTATTTGAATAATTTTTTTTTATTTATTTCGAATATAGATTATTTCGAGAGCTTCAAAACTTTAGTTTCAAATAAGATAAAAATGAAATCTTCTTTAAGAGTTGCTCTCCTTAGAGCTCTCAGCAAATTTTGGAAATATTTTTTACAGACATGTAACTAGCCGCAAGTTATATATCTCTTTATATTTAACACCAATGCCTGAAAGTCTTGAGCTTCTTCATTTATCTTCTTCCGCCTTATTCGTTCCGGACTTTAGGAGTCATAGAATGCGCTTAGTACGCCCGAATGCGGAGCGAGTGCATTAAGTCGAAAATCGTTGAAAAATAACACCATTTTAATTAATCCTTTTTCATTTCAAAGTTCAAATACAGGAAAAGAACCTAAGCCGTCCTATGATTGATTCCACAATTGCTTTTTTATTAAAAAAAAAAAAAATTAACCACAAATATTCAATATTTTAAATTAAGCGATCGATTAATTCTAAAACTTGTTTCCATCCTAATATTTTATCCGAAGTCTTTGACACGACCAGGCTTCTCCGCTTATGAGTACTTAGATGATTGAGCAAAGTTTAATTCTTGCAGACAGCTACAGGATTAGGAATAGTGGAAATATTAAACAATTTTAATTAATTTTCTAATTTAAACATGGTAAGTCTAACCCCAAAAATAACTTACATATCGAAACAAATTACAATTTGATAAATAAATACAAATTTTGTATAAAAAACACTCTTCAAACGTTTATTAGAATACCAAACGTTTCGGTGAACATTCTCCTTTTTTCAATGGTAATTTTAACAAATTTGAAAAAATAGTGCCTTTAAGAAATGAATGTGAATTCAACTATAAACTATAACTGGTTTATAGTTGCTTTCTATTGCTTTCTTCAAACAACTAATTTTCAAATTTGTTATAAGTTCCAATGGAAGAATTTCCCCCGAAACGTTTGGTATTCTAATAAATGTGTTTTATATACAAAATTTATATTTATTTATTTATATATTCACAATCAATAGAATTTTTTCAATATGATTTGATATATTCTTTTTTCAATCTGTCTGTTGAATTAATGCTCTCTTCCCCACATCCTTTTTAATCGTCATTATTCTCAATAAAGGGCTCCATAAATGATCAGATCTGTCTCGGGATAAATCACAAATCTGTTCCTTATACTAAATTCTCCATTTATGAATGTGAATGGATTAATTATTTATCAATTTAAAGGTCGTAGTCAGTTTAAATGAGTCGTTTATCAACGCTAAAATTAATCTAAATAAATCTAGGTCTTGCTAAATTTTGTTTTAAAATTAAATATTTAAATTTCTTTAAATTTAACGTGTCATTCGACTATAATTTGTAAACCCCCCCCCCCCCCATGCTAAATATAGATTTAACAATTTAAATTTAAGAAAAAACTTAATTTTTTCGAGACTAGGCAATTTTAGAGAGTTGGAAATTTTCTATCAAAGATCGTATAAGCTAGAAAGTTGAAGCTTGGCTGTGCAGTTTATTGATAAAAAATGTATGCCAAATTTTAGCTCATTTATTACAACCATTCGATAGCCTAGTATTTGATAATTGAATTTTTTGCTGATTTTCTCCATTTTTGCACCAGGAGTCCCGAAGCTAAAAAGTCCATAGTCATAAACATTTTGAAACAAGGAAATTTCTTAGATCTTGAATTATCTTGTAAATCTCCAGAAACAAAGGCAGAAAAATATTTTTTTTCTCGTTTCAGGCATTTTGAAGCAAGTTAAACAAATAATAAATAAATAAATATATAAATAAAATTCGAGTGAATTTAATACATCGATCCGTCCAGCAAGTAGGCTTTTCTCACGAGCGTACCGAGTAAAAATTTATAATTTTTATCAAGTACAAATAGATTAAATAGACATGAGTAATGAGTAAATTAAATGGGAAATAATGAGAATAATCTCCTTGGCTTCTGAAGAATTACGTGTAAATGAGATGAAGTCAGCTAGAATAACAATAAAAAAACTTATGCAATAGATACATATCTATTATATTTTCCAATTCCTTTAACAAATCGACACACATCGTTGAATCTATTCATTTTCTAAAGTTTTACTAATTGAAAGGATCAAATGATAAATGAAAGAATGGCAAACTCAAATAAAAAAAAGTACATAGATCGGATATTAACTGCAAGGAAATGTAAAACAACTTTAAAAAAAAATCTTAATTTTTCCATACTACAGTGGTGTATTCTGGGATAAGCTCAAGAATCTGTAGCTCATTTGCTCATTTAAGGGCTTTAAGATATTCTTAAGCTGGTTGGACCTCCAGGGTAAAGAAAATAGTTAACATTTTCTAGTAGGTATATTCCCGACAATTTGATTGAAGGTGTTTTCAATGGATAATATAAAATAATTTCACAGACTGATTAAAGCTTTGCTGTTGAATAGTTTAATAGAACTTTTTGAAATAAACCACATTCAATCACAGATGAAGTGGTCGAACGTCGTGTATTTATTTGTGTTTGTTGGTATTTATAAGTGTTTTTAACAAATATATAATAATGTGGCTTATTTCAAAAAGTTTTAATATATACATAGATCAAATCAACTCAGCCAACATTAATTTGTTGAAATCACTTTTATTAATATAACCGTCATTTCACTACTAAGAATTATGTAGAAGACGAAATATCCTGAATTAGAAAATGTTAGGTAATTTTCTAATTTCACTATGGATGGACCAACCGGAAATAATTTTATAGTTCTAATAAATATGTGGGAATTCAATTGAATTATTTCAGTTCCTTTGGGATTATAAGTTGATAAACAACATTATTCCACAATATTTGATCAATATGGTGTTGTACAAAATAATAGTGATAGGAAGTATTTTTTTTTTTTTTTTTTTTTACAATTTTGGTGTTTTTTGAGGCTCTTGAAAACCTTGGAAACAGATGGAATGTCTTCGTTCGCCAAGAGCCTCAAAAAACACCAAAATTGTAATTTAAAACATTTTAGTACCCTATCTAATTTTATTTTTTGTTTTCTTGTGACAGACTGGTAGAATTCAATGGAGAATTGATGGAAAGGCAGCCCAAGGATAATGAAAAATAAAATTCCCAATAAAAGAGTTTATTGGAACGTCATTTTCATCCTTTTAAAAATCAACGTTTCCGAGGATCTTCCCTCCTTGAGAGTTCAAAATCTATTATTGTAAATGAAAAATTCTAATTGATGGCCAAACCCATTTTATAAATATTTGTTGTCCCTGAAGAAGAAGGAAAGATCATCTGAAAGGTCGATTTTTAAGAGGAGAAAATGAATTTCGAATAAATTATTTTATTCAAAAAATATTTAAAAAATGAATTTTGTTTTAATCAGAGAATCTGAAACTAGAAAGCCTAAATCTAATCAGTTCTGCATTGGAAATACAAGGATTTTAGCACAAGAATGAACTATCCACTACTTTTCGTTCTTAAATTATCATGGGTATCTTAATTCAGACACACAGAGAAAAAAATCATGGTTGAAAATGTTTTTTCTTTACGTTCCAGATATTTTCAGCATAATGAGGAAAAAAATTGAAGATCTTTGAGTGAATTCAATACTAGGCCCGCCCGGAAGGCAGGCTTCGAGTAATTGCCCTTTCATCGATTCATTTGATTCTGACAATATAACTGATGAAGTTTTTCTGGAAAAATATTTTTAAGAAATTATTGCAAGTAATGAGAATGACCATATTTATTATAAACGGTCTTATTTTCAATAAAAAAAAAAAAATAATAATAATGAATGAATTAAAGGCTCTCTGCGAAAGTTTTCTGAAAGGTCTAATGGGAAGTGAGGGGTTACATTTATCCATTAACATTTAAATATTTATATAGGTTTAGCAGGCAAGAGGGGTGTGTAAGGGATCGAGCCGTGTGCTACAAACTCAAACAAAGGGTTAACATTTAACCTGTTCTGTACCTTTGCTTTCGTCTTATCCACTGGAAGAAACTAAACAGAAAAATAAATAAATAAATAAAATGATTTTTTTATATGGTACATATTAAAAAAAAAATACATTATATTTAATACTGTATGAATCAAGCTTTTTCTGATAAACACCATAACAATTATTCTGGAACATAAGAAGTGTTTTTTGTAGTCCTTGTTGACCTGTGTTAGCCCAAAATATTTCATCAAAAATTTTAGATAAGTTTTGAAAATACTAAAAAAATATAGGAATAAGGTAGCTACTCTAAAAAATAATAATAAAATCGATTTCATCAATTTCTTACTTTTTAGTCAAAATTTCTAAATCCAAGATTTCTTGATTCCGGTTCAACAGTCTAGCTCAGGGGTGTCCAACCCAAATGATCTTGTGGGCAAAATGCATCATAACTCCGTGGGCCGCATATAAAATTATATATTCCCATATTAGATTTAGACCTACTATAGACATTTTTTTGGAGTGAAAAATTGAAACATAATGAGTTATTATTATTGTGTTTACTATTATTATTTTTACATGTAAACATAGTTAATATAATAATAATGATACTAAACGGACATTGCCGCGGGTTGGCCAGCCCTGGTCTAGCCAGAAATTCGGTAACACACACACACACATATTTTATAAAACCAACTTTTTTAATTGACGGAAACTTGAAATGTAAAAATGTGTAAAATTTCAGCTTAAAGTTTTTAAGGAAAATAAGATTACTTCATAGAGAATCAGTTGTAAGTAATCAAATAAAAAGACAATGTGGTTTTCCTTTAGATTTTGATTAATGAAAATAAAAAAATAAATAAATAAATAACAACAAATAAAAGCTTATGAGTGTTTGGAATTCCAAAAACAAATTCTATTTTTTGAACTGTATTTTTTTGGATAAACAGCATAAAAATGATTCTTGATCATTAGAAGGCCTTTTTGTAGTCAGTGTTGCCCTGGATTAACTTAAAATAATTTCATCAAAAACTTAGAGAAGTTTTGAAAACACTGAAAAAGTATTGGAATAAGGTACCTACTCTTAAAGTAGTAATAATAAATTTTTATTCAAACTAGGGTTCAAGTATAGGTCCCCAAACTAAATTCAGCCAAAGGTTTGCCAATTGCTCGGTTACTATTTTTTGGGACTTGGATCCGATTCCTAAGAGGGTGACAGTTCTTCTAAGATACAATTATCTATAAGATCTTTGATAAGCTTAAAAATTATGTTCAAGATTCTATTATTTCAAAATCTTAAAAAAAATAAATAAATATCATTAACAACTTATATAATCAGCCTTTGAGATTTTGGAAAATTTTAAAATTTTAGAATCTTGAAAAAGAGTGAGATATGATATTAGAAATAATATGATCAAAAATACTTCATTAAAAAAGGAAGTAGATTTTTAGCGAGATTATCTTTCGAAAATGTCGGAAGATTAGATTAAAATATTATCATGAAATTAGATTTGCAAATCAAGAGAAAAGGCCTTGAATGTCTATAATTTTACAGCGGTATAAAAGTATTTCTAGTATTTAACTCAGTGACTCGATCTTTATATAGATTATGCCTAATTTTAATGATCAAGCTTTTTATTTTTTTCATTTTAAATCAGATCGAACATAATATAATTAGAATATTTCTTTTTTCTGGCTTCTAGCCTAAACCATTATCCAATTAGAATGTTATTTTTTGAAGATTTTATACATACGTATACTATACATCCTAAAAAATGCATTTCAATAATTAATACTGTTTTGTTAAGAGAGAATGGTGTAGGTTCTTGGTGAAACATTTTAAATAAAGTAAAGAAAATTTTTGAATTTTTTTTTGGAAAACTTTAAAATTTAAAATATAAAATACTAGGTAGGTTTCACATAAATAAAAGATCAGATGCTTGTTTAGCATGACTCTAGTGACGACCCAGTGTCCTTTGTGAACTCCTGAAGATGGGCTTATACCCTGAAATATATATAGAATCGAGCTAAACAAGCATCTGATCTTTCATTTATGTGAAACCCACCTAGTATTTTATATTTTAAATTTTCAAGTTTTCTAAAAAAAATTTTCAAAAATTTTGGCTTTGAGAGTTTGTAGAAGCGGGGAGTGAAGCCAGGTCATTTCCATTAGGTCCCAGCCAGGAATACCAAAGATATGCCTAAAAGTTAGGAAATGCCACTGACTATCCTCATTGCAGCCGAATATGACATACCTAACTTCGGTAGGCCCTTGGTCATTGGCATTAGGTCCCCGTCAGGAATACCAAAGATATGCCTAAGTTAGAAAATGCCATTGACTTTCCTCATTGCAGCCGAATTTGGCATACCTAACTTCGGTAGGCTCTTGATAATTCCCATTAGGTCCCAGTCAGGAATTCCAAAGATATGCCTAAGTCATTAGGTAATGCTACAGACTTTTCAAATAACAAGTTTGGAATTTTTTTGGCATTTCGGAATTCGGTTTTCCTTACTTGGACAAGGTGAGGTTAGAATTAGGATTGAGGTATTTCGGAATGCCTCATTTGTCCCGAATTGGTCTTTCGGCATTCTTCACTGAAATTTCTATTCGGGAATTCTGTGATTTTTATCAAGTGTAAGGTACTTCTCAAAAACACAATAAACAGCTCGTACACAAGTTTTCAAGCAATTTACCCCATTTGATAACAATCACAGAATAATTAATCGAAATGTTGTGTATTTAGTTAATTGTTTATGGTAATAATTAATGATTGGATAATTCAGGAAAGTGAAGAGATAATTTAAATTTTCGCGATGTTAATAACTCAAGTGAAAGCAAGGGAAATAAAAGAGACAATTTGAATGTGCGTGTGGTTCTGCGATGCCAATGCACCTTCAAAAATGATGATGAATAATTAGAGAGAATGTTACACTTCTGTTGGGCGGAATATAATAAAGCATAATTTATAAGCAAAGGGTATACTTACGAAATAATGGAGAATAAATATGTTTAACTACTTGAAAAAAGTTTTAATAAATATTTAATTCAAATGAAAAGATGATGATTTCCCGAGAGTGGCAGAGTTGTGGATTCATAAAGAGAAATCAATGAGATTGTCCTTTGCTTGATACAAATATACAACGAATATATGTTGGAGAAACAGGTGTTCACACCTATATAGAAGAATAATAATAAGAAGAAGAATATAAATATGTATATACCAGTAGCGGTTGGTGACTTTTCAACCAGGGGATGCTGTCAAAAAAAGTATTTGAAATTTTATTTTAATTTTCGATTTTTTTTTCCAAATTTCATCGAATCCGGCATCATTTTCGTTATTTTTCAAATTTAACATTAGATTTGTTAAAAATATATTTTAGGACCTTGGTCCCAAACGGATACAGCTTTGTGTGAGTGAAGGTAGGAGTCAGAAATTAAAACTTATGACTTAAACTCCTCAGACCCTGAGATGGAAATCGACCATCTTCTACATTCAATGAATCAGCCTGTCCTATAAGAAGATCTTAAATTTCTCCTAATTCTATTGGTATAAGCAAGCTATGACTTGTCTATAGCACTCTTAGTTATTTCCGATCTTATATATTGAGAATTCATAGAAATTAATGGAATAGTCCAAAGATTCTCGAAACATAGTTCCTCAGCGAGAACAATTTTTATTGGACTAAAACTCGTATGGACTTGTCTTTGAGATGCTTCAGGTGGAAGATATACCAGGCAGTGAATCTCTCTCTCTCTCTCCACATTTTTCTTAAAAATCATTAATTTTAATTGCCCCTTGGAACTATGCAACAATTTTATTTCATTTCGAGAACCACTATACTTTTCAAAACAAGAAAATGTTTTTTATAGAAATATTTGAAATAACGGATAATAATTTGAAAATTTAAAGATCCTCCTGAAATTTTGAAGTCGACCTTATATCTTTATGAAAATACTTAAAATATTTGAAATTTTAGGGATGCGCCGCATCCACAACATCCATGGACCGCACGCCACTGGTATATATCTACGTATATAATTTATTTGTTAGAGACTATATTTTCGAAGGTTTGATCTTCTTCTTCAGTCTTTTTAATTGGAAAAATTTTATCTGTTTTTTCTCTTGTGTTCAAATATCAGATTGAATAAAAATAAATTCGTTTTGTTGTTATAGCAAGCTGGTCAGATAATAAACGATCCGCTCGGGTATTTGAAAGCATAAAATAACAGATAAAATATTTATAATTATAATACAAAGAATGTGATGAAGTTCAAACCTTAAAATTATATTAGTTATATTCTAATCTCCCAAGAAGAAACATGAAGAAAAAGACATTATATATTTTTCAAAATTTTCTATGTATAAATCTTAATTTGTAACTAATTTGAAATATTTGTGATAGACTGATGATGAAGGCAATGCCTTCGAAACTATAGTCTCTAGAAATAATTAAAAATTATTTTATTTAAAAAACAGAAGACTCTCTCATTTTATTTTATTTTTAACCTAAAATAAAAACTTAAAATTATAGTCTCTAACAAATAAATTATATTACATATTTATATTCGTTATTATATTATCTATATTATGTTTCTTTACATCAAGCAGCGGCTTACCTCATTTATCTCTCTTTATAAATATTTAATTATTATTATCAAAGTTTGCCATTAATTAATTTCTAATTTAAAATTAGTTCTAGTGATTTAAACTGTTAGTCGCCAATCAATCAAATGACGAAGATTCAAAAATGATGTCTATCATTTTTGACAGCTGGGAATCACGGAAGTGAATAACTCTGGTTGTAATAAAAAAATAATCGAACTATTTTTACGTCACTATAGGTCATGAAAAAAATCCCTGTAAAATATTATTCAAATTTTATGATTTTTTTAAAAATATGAAATTCTTATTTTATTACTCTGATTACAATTATAAATTAAATAAATAAATAAAAATTAAAATTGGCCATTAAAAAAAAAACTCAGAATATTTATTTAAGAGTGAAGATAGAACGTATAGATTTATAATTGTCAAATTTTTCAAATCACAAATATATTATTATATATTTTTATTTTTGTGAATTCTACCTTGAATTATTATTTTAAAAATAATTTTCAATGTTCCATCATCTAAAGCCGACTTCGAGGTGTAAATATTATTGTCAAATAGAAATAAATGAGGACGATAATTTAAATGATGATGATGCAAGAAGAGGCTATATATGACGTAGGCACTCTAATATAAGGGAGAAGGTACATTTTTAAGGGTTGGTTCGGAGTCGGAGGTATTGTATCTTACACATATGAAGATTTTAGGAATCGGAAAAAGGAAGAATTTTCAATTGAAATATTTTCTTTAATTTTCCGCGAAGGGGATAATTAATATTCTCGGGTATTTAAAACTTTTCAGAAGGGTGTCCAAAGGGGTTTAAAGATAGCTACAATCTACATTATATATTTCTATCTCAATTATTTAATAAATAAAGGATAAAACAATTGAAATACAAGAATAGTTATGAGAAAAAAATAAAAGAGTCAATATCAAGAGTAGATTAAGAAAATTCTAAAACATATAATGAAGGACAAAAAGATGCAAAGCTATATAATATAAAAATAATATGGTCAGAATTAATAATATTCTAATTACACAATGCTTGATCTCAAATAAAACAACTTATAGATATTTAACAAAATTACATGTGAATTTCATAATGAAAAGTTATTGAAAAAAAAGCTTTTAAGTTAGGGTCAAATCTTGAGACCAAATTGTAACCCGATTTGGTATTAATATGAAATTTTTCACATATAGTATTGGCGAAAATCACGATAGCAATTGGCAACCACTTTTCATATAGGTACATGACTAAAATTAAATCGTAACTATGAATTGAATTAAAATAAGCGCTCACACTTTTATTTATTTATGCTTTTAAGGAGATTTTTTGGTTGTTAAAAATATATTTTCTACTTTTTAGTACATTTTAAAATAAAAATTTATTTTTTCAAATATTTTTCCGACTCTTTATGAATAGTAGGTATTATTGATCATAAAATTATATTTTTTATAGAAATATTTTTTATAAAAATTAATGATTTTGGAATGTAAAAGGTAAAAATAAAATCTAATAAAATTCACCCCGTAAAATAAGAAAAGCTGTCTTTAACCGGTTCTATGACCAAGCGAAAAGTCATGCTTGGAATTAAAGAAGAAATTCTTAATCATGCTATTTCTAATAAAGAGCTTGAACATATACATATGTGAGTTTTATAGGTCATAAATAAATTTATTATCCAGGCTTATTCACTCTCATGAGGTGGTGGTTTTATGGCCAGTGAACCCTTTTCACCCTAGGTATTAAAAGCTCCCTAGCATAGAGAGGTATCGATCAACTTGCGGCGTGCATTTTATATTACTACTACATAGCCATCACGGGGAATTTTTGTCTCGAATATTTTGAAATTAATTAAGATTGTTTGGATTTTTAGCTCCTTAAAATTAACAAAAATTATCAATTTATAATTTCTATTATTTATCGAACAGTTCAAAAAATAGTAACTTTTATCATAAGTCATTTGTTTTCGAGCTGCAATGTAAAATATGGTAAGAGCGGCATTCGAGTCTTAAAAATTGAGGCCTTGAAAATGACTTTTTCTCAATAATAAATACCTACAATTTTTTTCTTTAAACGTTAATTTTAATAATAGGGCATTTTTTGACCGTTTTCTGTTTTAATGCATTCAAGCGGTATTTCTGAAGTTGGAAATTCCAAAATCTAAATGCTTGTGAAAATCGAATATTTTAGAATAAACTTTCTATATACAATCTTCTCTATTCCTAAATTATTGTGAGAATCGAGACATATAGAAACAGCCAAGAGGCTAGAAAAAATTTGGTTGAAAATTATTTTTCTCCACATTTCAGATATTTCTAAACTAGAATAAGAAAAAAAAAAATGAAAATTTTTGAGTGAATCTAAAATTCTTGCAGGCCGTCGGATTTTCCGATCGTATTTTGACATAGATACAAAATTGAATAATTAACTTTGGAATATTCCCAAGGGGGTGAATACAACCCTTCTGACATGTGATACAAATTATCATCAACATCTTGGAAAAAGGATATAAAGACTAATTCTATAATATTGTTTTCCATTTTTTCCTGATCAGTTTGCATGCTTGAATTCAAATTAATAAGATACCTATGTGTAAATAAAATTTTGGAGCACTAAATTTCATCGCTCAAAAATTACAATATTCCCCGTTTTCCATTGTGAAATAAATCAGGATCTCATTACGCGAATAGTAAAATCTTAAAGGGTCTAGGTCTTATATTGATAGTACTTTTTTTTGAACACCTACCCTCCCCTCATTTTGGTCCCCGAGAGAAATAATTACTCCTTTTTTTTTATTATACATAGGACCCTTTTATAATGAATTCTATTTTTTTTTTTTTTTTTTTTTTTTTTTAGTTTGAAAATTTCATAATTTTATCAATCCTTCTCCCTTAATATTGGATTCGATTTATACCAAAATCTAATCAGCTCTTAATATCAATACAAAAAACTTCTTGTGAAATGTCGGTTTGATATTCATACTAGTTTTTGAACTAGAGCGTACAGAAAATTTGTTAACGTACTCAAGTACTAAAAAAACTTTTTTCATGCATGATTACAATACGTGAGCATACCTGTAAAGTAATTATGCACAGACTTTAAGTTAAAACCAACCAAAATATTCAAATTTCAATTTCTCGTTTTTATTTTTAATTTGTAATTTCGTCGCACATTTGGGATAGTCCACGGAACACGGACTGGAGTGCCGAGCCACCTATTTGGGGAAGCAGTATTCTATAAAGATGAAAGTCAAGTTGATATTTTTGGAATTAGGTGTCAAGAGGGCCAAAAATCAAAGGTTTCGCATACATCTAATAAATAGGGCAAGTCTTGAATTTTCTGGATCGGTAACCATTTGCCAAAATATTGGCAATAAGTAGGTAAATGGGATCTAACTTAAGAATCAGCACACTAATTATTAAATAATCTCTATTTTATCTCAGTAAGATGCTTTGTCATTTTACGTTTAAGGTCACATCAATGAATTATCATGTGAGTAAATAGTGTCTAGAATCATTATTTAATTAAAATAAAAATTTATATTTTAATTTCAATAATAGTTGGTTAGGTACATATTTCAAGTTAATAAATTTAGAAAATACTTGAAGAGAAAAGGTATAGAAACATTCATTAAATGATGATTTGTTTTGATCGAAATCTCCCTTTCTCATCTTTTCCGCTATTCGTGTGTACATATAGAGACACTTTCTCTAGTCAATATAAGGACAGAAAATGTCAAATTAGAACAAATTTATTATCTTATTTCAATGAGAAAATTTTTCAACTTAATATTAAATTATAGAAAAATAGAAAAAATATCTCTTTAATTCAAATATGTTATTTATTTATTACGAGTATAATCATTTAAAATATGTACAATTTTTCTTTATTCTATATTTCATCCAATCCATATAATAAAAAAAAATTACTTAATACACGTTTTGGAATTAAGTATTTCTTCAATTTAAAAAATTAATTTCCCCTCAAGGGGGAAGGGGAGGGGGCAAAGCCCCTGTCTATCAAACTTTAACTTGAATTATGAGGTTTTACTATCCCTACCTCGTAATAAAGCATTTTTAAGGGGAATTGTTACACTTTATGCATACGAGACTATTCCCAGCTCTTCTGGTGGACTATCAAATCAGTAAAATAGAAAAAAAAACAACAACAAATAAATACCCCAAATTTATTATAATTTTAGCAAATAAATAAAACAGGCTTGATTTCGTTAATTAGAAGATTGTGAGTTTTCTTATCAATATATATTTATTTTTTAAATTAATATTTTATTTGGTTTTATTAGAAATAAGTTATTTAATTATTTTTTAGATTTTCAATCAGACTGATGAATTGGAAGATTTTTTTAGGGTAATCCCAAACCGAATTTTAAATGATGCGAATAGGCTCCCTTTTAAATAAAACATTTCCACCCTGTTCAAGACACTCAGGTAAGATATAATGTTTTTTTAAAAATCTTTATAGAAACATTTCTTTTGATTCGAATAGTTTGAAGTTGCGTGAGAAATTGTCGTATTGGGCGTCACCATAGGGTCTGTACTCTTAGAATTTCTATTCCTATAGTATCATTGGAATAAAATCTATTTTAAGGATTAGTTTTCTATTTAGGCCCTGTCAATTTATCCCATTATATAAGGCTCGAATTCCCCTATGTCTCAAATAAGGCTCGTACCTGTTGAGATGAGGAAGGTTCAATCTATTATCTTTTTTTAAAGGTATTGATGCAAGAAGATGATACACCAAGAACTTGTAACTCTAGATTGTAGGTCACGGGAAAGAAGGAAGCGGGAAAGGTGTCCCGATCACTAAAAGTCATAAGGATTAAAGAGTTAGAGAAAGCGTTTATTCGATGTGAATCAATTTTGACAGTGAATGTGTGATTAATGTTTGAAAATCACTTGTATCCCGCAAAAAAGGCTTTAGAGGAAGGAAGATTATTGATTATATTTCGTTAAAACAAACGTCAAGATAGTATCTATAATACAGGGAAAGGGAGGAGACAGTTCTACAATAGCACTCAGTATTCAATTCAGAAAAGAGCTATAAAATTGATTAAATAATCAAATCACCTCTGTAGTAAAAAAGACCCAAGGCCAGCCTTGGGTAGTTTCCATGATTTCTAATGCAGGCAGTGGAAAAATTTATGCCTTTATCTTTTATTATAGACACTACCATGGTATTTGTTTCACTGAAATAAAAACTGTCCAAAAAGCTAAATTCGAGTTTTGTTAACTTAACTGTTAACATTAGTTTGCGATCTAAATATGAACAAATCCAACAACTTAATCGTTAGTTTCTGTTGACTTGTTTAGAGAATAGAATTCTCCCTGTTGAAACTTATCGAATTTTAAAACTTATAGCCTTCATTTATTCAAGATCCAGCTTAACAAATACTTTTTATTTCTAGCCCAGAAATTCTAATATTTGATTTTAAACATAAACATTTGATTGTTTATTAAATTTTCTATTATCTTTTTAACTTCTTAACAACAAAATTCATAATATAGTATTAAATGCCAGACAATTTAAAACACTTTGAATGCTAGTCAGACAGTGAAAAGTGATAAAATCCTGACATATACGACAAAAGCCGGACGGATGGTAACCCTATGTGTAGATAACATGATAGCAGCTTCAGAAATAAGACTTGAACTAATTTGCTATCGTAAAACGGAAACCTATTAGTATCGATATAATTATATGCCTGTCTGTCAGTCTGTCATAGCATTGTAGATTGTGAACTAAATAAGATATAAACTTGCAATTTACGACTCATGCTTATTTATTTTCCCCCAAATCAAAAATCGTGTTAAAATTTTAATCAGATAATTATTTTGGTGAGTGTCAAATTTATAGTGGGGTTGAAAATAAAAAAATATTTTTAGTTTGAGGTGTGAGATATCCTGGTTAAGATCTCATTAACTAGTAATAGGGAGAAATTTTTCTAAAATTTCATTCATTTTTGGGTAATTTTTCGCCAACCTAAATAAATAACATTAATGTTATTATTATTAATTAATTATTATCTATAATTATAGATCGACCCTATATTTGAGAAACTAAAAGCGATGGTCTCTCTTAAGGGTGAATTTACATTGCAGGATGCATTTTGGACAATTAATCATCTTATTTTTTCAATGAAATTTATTATATTTTACTTGAATCTTGGTAAATTCATGACTTTTTAGACAAAATCTTTATCGCCAGCTGGAAAAATCCTTATCGTCAGCTGGAATAATTGCTAGCATAATCCCCAAGGGGCAGTTAAAAAAAAATTGCATTTCATGAGTGTGATCATTGAAGTTTTAGAATAAAAAATATTTTATTAATCAAAGCCTAATGAAATAGTCCAATTTCTCTAAATCGTCTCTGCTATCTAGCTGTAAATTTGCCAACTTACAGACGAACGTTTTCTAAAAAAATTTTTGTAATCGAGGTACTTTGGAACATAAAGTAACAGTAAGCTTTAACCCCCAAGGGGCTGGTCGAAAACAATTACATTCCACTTGACGGATCATTTAAGGTAATTCTTTCGCGACAATCCACACAAAAAGTTTTAGTTTCGTAAATAAATACTCTATAGTCTATACATATGAACGGTGCTAAAATTTTAGGTTATGTTTTTTAACGTGACTGTACTTTTCACACTTCTATATTGATCATTTTCCCACCCTTTCCCAATCTACCATATGTAAGAAATTTCATTTTTAATTGCAATTAATTCATGTTTGGTGTGGTAAATCGTCTTCAAATTTTAAAAGTGTTTATTATGCTTTTAATGATTTATATTCCAAGTTTCGAAGAACTTGAATTTTTGCATTTGTGAAAGAACTACCTTAAGTTATAGAATAAAAAATATTTTATCAATCAAAACTAAGTACGATGGCCGTGACCCCCCCCCCCCCCCCTTTCCACCGAAATGTTAGGGTAAACATGGAAATTTTACAGGATATAATCAAACATTCCATAATAATTTAATAAAAATAATATTCTGATAAAAAAAGCAATCTGGGAATCATGGAGGTCATGTCTCCTACTCCTAGGAGTATATCCATAATCACCTAACCCCTCGGCGGGTAGTTAACCACCCCCACCCCGAAATTTTTTATAGCTACAGCCTTGGTAACTACCATCGGCTCTAGCCGTAAAAGTACTAAAATACAGACTTAGACCCCCTCTCAAAAAAAAACAACCTATTTTGGAATGTAGGTACTTTAGAACATAAAATATCCTCATGACATGGGGTACAGGTACGGCGGAACGATCTTAGGCCAGGGGTGTCAAAACTTGGAAAGTGATGTAGGCCAACCGGGGGGTCTGGGGGGTATGGAATACGTAGACACATTCCCAGGGGGGTCAGCTGATCCCCCGACCCCACGGTCCCGCCGTCCAAGATGGGGTAGGCCGAAAAAATTGCAATTCTCCAGCCTGATCCTTGAATTTTTAGAATAAATTTTTTTTTTTAATTAAATCGTAATGAAATAGTCCAATGATAGGAAAAACAATTTTTCTATATACTTTTTAGAATAAACAGAATAATCTCTACAAAAACAATATATCTAGAAAAAAATAAAAAAAAAGTAATGAAAGTAAATTAATAAAATTAAAAAACTATTCTAGTATTAAATTACAAATCGAAGAAATAAAGTTGCAATAAATACTTACACGTTCCGCTGGTTTCGCGCACGCACGGACATCGATCAAAGTGTTTTTTAATATTTTCGTTGCAGTTTCGGTAATTTTTAAGGAATCAATCACAGAATTATTCTCATCCGAAATACGAATCATGATGTTCAACCTTTTTTATCTGTGATTTCTTTAAAAATAGTAATTTTAATGCCAATTATAACTTGATATTATTTTTAATCTTAATTTTTAAAACAAATAAGATGTTTTCGTAATCGTTCAATCCAAAAAAGTGTAGTAATATATAAAATATACCTATATATAACACCTTTTTATCTAATTCACTGATAAATTTCAATTCCTTAGATAAAAATCATGTATGTCATTTTTAATAAAAATTGAACGGGAAGATTGTTTGACACTGCGCTAGCGATAGCAAGTGTTTGCCTTTCGAGAAGATAGAAACAATCATTTAACAAAGTGAAGCTAGACACAGAATTATATTGAATAAAAAAAAATATTTATTATATAATATGTAATAAGTATTTTAAAAACAAGTTTCAAGCAATTTTTTTTAATATAATAAAAAAGTTCATTTCAAAATTTTAAAGCGCCAAATTTAAAAATATCAAAAATTATGGCCGACTTTTTTTCTTTAGTATTTGTGAAATTCAAATGCTACGCAAAAATGTATACAATTTATATTTTAAAGCGATAATATCGAGGAGTGAACCGCGACCTAATATCGTGTACACCTACTTCCACTTTAATTTCATTTCCAAGTAGAAGACAATAGATGAATGGGCATTATCTAGGGAATTCTAAAATAATTTCATTTAATTCCAAAGAAGTGTACACCTAATTCCAATCGTGGTTCACCTCTCGGATAAAACTATATTGCTTGCTATCATTGTATCCTATCCAAGGTGGAGGAAGAAACAGTATAGACTTATAAGTTATATTTGGAAAGACTAAAGGACAAGATCGAAGGCATCATTTGTTTATAAACATTTTTTAAAGTCATTGGCCACATTGTATAGTAAACATTGTAGAGTAGGTAAGGGTGAAACCATAACTATATCACAAACAACAATGAAGATTTTTATTTGTTGAGGTTTTAATAGTACCTCAACTTAGAAGGTAATTGACTCGAAATAACATAAATATTTGTTTATTGACAAATTAAATACTAATTTTACATTTAAACTTATCTGATTCGATTTTTGTTTTGTTTTGTATAATTTATACACTAAAATATTTACAATATATCAAAGTGTTTTCAAGAATTTGTATAATAGCAATACTCAGCACTACCGCATATTGAGGATATCTTTTACTTTATTTCTTCAAAAATACGAGAATTGTCTCTTTGACTCTGTCACACCGTCATGTTAAAATTAAATTAAATTTTAAAAAATTATCTAATTCTTCTTAAAAGAGATCTTTGCAGGGATACATCACACACTCCTCGATAGAAAAATAATTTTTATTTTCCACCCCACAAAAAATTCGTTCCTTCCCAAAATAATTAGTGGTTTAAAATTTTTTGATTTTATTAACTCATCTTGGCAATTAAATCAATAATTAAGGTTTTTAGAGATATTTTGGAACATATATTTTTAGACTTTGCACTTTTCCCATTTCTTCAATCAAAATCAACATATCAAAAGTAATTTGTCCTAGTAGAATATCCAAATTGTCTGAGAATATAATAAAATAACAGAACATTTATCTCTACATTATCATCGCGCCTTCTATTCTTCTCCCTGTTTCTCAATTTGTCATATCCCATTTCGGTTTGAAACAAACGCATATTCATATATGAATCTAAACCCCAAAGGAAGACCAGTCTTAAATAACGTAATAGCATTTACATTTTTTTATAAATACATAATAAAGCCTAGTTGTGGATCGAGGCATTTTTTCGAGGGGCGCTGTTTTTGGAAGAACTGACATTGTTCAACTTTATAAAGTATAAATTTAAATATAGAAAAGTATATAAATTGTTCTCCTGGAATAAATTTAAAAAATTACTATTTTTAAAAATTTATTATAATTTTCAAATCAAATTGAAATCATGAGGGCTCTGGCATCAATCTGCCATATGCTGAATTTGAGATATTGACCCAAAACCGATATGTTAATTTGTAAAAAGCATTCGAAAAATCTGTTTATGTTACTATCTGAATCCAGACCACATCTAGCATTCAGAAAGAGACAAAATCTTAAAAATTATTTTTCTTTGAGTCCCAGACATTTTTCAACACAATGAGCAAAATAAAATTGAAAATTGTTGAGAATTCAACTTGCTTGCCTGACATTCTACTATAATAACGCTTCTATTAAAAATAAGTATATTTTAATAAAGTAATTTTGATTATTTTTTTAATTTATTAATTATTCTCGAAGTATTTGATTGTACTTTCAATTAGCCATGATAATTTTGAATTTTTGATAAAACTAGCCTAAAAAGAATTTCAATCTGTCCTTTTTTCCTCTGTGAATTTCGTTAAAATTGATTTAAATTCAATATTTTTAGCTAATTTCATTTGCATAAGCTTATCTAAGATGATTAATTGTGATTGAGTATTATGAATTAAAATGAAATAAAAAGAAAACCCATACGCCTGTGGCATTTGTTAAGCTTTTCTAGCCTTTGCGGTTGATATAGATGCATAAATCAAGGCGCTGGGCTTTGAGAGGTCATTTTATTCAAATCATTTATTATTTTGACTTACACGCGCCAAATTTGAAGAAAAAACAAATGTCTAGGGCCGCATATAAAATATACTAATTATATTGATATTCGTTAATAATGAATAATCATTAATAATATAGAATAATGATATACACTATGACAATGAATCAAAAATGTCATAGCATATTAATCTTTGAGGATTTTGTTTTTAAATTATTTAGCACTTATTTAAATTTAATTATTGAAAAAATAAATATTTTAGAAAATGGAAATATGAGCTGAAGAATATTTTTTAAATATTCGAAACTTCATTATTATTTTATTTTTAATAATTGAACATTTAATTTGGCGTTTAGCTAATACAATTCTTAAAAATAGGTTCTTCTTCTTCTTAAAGTGCCATATCAGGTCTCCCTGACGTTTCGGCACCTCTTCACATATATCTGTGCTGGGTGTGTTTAGCTGTTTTTACATAGATATACGGGATCTACTTTTTAACGCCTGTTCCGAACGGCTAGTTTGGAGAGGTTACTAGGCAATTATACTCTTGGTAGGTTCCATTGCTTTTCAAAAGGAGGCGACTGCAAATATCTGCCGAGACTCGGTCTCGAACCAGCGTTTTTCAGGCCAGCGGCCCGACACTCTAACTACTGACCCACAGTCGCCTCAAAAATAGGTTCACGAATATTTAAATTTATATTTCCAAAAAATGAATAAATATTGTGAAGCCAGGAATATTTATTTCAATCAGAAAGTTTGATGGTAAAATATTTATATCTAATAAAAATGGAATCAAAATATGCAAGATTGTGATTATTTTTTAGGAAATCTTGATGTATTTTTTCCCATTCAAAATTGAAAATCTGCCCTTTTATTCGTCGAAAACTTTTTGGGTGATTTTCCAATTTCTTGTCTTAGAAAAAAAATATATTTTAGGATAAATTTTATCAAATTTCATCAATCAATGTTGTAAGAAAGTTTATAATTTTATGTCGTGCCGCATTTATTGGAGTGCTAGTCCACGGGTTGGACAGAGGTATAATTAACTAACGTTCGTAAGGATATGGAGGAGTGATGATGAAATTTACACGTAGTCGTCAAAATTGTCACTTTAAAGCTAATCGAGAAGATAGACAAGAAGGAAGAAGAAATTTAACGCAATGTGAGTTAATTCCAAAAATTACAGTATTAAAATTGTCGAAGAAATCCAAAGAGTGAGAAGAAAATTTAAGTAAAAACAGAAGAGAAGAAGACAAAGAAGAAAGAAGAAAATAATATGAATAAATATAAAAGAAAGTGTGAGCTGTAAAGTAATGTTGATTGATTATAAAATAATAATGTCAAAATGCCAAATGTATAAATCCAAAACCCAAATAGGGTACGGATGAGAATAAATAAATAAATACTAGTTATTAATTTGAAGAAATTTTCTCTTTGGAGAGAGATTGACTCGTAGAATTTTTAGCTGAAAAGTAATGGAAGGTAGCCCAAGGATAGTGAAGAAAAAAATCATTACATTTCCAAATAAGATGTATTTATTGGACTGTCATTTTTTTCCAACGTTTCGGAGGATTCTTCCCTCCTTCTTCAGTGGAGGAAACTATGCACCATCAGTTTGAAATTTATCTTTTCTTAACAGAAGAATTAAAAAGAATTTTAAAGGTAAACATTTCATTTAATGGTTCTGTTAAGAAAAGATAAATTGCAAACACTGCTGGAGGTAAGAAGAAAGAATAATAATATTTGTTTCCTTCACTGACCCTTTGAGACCCTGAAGAAGGAGGGAAGAATCCTCCGAAAGGTTGGTTTTAAAGGAAAGGGAAAAAGAATGACAGTCCAATAAATACATCTAATTTGGAAATGTAATAATGGTTTTCTTCACTATCCTTGGGCTTCCTTCCATTATTTTTCAAATACTACTAATTAAATTTATAAACTCCAAAATGGCTGTTTATCTAAGAAAATCATAAGATGGTGTCATCTATTAAATCCGATGGAATGGAATATTTTTAATTATATGTCAGAGGGGTTGTTTTTCACCCCCTCGGGAATCGAACCCGAGTGCCAGTAACAGCAATCCGGGCCATCTGGCTCACCTGCGGGATGTGAACCTCTCTGACATATGTAAACGCGTAAAAATATTTCCGAGGGGGTGAAAAACAACCCCTCCGACATATAATTAAAAATATTCCATTCCATCGGATTTAATAGATGACACCATCTTATGATTTTCTTATAAATTTGAATTTATTACCATCGGCAAATTAATATCTTTCATATTGGATGTTTTTCAGTAATAACAAAAATTTATTAATTTAAAGATATCATTTTTATTTTAAAAATCTACATAGTTGACTCTTAAATAGTCATTAGTTTGTATTTTTTTTTTTTTTTTTTTTTTAATTTTAATTAACCAATTATTTTACATGAATTAATGTATACATTGTATTTGAGCTTCGACTCCGGGATACCTCTCCACCATCGACTGTCCTTGATCATCTTTTTAGTCCTTGTTTTTATAAGAGGAAAAAACTAATTAAATAAAAAAACCTCTTTTCCGATAATTATTCCAATTCCATAATTCGTGTCCCTCGTTCATTTCTGTCCTAGTTTGTAATTTTTTTTTTTTTTTTTATAAATTTTATTAAACCAATTATTTTACATGAATTAATGTATACATTGTATTTTAGCTTCGACTCCGGAGATTATTCTCCACCATCGAATGTCCTTGATCATCTTTTAGTCCTTGTTTTTAATAAGAGGAAAAAACTAATTAAAGAAAAAAAAACCTTTTTCCGATAATTATTCCAATTCCATTATTAACCCTCCAACCTAGTTTGTAATTATATTTTTTTAGTCAAATATTAATATGGATACTCGAAAATTAAAAGGGTTTAGTCTAACTTCATTGTAAATGCTAAAGTATACAGTTTGGCCTACCTTTCAGGGTACTGACTAAATTTAATTCATTTTAATTAAAGATTAGACAATTGCGTGGTGGCAATGTCCCTGGGATTGGGTCCTTAGCAAATGCCGCCTTCGCTACACTCTAGATTAGGCCCAAATGAGAGAACTCCGACTATTTTGACTTAGTTGAATCTTGCTTCATTTATGAAAAGCTAAATAGTGTTTATTATAAATTCTTACTTTAAGATAATTTTATGTAGGTAATTTAAAATTCAAAGTAAGGGGAAAAATTGATCTAATAATTACAACTACAATAATATATTTGTAAATTAATCTATGATATCTACTTTGATTTTTTCGTTATTTTCATCATATTCTGGTGTATAATAAAAAATAATTAATATTTTTCTATTCACTTACCTGATATAAATAAAATTATTACGATGGTCAAGAAAATTCGAATTTATTTTTGAGAAGCTCATTTCCAAAAGACACTAAATCGTAAATCCATTTTTGATAAAAAAAATGACATAATACCCGTTTCATATAACTATTATCTCTGTTTATGATTTCTGGTATCAATTTCATCATAGAATCTACTAAAACCTTCACTAAAGCCCGCTAAACACGAAGCTTTTTCTTCTACCTATTTTTGGAATGGGAGCTGTGGTTTGGAATTCGGAGGCCTGTCGAAATGACGTCACTGCTTGATGTCTTTCTGACTAGCTTGCTTGATTTAAAAGATAAGACATGTTCTATTTTTCGGCTTGGTCCTGGGATGCTTTTGAGTGGGAGAAAGCAGATAAAACATTATTAAACAAACCTCATGTGTAGGGGCTCTAAACTAGTACTATATCCAGTGGTGAGTACCATATTAAATAAATGAAAATGTTAATTTCTTCTCGCAAAAAAAAGAAAAGAAAATGGATTTAGTACTTTTTGGAAATGAAATACACTTTTGCAGATTTTTGTATACCTATAAATATAGTATTTGTATTCTATATAGTATTGATTTCTTAAAAGAAGATATTTTTGAAACTTAGCTAAAGATCTCATAGCTGATTTTTTTTTTTTTTGAAATCAACATCCTCGAGAATTAAACCCAAGTCACGAAAGGCACCGACTTCAAAAAGTGATTTCATGTAAAAACTTCGTCAATTATTTGTAACTAATTTAGATACTTATTTTATACTGTGTAGTGCATTTTTTTTTCTTTCTACCCCTTGGCCTCGGGAACTTGTGTAGTGCATTTAATTATTTTGATTTTTTAGTTATTATTTTTTTGAAGTCGGTTTTTTTTTCTAAAAAATTATTTTTTGAATTTAAATTATTATTTTTACTTTACCATACAGTGTATGATCAAATATTGTAATCATGCATGAAAAAAGTGTTTTTTTTTTTGTTTATTTTTTTTTTTAGAAATATCTCAAAAACGGATTAAAATATTTTGATTAAAAAAATTGAGCCAAACCATGGCATTTCGGTCTACAAAAAAGCCCTAATAAGTGAATATAGAAAATATTATATTTTTTGAGATAATAACTGTTTTGTCAAAATGTCTGTTAGTCTGTGCGTTATCAAATTTTTGTGGACGAACTAACTCAAAAACTAGTCTGAAGATGAAAACCAAATTTCACACGTAGTTTTGGGGAATTTAGATTAAGAGCTGATTAGATTTTGGTCCATATCGACCTAAAATTAAGGGGGGGAGGGGGGGGGTTAAAATTTAAATTTATAATATTTTCAAACTAAAAAAAACAAGAAAATTGAAATATACTATAAAATGAACCTATAATAACAAAAACAAAAATTTCTGGAGCCAAAATTATGGGGGGGGGGGGCAAAAAATAAAAATATAGGTCATTTGAGCAAACTCAACCAAATTTTGTATACATAATCAGTGAGCTACCAGAAGACTAAAAATACAAAAACTAACCGGCCAAAATGGAGGGGGGGGGGGGGGGGTAGGGTCAAAAAATTAAAATCTAAGCCCTTATACCAAACTCAACCAGAAATGTATGGTAAAGTCAAGTGTATGGCCACATAAGAACGTGTCAATTTATTTTATCTAGGATTATTTATTTATTTGGCATTTATATTATAAAAAATTGTGACGCCATAGCTTTTGATTCAAGTCAAGACATGTTTCAATACAACGCAATTGAATATTTGAATTAAAACTATGCATTCTTGATATTGGTTGTGACGTCAGAACAATTCGATTCTCCTTGAGCTTACGAGTTTGTACTCGTTGACCGTTCAGTGAACGGGAGATGCTCCTCCATAAATAATCAACCCTTATCTCAGTTCAATTTGGATCAAATTTTTCCTTCTAATATCTGGTAAATAATCTTTATCATATTAAAAACATGATTATCTATATCTAATTAATCAATTAAATTGAAATTTTGGTAAATTAATGAAAAATCTGTGATATTTTCAGGCTTTGTTGAATTGGGTCTCTGGGCTGCCGTGATTGCATTAATTATTGGCGTCTACGAGTCAACTCGAGTCTGCTCTGCTCTGCAAAGGGTAAGTTTTCAATTAATATTGTATTTTTTCTTAAATTTAGACAAAATAGTTTTCCAATTAACATTTGAATCTATATATGCATATGGGTGTATGTGTGATTCATTTAAGAGAATTGCTCAGGATAAATCTAGTATATAAGCAATGCATTTGGATTATTAGTTGTTTTCGTATGCAGTGTAAATGGTAGTATTTTGTTAATATTTATTTTTTTAATTAAATAAATTATTAAAATATTAAATTTATTAAAGAATATTTTAATATCTAGGCATGTGTATTTAATATTATTGCCTAGCATGTAGTAGATATTAAGTTGAAAAGCTAATAATGAATCATTTGATTGAACAAGGAATATTGGATTATTATTTTCGTGCCCTAAATCATTTTAAATAGCGTGGGTTTCGCTACAATCATCGAGTTAGAGAAAAATAATGTTAATATTTAATATTTATTTTATCGATTATTATTATTCATATAAATTAAAAAGAGAATTTTTTGTTTTATTAAAAATAAAATTTTTTTTTTTTTTTTTTTTTTTTTTTTTTTTTTTTTTTTGGCTTTTC
This sequence comes from Forficula auricularia, assembly GCA_024734495.1. Taxonomy (NCBI): domain Eukaryota; kingdom Metazoa; phylum Arthropoda; class Insecta; order Dermaptera; family Forficulidae; genus Forficula; species Forficula auricularia. Next base: position 647,894 of record JALMQS010000887.1, on the reverse strand, counting down.
GGCCATGGTAGCCATAAGCCATTTACGATACTATTTATTTTTATTTTTAAATTTGTCTCTACCTCGGGGGTCAGATTTTAGCCGGATGCCTCGAGCCGGATTCGAACTCGGGTCCTCTTGGTTAGCTGGCTGACATGCTACCGCCTAGCCTACCCGACCCCCCCAAAAATAAAAATAAATTCTCAAATTCTAGGCTAACAATGGGTCAGAAATTTTTCTAATTTTATTCACAACTTACTTGAATACAAAATTATTTAGGCTTTTAGATTGAAATGAAAATCGATTAAATCTTTTAAATTAAGCAAGATATTTCTATTAATTCTGGGATAGGTGATCATTAGGGTGGTCCTTATTTTGGGTATTTTCGAATTTTTACGCTGACAGAGGCTCGTTTAGTTCGAAATAAAGAAAAAAAAAGAAAAAAATTCACTAAGTTTCAAGTCTTTATCTCAATTTTAACCTGTGCCGCACAGCGATGCAAATTTACCACCTAAATAACATGGGGTTTTTGGCATTGAACGATCAATTTTGTATACCGGCCAAAGTAATGGTTCAAAAAATTTGAAACCTTGTACACTTTATGCTTATAATAGTAGCTGTCCCTCGGAATTTTTACAGATTTTTAGCTATTATAATTTTGAGGAGTCTATAACTTACTAACACTAAAATACAGCAGGATTTTATCTAGCTGTAGCTCCAAAATTATAATAGCTAAAAATCTGTAAAAATTCTGAAGGATAGTTACTATTATAAGGATAAAGTCCAAAGAGTTGTAAATTTTTTGAACCATTAACTTATCAAAATAAAAAATTGATCGTTCAATGCCAAAACTCAATCTTATTTAGATGGGAAACTTGCATCGCTGTGCGGAATAGGTTGAAATTGAGATAGACACTTGAAACTTTGGGGATGTTTTTTTTATTTATTTCGAACTATATGAGCCTCTGTAAGCGTAAAAATTCGAAAATACCAAAAATAAGGACCACCTTAGTGATCATTTAAGAATAATATTTTGTTTGAATATATTTGACTATCTCGTCTTAGAAATTTTTATTTCTTATAATTCGATCAAATTTAATAGATATAGGACTATAGATTATGATAGTTAAGTGGAATATATTACGGTTAATTCTTGGATGGGGATCTGAAAGGGTTTCTTCACTACTTTATAGTCGCACGGCCAGCATGCTTCCTTTATACGATATTAATTTGTGAGCATTTGGAACTATTAAATAGTGAAGGTTAAGCAAGTTAAATCTGGGATAGTTAATCATCTCGTAATGAAATAGATTTTTTCGATTAAACCATTGATGTTGATAGCCAAGAGGCCTATATGGTAGTTAATTCTTGGATGGGTATTTATTAATCAAGTGATTTAAATTTGTAATTTGCCGATAGCATCAGTCTGAAGCTGAAATTCAATAGATCTTCTAAATTAAGTAAAATATGGTATATTCTGACTCATTTTCGGATCGATCACCATTTGACAATAATTTATTTAATTAAAGCACTGTTTCTTTTTTTTAATGATAAAAGCTTTCATTGATCTATATATTTCGGAAATTAATCAATATTTATTAAAGTTAATTTTTCTATTAGTATTATCTAATAATGAACTAATAGGTTTGGTTGAAAAGCTTTTGTTTTGCCGAGAGTAGCAGAGTTGTTGATTCACAAAGAGAAACAAAGAGGCTGTCCTCTGCTTGATGCAAATAAACATATACACATATATATCAAGATGATATATCTGTATATCAAACAAATAAATAATATATATACAGATATATCATCTTGATATAAATGTGTATATGTTTATTTGCATCTAGCAGAGGACAACCTCTTTGTTTCTCTTTGTAATAGGTTTGGTTTTTTTTCCATAACTCTGTTCGATGATGAATTTGTGGCGTGAATTCTACCTGGAAATTTCTGAGAATATAATTTTTGAAAACAATATATCTCTAAAGTAACGTATGTATATCGATGTTAGGTCTTTTTTATCTTTTATATAAATAAGGATCACATATTATTAATGATTGGTTTCATTTAATGTGATCAGCCTTTATTAATAGAAAATTGGAGACTTTAATAGTTTAGCAATATAAAATATGGTAAATTCTTGAATGGGTGACCATATAAGACATTTAAGAGGCTCAATACATAATAGTCCTTCCGGGGTTCCTCAAAACGCAACTTTGCCTCCTTCCAACCCTCCTGGCTGCCTACCCTACAGGCTCGCCGCTTGTTCAATACAAGATGCTTAGGGTCACCATTTTAGTATCTGGAGGCCCGGAAGGCAGCGCCCCTGCCAAGTGGAATGAACACATCTCCTCTGTGGCGAAATCTGCAGCAAGGAAGATTGGCTACTTATTCAGGTCCAAGCGATTTTACAAGCCCCCACATCTTCTCACCATCTACAAGGCCCAAATCCGCCCCTGTCTCGAATACGGATCTCATCTATGGAGAGGAGCCTCTAAATATTCCCTTGCTACCCTGGATGCAATTCAGAAACGAGCTAATTGACGATTCTACCCTCACCGACTCCCTCGACTCGCTGGCTCATCGAAGAAATGTCTCTGCCCTTTCCCTTTTCTATAGATACTATCATGGCAGGTGCTCTGATGAGATAAAATTAATAACCCCCCCCCCCCCCCCAACAAAGCATGCTTTGTGCGTAGCACGCGTTTTGCCGACTCCCAACACTCTTTCGCGGTCAAAATTAGAAAAGTGCCGGACCACTTCATTCGTCAATACGTATATCCCCATGACTTCAAGGAACTGGAACTCTCTCCCAGCCTCCATCTTTCCCAGCACTTATAACCTTCAAACCTTCAAATCCCGAGTGCATAAACACCTACGTCTCCACCCCCTCACTTAATCAACTTTCCTTCTCTTCGGTAATGCAAGGGTCTTTCGAGATCCATAGGGGCTGCTTCTTTACTGGTGCGCCCCTTCTTCCAATCGATTGCATTAAAAAAAAAGTTCATTTTTTCCACAATACTGGACCATAGACTTAACTAAATTACCAAATTCCATGTTCACATTGTTTATATCGTCTAAGTTAGAATAAGTCAAAGATAGGCCTTTTCGTCAATTCCTCAATCACCGACTCATAAAATTAGAGTACTTCCGCTTATCCTAGAATGCTGAAATTTGGCATAGTGGTAGAGTATGCGGTACAATTAAAGGGAAAGATTGAAAGAATGAAACTTTCCTTTCTTCGGGATCTAAAATGACAGAATTAAATTTATAGGCTTAATTGACACATAGTGAAAATTCAATAAACTTATAATGCTGAAATTTGGCATACTGGTAGAGTTGGTACATTAATAAATGAGGAAATTGAAAAACCGAAACCTGTTCTTTTTCAGGGCTTTAAATGAAGGGGTGAAATTTATAGTCTAAATTAAGATATAGGTGAAAATATAATGACTCTGGAATGCTGCATGTTGGTAGTGTTTGGGAATTAATAAAGGGTTAAATCGCAAAACCGAAACATTTCCTTCTTTAGGGCCTAAATACCCATCTAACTCAAAAAAAAAGTGAAATCCCAACAAAAACACTTGTGTTAAAAAAAGAATACCGACTTCAAAAAATAATAAGAACTGAAAAATCAAAATAATAAAATACACTATATAGAATAAAATAATTAGCTAATTTAGTTACAACTAAACGACGAAGTTTTTATATGAAATCCCTTTTTGAAGTTGGTGCCAAACAAACTATACAAGCATCGAAGCACATTCTAAAAAAAAAGATTCCAATGAATTGATAGCCTCCTCCTTTTTTGTATTGGGTTAAACATTACAAGCACTTATTTATGACCAATTTGGCCTAGTACAAATATCTTATCTTACTGATTGGTGCTTTAAGACTGAAATTATTCTAATTTAACTCTGAAATTATATAGATGAACTTATTTTAACATATATTATAAAGTAACTTTGATGTTAAGGGGGAATTCTTAAAACATAGGTTGCATTTTTACACCCTCTCATCATTACGGAAAACGCTGTCTTTTGTTCAGGTTTCAGATTCTACCAAATTAAAAAGTGTAACAATTTATTCAAAATTCATTTTTGACACCAGATTGGAAAAATTTTCCTAAATTTTTTAAATGATTAATATTAAATAATTCAGGTTTCAAATTAAAACATTCGTGCATTGCAAGTGCAAGCAAAGTGTTCTTTACTAAGCCAAATAAAATACAAAACAAAAATGAATAAGTTTTTAATTGAATTTATCGGGTCAGTGCATAAGAAATTATAAAAGAAATTAAAAAAAAACTTGATTTTTCACTTAACTAAGTAATTACCAAAAAACAAAAAGGAATAATTTATACAAATTTCATTCAATCAATGAATTCAATTTTAATTTTTAATAAAAAAAAATTTAAAAACAATTTTTAATATAAATTGTTCATTTATTCGGGTTATTCACAATTTTTGAATAAAATTAGGATCAGATTTTTAAGAAATATTTTAATTTTAAAAAGTATCAATTATTACATAATAAAATGAATCAATTGTTAATGAAATAATTCCAATATTAAAATAAAAAATTCAAATAGATCACTTAATATTAAAAAACTTAGTTTGTTAAATTATTTAGTCATAATATTTTATTAAGTGAATCTAACATTATAAAATGTTTTAGCTTAAATTCCATGCTTCAACTCGTTAAATCTAAAATAGATTCATTTTATATAATTTTTTTTTTCCAAAAATTGTCAGAATTTATCATACAACAATAACATTTCTTACAAATACAAATATTATACTTATATATACCTACATTTCTGGGCCTGGATATAAGAGCTCACTCCGGACTACGAAAACAATTATTATATTAAAAGTATCGTCAGTGGCAGGTTTAGCTTCGAGATCGTTCCTAGCCGTTCGATATGGCGCCATTTATGCTTTATACTAGTAATTATTATAATCAAACATCTGATTTACGAATATTAAAAATATTTTATTCATTTAGATATAATATTAAATTTCTTAAAATTAAACAATAAATCAATTTTCTGTTTTAATCACATATCACATAAATTCCCAGCAAAACTAAGCCAAATCGATTTTTAAATTTTAATCGTTATTCAATCGTTATTTAAGTGTAAAATTTTCTCCTCCCTAAAATTTTAGCCCCCCTAAAATTTTGCCGCTCTAGGCTCGGGCCTCACGGGCCTAAGCGTATATCCATCACTGAGCATCGAATAAATAATTTTATTATTAAATAATATAATGCCTTAGGACAGTGTTCCTAATCTAGGTGTATTTAGTAAAATATTTGAGTGAAGGAAGTAATCAGACTAATTAATATATTATGTTGGGGTACGGATTCGTACGGGGCGAGGATGGATATTTTTTAACAACGGGTAAAGACACATGGCTTTCTTGGTCAAAGGGTGGTAATGAAACTGAAGAGGTTAGGAACTAGATGGGTACAGATTCTGCGCATAGATTCTTGAATCTAGTCCAGTTCTATTAAGTAGAATATTCTCGGATGTCTTTTTAGAACCAGGACAGATACATAACGTTTACTAATAATTTACTAGTCTCATAAAACTAACATGAATATTTCCATTGAGAATATAATACAGTCGAGTGATCTGAATGTAAATAAAGTACCACCAAATCGGCCAAGATAAAATAACAATATTGATTATAGATTTTCACAAAGACGTGGATAAAATTAAAAAAGACAATAGACAATCAATTAATTGGAGTCGAACGATTCGCCAATTTTATTTCGACTTCTTCAGAAACTTTAGTCTCTATATTTAAGCATTAGAATAAATGATACATTGAAAGTGGAAATTATCATCAACTATCATACAAATCCCCTCACTTTGGTTATAAGTTATAACCTATCCTATAACTAATTTATATCCATTATAATCGTTTGCTTATAATAAGCTTAGAAAACAGGAAGTTGCTATTGAAGACATATGTATGGAGCATAGCCATGTACGGGTGTGAAACCTGGACAATTGGAAAAGCGGAGAGAAAGAGATTGGAGGCTTTCGAAATGTGGTGCTACAGAAGAAAGATGAATATCAATTGGATGGATAAAATTACAAATGAAGAAGTTCTTAGAAGAATCGGAGAAAAAAGAACCTTGTGGAGGAGTCTGAGGAAGAGAAGAGGTCAGATGATGGGGCACACACTGAGACATGGGGGACTGCTTAGGGATATCTTGGAGGGGGAGGTGGGAAAGAAAAGGGGAAGGGGAAGACCCAGATTAGAATATTTCAACCAAATAATTGGGGATATGGGATGCCAGACATTTAGAGAGGTCAAACAGCTGGCGGGGGACAGAGTCGAGTGGAGACGGATTGTTGCATCAAACCAGTCTTAGGACTGTATACTCGATGATGATGATGATGATGATTATAATATATTGTGTTTAGACTTTCAAATTGAAGTCCCTGAAGAAGTTGACGAAACGTCCGACAATAATTGATTGGTTTTTTTTATTCAGTTTTTATCTACATCAGAGTGAAAATTTATATTTAAAAAATAACCTTGTTGCAGAAAGGATTCACTCATAAGCTCTAAGTCTTAAGTACAAATAGTCCGGTAATAGTGTGATTTTTTAATCTACATAAAAAGGTATATACAAGTTATATAATACAATTCAACCACTGAAATTTAACATCTTTTACTAAGATTCTAGGATTAATCTAGAATTAGGCGAAGCTCATTATTACAATACATTTTTATCAGTATACATCAAGATTATTTATCTCAATTTTTTATTTTATTTCACTAATTATTAAAATCCTCAAAACAAACCAAATAAGTTTTACTCATCAAGAGGGAATTAAAAAAGAAAATAAATGATTTAGACTTGTAAACATTCACTGCTAAACACGTGACGTATAATCTCTGTATAGATTGCATCTGTTTGAATAATCAATTTATTCAATCAGTTATTGATTGATTTATTCAATCGTAATTTAAATAAGACTAGTTTCTAAAGTTTAATAATAACCATTAATATAAATATAATATGTATATACAAAATAATTTACATAGTTAAAATTATATTCTCTTAAATTAATTCTAAATTATTCACCTATATATTTAATAAGATTTGAAAATTAATTTTAGATAAATAAAACTATGTGTTATCTAATGATTAGTTTCTAAGCTTTTTAATATAACTCTTAAAATTTATTTCTATAAAATGATATCCAAAATTACCTTGATATATACAAAATAATTTACACCCTAAAAGGTTTTCCACACGCTACTACTTATTTGGGCAAACCAATTTCGTATAGACAAGATATTTAAAATATAAATTTTCAAAAAAAAATTTCATTTCTTATTTTAGCATATTTTGCCATTTGAAGAGGAGTCTGTATCTTAATAATTAATTATTTATTTACTTTATTAGGATGAATTTAAATCTATTTTCAACTATTTATTCATTTTTCTTTCTATTTTAATATACAATAAACTATATATATTTATTTCGAACGATTAAATAAAATAAAATAAAATGATTTGAATCTTGAATTTTTAAAATAGAATATTAGTACAGTGTTTCTCAAACTTTTTGGCCCTCGACCCCCTTTTAAACTAAAGTTTCAACCCCCCCCCCCCCCAGAAGAATGGATATTGGATATGAATAGGACAACATCCCGGAGAGGGAGAGTTCATTTCTTTTGTTTAATTGCATTGAAATACTAATAGTTTTAATTAATAGGAGATTTATTTTTAGTATTTATAAAAACACTGGTTGACAAAAATTTGGAACCCTAAACGTAACAATGGGTTCCAGTAGAGCATTATATGCAGATTATCATGCAATTTCCCGATTTTTTACAACAGGTCAGAGTTGAATTTAGCTAATTTAGAACTCGAGTTATGTTATAACTAAGACCATATTTGCTTATTATCCTTCATAATCACGTAGTTTAAGTTTTTTAGTTATAACTCGAATTTTAATTCAGCTATAAACAAGTAGTAATTTGAAAATCAAAGAGGAAGCTGTGTTCTATTACGACAACAATATATTATGATTTCAAATATTGCTGTTTAATATCTAATGGGGCTCAAAAATAGGTCAAAATGGTTTTTTACGTCGTTAACCAAAAATATCTCGAAACTCTGGCCTGTTGTAAAAAATCGGGAAATTGTATGATAATCAGCGTATAAAATTATACTGGAATCCATTGTTAGGTTTACGGCTACAAATTTTTGTTTAATTTTTGTCGAGCAGTGAAATTAATAACTTAACTTTGGTACATCTTTCAACAAAATATTCAATATATAGGTATGTTTCGATATTAACTTAACTGTGTTTATTAAACATATTTTAAATTTAAAAAATTTGTGAAAAAAAAATTTATCTGTCATCATTTTTTTGCGCGACTCCTACTTTGAGAATCAGTATACTATTAAAATAGTAAAAAAATAAAATAAAATTCGAACAATTAACAAAATTTGTACATTGTGCCATATTGAAAAAATGTAGTATATGGACAACAAAAACCATGCTTTTGTTTATTAAAACAAGAACAAACATACAAGAGGAATTAACAAGATGTAGCGTGTGAAATACCTTTTAGAAAATTTATTCTTCTCTAAATCAACTCTAACTAATGATACAAATATTTCAAAATTCAATTTTTTTTAATTCAAACTAAATAATTTGAGCAATTAATAAATTAAAAAACAAAAATAAATATTATATTTAAACGTTTTCAACTGACAGACTATCTTAAAGTAAAAGTGAAGGAATTCGGACCAAACACTTATATTGTTAGAATGTTAATTTTTTAGAAATTATAATTCTAAAAATTCAAATTTCATTGGACATTTTTCAAGTACTTCTCTGGTTATTTAACTAAGAATCCAGAGCAAAATTCATCTCAGATTTCTCACTTATCAGCTTATTTAATTAAACTACATTATCTTTCCCTTTTTCCTCTAATTAAGTAAACTTAAGTTTAGTCTAGCAATCTAATATATAGTTTACAAGTTAGAAAATTACATTTTTTAAATATTAAATATAAAACGTATCATGGATAATATGAATACTCCAGACCAAATCCAGAATATTGTTTTTTTGGTGAATCAGATATTCTCCAACTTCTCTACAGGGTGATTCACCACGAATGTAAAAAACAGTTCAATTTAAACAAAAAATATTGTATCAACATTTCATAGATCCTATTTCAATACCTACTACAGCTGATAAAAAATATTTACATACATTAAAAAATTTAATTTAATTAATATTTTTTGAAAACAACACATAATTAATATAAATAAAAAAAAACTTTATTATTCAGTATACCCGAAAAGCAAACTAATTCACTAGAATTTTTGCCTAATTATTCTTATAAGTGTCTGAAATTTGGAGGAAAATCATTGTTAAAAATGATTTTTTCTGTTTCTTATTTTAAACCTTGTGTATATTTGTCTATGGACTCCGACAACCATAATAACTCAAGAACTTGATGTCTTAGAAAGCTCGTTTTGATGCTAAAATGTTTGTATTTTTAATATGATTAGATTTTCGGCTCACTCCTTAGAACTTGTTAAAAAATGCAGAATGAGAATTTTGTGCAATATTTTACCCAATAAAAGTACATATTTGACACTTGGTGTCTAGAGCTTACTTTATCATGTTTTTCCTTTCATAGCACTTCTTCAAATATATAGTCTTTTTGTCTTCAATTTTAATTTTTTAGTGGATAAAGAAATTTATTTTACCATCTTTTGCTGCATATATTTGCATATTTCAACTCATTCTGCATATTACTTGCATATTTCAGCATTTTTAACTGCATATTTTTGGCAGATTTAAAATCCGGTCTCTACTTATTAGGGATTAGTGCTTTTGAAATTATTTTAATACTTAATTAATTAATAAATATCTATTTGTAATTAAACTTGGTCATTTGCATTATTCCTGTCCCCACTCCGCGTCCCGTACTTGCAATTTTTCCTAGTACTATGGTCCCGTTACTCCCCTCCCCTGAGCCCGCCCGGCCGGCTGTCGCTTGGCTCTCACGCGTCCGCCAGTACAAGGAGCTCATCCCACGCGTCCACGTGCAAATAAATAATGTTCCGAGTCATCAAGCTATCCCGGGGTCAATATCACATTCCAATTTAATCTAATTAAATCCAAATGATTCAGTTTTCCTTCTCTCTCAGAGGATATAATAATTTTAAAAAATATGAGAAATTTCGACTTACTATTTTTTAATCTGCATGATTTCACACTCACTTATTCAAATGGATTAGTTTTATTAATCTTTTATTTCATTTTGATTAGCCTTAATTCTACCCCTGATAATTTAAATTTACTCTGGTCTTCTTTTTATTAATTTAAATAATTTCAAGTAAATATACTAATTTATTTGATAATTACTCTGATTTAAAGTAACTATTTTTTGATTTCACCCTATCATTTGGTATCGGGTTATATTAAAGTGTATTTTTTTCGTTTTCCAGATTAAATGAGCTTGTTACCGGCTTTACTTTTAAACCTGAATTAAGTGCTTCAAGGGTGGTTTTCTCGTCTCTTCAGTGGTAAGTAATAGATCGTTTTCATTTTATTATTAAAATTATAAAGATGTTGAGAACATATCAGGTTTTCTTACCAAAATAGTAACTTAATTGCTTATTTCTGAGCGATGTTTTATTTGATTATCTTATTAACTCAGAATTAAACAATTAGGGTAATATTTTGAAAAACAAAACTTATCTTTTTTCAACATATTAACTTTTAGTGTGTATCCAAAAATTTTAACATTTATAAAATTATAAATATATATAAGAATAAAATAGTTTTTGGAGACGGGCTGCTAGGTGAATTGAGTGGATTTTGTCTATTTAACGAACTTCATATTTTCATAATAATAAATTTGACAAAAATTGGGAATGAACACCCGATATATTCCAATGTCATATTTCCTGTGTCATATTAATTGTCATTTAATTGAAGGAGACAATAAAAGAGTGTGTCTTCTGCTGGAATTATAAATTTTATTTATTTATAACGAAACTATAGTCTCGTTATAAATAAATAAAATTTATAATTCCAGTAGAAGACACACTCTTTTATTGTCTCCTTCAATATATAAAAATTCTGCTACTCTCGGCAAAAACTTTCAATTTAATGTCATTTAATTAATAATAGCCTAGATCTCCATCAACAGCAAATTTATTTTTTAAAACATTATTATTATGGTCAGTAATTTATTACAATAGATAAAATTAAATTAAATCAGTGAAGATATCAGCCCTTTTTTAATAAAAGTTAAGGTATCAGAGATGAGAAAAAAATTCAGAAAAAATCTACCTCACTAGAATTATTTTTAGAGTTTAAAATTTAAGAATAAACTTATCGTGAAAAAAATTAATCACGTTCACGTTTTTTTTCTTAAATTTTAATCATTAAATAAAATCAATTCTACTGAGGAAAGCTTTAAAATATAGCCGAAATCTTTGCAAGTGGTTTGACTGAATTTTTGGCATCTTCATGAAATCAGAAGTTCATTATTTTAATGCTATATATCACCTGACTTGAATAGAAAGATGTAGACTACAATAGGTTTAAAATTATATTTTACAATTTGTCCCTCAAATAATTATTTTCAAAAAAATAAATAAATAATTTATTTTTTTAATTTTTATACTCCGTAGTTGTTCTAGATAGAAAAATTGAATCATTTCCCTTAAACACAATCAAAGCTTTTAAATATTTATTTAGTTAGTTAATATTTAAATGAAAATTTCTTATTTCTCAAATGTTATTCTAAAAACAAGTGCTATCTCTACAATTCCTAGCTATATAAATTTCACATAATCTTTTTACATGTTCATTCAAGTTAGAATTAAATATTTTCCAGATTTGGGTAATTTTTTCCCATATATTGTTTTTGGACGAAAATGATCCTTTGTTTCTTAAATAATAGTAAATAATATTTGATTAAATATTAATTTTCGCATTAAATGTTTTTCTTTTAAATTTCTTAAGAATTTCGATAATATTTATCACTATCGGAAAGAAAATATTTCCAGAGTATAGAATTATTCTAGAGATGCGTTTTTATTAAATTTATAAAATATTGAACCTTATCGATATCTCACTATTTTTCTCATACAATACACACACACACACACAGAAACACATTCTTAAATTCCAAAAAAGTATAAAATTATTTATTACATTGATTAGAATCCCAACTTAACTAAATATATAAATTTATAATAAAAAAAAAATCCGATTAAGTATTACTTATTCGAAACTCTTTATAATCAAATACCGAAATACTTATCACAAGTCTATACACGTAGAGTGATTATTTTAATTATTCGATTAAAATAAGATAATTAAAAAAAATATCACTAAAATAATTGAGCTCAATTTTTTACGTTGGGACGTACCTATACCTACATATAATTTCAAATTTAATCATTTATTTAAATGATTATTAATTTATTTGTGAAAATATTAAACATCAACATTTAGGTATATTTATTCGATTATTGTTTCTTTTTTAGTAAAGTGCCAACCCCAGTGCAGTATTTGTTTCTCCCATCGTAGTCAGCTGCGAGGAGACACCTTAATTCGACCCACGAGGTATGTTAGATACATAATTACCTACATTACATATGCAATACTTAGATATATTAATTTAATCTTTTCATAAGATTTTCTATTAAATTAATTTTGGATTAAAATAAAAAAAATACAAATTCAATAATTACACTTCTCAACCAAATTTGCAACAGTAACTAAACTTAACAAGTTTTATACGCTGATTCTCATGGTGTTTTTTGATTTACTAAAACGGTTGAGAGTTTTGAAATATTTTTGTTGAAAACACCGAATAAGACTATTTTGATTTTTTTTGATACACCTTAGATATGGAACAGCAATATTTTAAATCAAAATATTTTATTTCCTAAATACAAAAAACGTACTTTTTGATTTACAATTTCCTTATTATTTATGCTCAATTAGGGCTCGGTTTAATGCAAAAAACTAAAACTACGTTTGTATAAATCGAATTCTAATTGAGATAAAACCAAAAACGATGATTGAAAATAAAAAAAAAAGGATGGTTTTTTCTAATAATGAAAGGAAATATTTTCCTTACAAATATTGCTGTTACATATCTATAGCGCTTTGAAAATGGGTCGAAATAGGTTTTTATCAAAAATATCTAAAGACTGTTGTGTAAAATTGAAAAATATCTTGAGAATGGCATAAAAATCTCTACTAGAATCAATTCCTAGATTTTATTAAGAAAATTTCTGTAAAATCTGTATTTAGTTTTGAAAGATTAAAATTCTTAATTTCATAGAGCAGTGTTTCTCAACCTTTTGTAGGGCCAGGAACCCCAGAGCACTTATATTTATTTCTGAGGAACCCCTAGCACTAAAATATGAGATATTTAATTTTTCGTCAAAATATCAACATCATGCTACTTTTATAGCTTCCAAATACTCTATTACATACCGCGGCCGATGACGGTGTTGCCAGATTTTAAAACTTTGTTAGATTTTGGGAAAATCGGGTACAAAAAATGTACATTTTAAATTACAATAACTAATATTTTTATATTATTATTAAATTTTTTTGGTAATGTCATTGGGATACCCATATGCCCCTTTCGGATCAGACAGGTTTTTTTTTTAAATATTCAATGTATACTCATAAATAATATTCTCTTCTATTTGAAAAGGAATGTTATTATTAAAACGTCATTAAATAACAACATAATAATAAAACAATTTAAATGATGTTTTCATTTTGTTACTAATCTAACGTAATCGTTGTATTATAAGAAAGTTAATAGTCCAAGAGCTGGTGACACATTTTGACTTCGGATTTGACCCAACTAAAAATAATGCGTAATAGTACCGTCTATGATAGTTGTACAGGGAATGGCCAGTCTGGCTGGCTGTAGCAGGTGGACCAGTTACTGCGCATGGTGTGAGTACGGTAAAAAATACATATCTGTTAAAAAATATTTCTGACCCAAAATGAAATTATAAAAATTATAATTTATAGTCAATTATAAACATTATACATTCACCCCAGACCATTTGAGTGGTGGGACGTGGAACCAGACCTCCCAGAGTGTATTTTTACAACATTAAAAAAAATATCATCAAATATCATCAAATATTTTTTTTTCATGTTGTAAAAATACACTTTGGGGTGGTCTGGTTCCACGTTCCACCACTCAAATGGTCTGGGGTGAATATATAATGTTAATAATTGACTATAAATTATAATTTTTATAATTTCATTCTGGGTCAAAAATATTTATTAACACATATGTATTTTTTACCGCACTCACACCATGCGCAGTACCTGGTCCACCTGCTACAGCCAGCCAGACTGGCCATTCCCTGTACAACTATCATAGACGGTACTATTACGCATTATTTCTAGTTGGGTCAAATCCGTAGTCAAAATGTGTCACCAGCTCTTGGACTATAACGAACTTTATAGCAACAAAAAAAGGTATCACTGAGACAATAATATTGATAAATTTTTTTGTCCAAAATACCTATTAATTTATTTATTAATTTTATTTTAATAATATTGATGTTCATCGCATTTTTAAGTATCAATGGTTTTATTTGACTATAAGGTAATACTTAGACTCTAAATTTAGTATTTTTTTCTTTACATGACAAATTTTTTGAGCCGTGATACTACTAACTACTATTTTTTTCTTTTATTGATCTCTAGACGCGGGTAACCCCAAACCTCCCTTTGTGGAACCCTAGAGTTCTGCGGAGTTGAGAAACACTGTAATAGTTTTCTAAATATTTTCTTACAAATCAATTCATTTTTAATATTTTTCAAATTTATTTAACTAGTGTTTTCTTATGTATTTAAAGTTCATACATTAGTTATACCTACATGTAAAACTATAACTAAATCGTTTTTTATTTTATTTTATTAATTAACTATTATTTTTGTATTGCTAATTTGGAAAAATGTTTTAATTTTTTTTTTTTTTTTTTTTTTTGGTTTGGAAATTTGTTTAAGTATGGTATTTCCAAATTTTTAATTTTATTTTTATTTTTTGTTTCATTTTCTATGATGCTTCGTCCTGTCTTCATCGTGCCTTCTTCTTCTCTTATGGCTTCATTCTACTCGTGACTTGAATCTGCACATTACAGCTTCGCATCCAATATGAGTACTAAAATTTTATTATTTTCAAGCATGGCGTTCGATCACATGTCTAAAAAATTAGGGATTTTTGAATTAGGATGTTTTTTTTTTTCTCTTTCAGCATTCCCCACATAGAATAGCGATTTCATAACACATTTCAAATTAAACTTAATTTTTGTAAATTCATAATTAAATATTGAAAGTCATTTAATTTTCATTGTATTTACCTTTGAAATATTAAAATTTTAAATAAATTTTCTAAATATTTTCTTACAATTCAATTTTTTAAAATTTTTTTCAAACTTATATATCAATTCCGATATAATATTAACAGACGGATTTTCAGCATTCCGTTCATTTGATATAGCCTGGACCATCCGAAAAGGATGAAGGCGGATCATCTTCTGAGTGCTGCTGAGTATACCTTCCAAAGTAAGTCCCACTTTAGAATCGGTAGTTTTCTCAGGGTCTAAGATTGTCGAATGTCGATATGTCGTTAGGGCTTTTCAGCTTCATCGCCTCTCCCACCGTGGGATCCTCTAACAAACTATTACAATTGATTGCATGAATTAATTTTTAAGATATATTTTAAGCTCAAATAAGTGGTATAGAATTAGCATTAGGTGTAGGAGGGTGGTGGGGATCCGCCATGCCAACGTAGGGGATGCTAATTTGTTTTCTAGATGTTTCTAGAGACAACCGTCTACGAGACCAGAGAGTTGGCTTCCAGTCTTCCTTCATGCGGTGCTGTAATTATCAAGGTGAATATTTTGTTAACAAATTTTGAATTTTATAATAAGATTGAAAATCGAAACTGTAAGCTTGTAAAACAAGTGTATATTGAATATTTAACGAACGTCTTCATTAATCCATAAATCTGTTTAGAGACCGTAGGAGTGTCTAAATTTAAAGTCGAATAATTAAAAAATTATTGGGTATTATTATCGTCCTTATTATCGTCCTAAATTTGATTTGATTATTGAGAAACAGGACACTTAATTAAAACGCTTATTTATTGTTCAAGCAACGCTTCGTTTTTTTAATTTTTGGACTTCATCAGACTCATTTAGATCATATTAGAGTTGTGGAAATTTTTGAACGTTTAGCTTATATATTAAAATAAATTATTGTATTACTAATAAGTATGGACCCTGATTAAGTACAAAAATTAAAGGGAGAAATGTTGCTTAAACAATAAACACGCGTTTTATTTAAGTGTTCTGATTCCGAATAACCGAAATAATTAAAAAATTATTTGAAATAGCGAAATGTTGTTTTTACAGAGGTAATATTTGTAAAAATTTTAGATTTATCTTTCATATTAAATACATATACCTACACGTATACTAGTAGGTATATAGCAATTTTTGCTGGGCTATGTAATTTTCACTATCACCTGCATTCGATTAGCGATTGAATCAAATATGGGAAGCTTATGATTCATTTTCACTACTTCTACTTTCTTTTAAAGATGCTCGAAAAATTGCCCCAAATTGTCGGAAACGTTCTAAAATAAATAGTAAAAAAAAAATTCATAATTATTTTAAGAAATCAAAAACAGGTATGTGTTCGTATTCGTAATCTTGTAAACAATTAGATATATTGAGGGTGTGACAATTTTTCTTCATTTAAAGTAGGTATAAATTAAACATAATAGAGGACATCAGCATTTTAGAATGCAAATTACAACTTTAATTAAAATTAAAATAAAAAAGTTGAGTAAATATTTAAAATATCACAAAATTGTTTACATCTTTGGATTCTGTCTGAAATCTCCATTGATTTCATTTATTAATTGTTTTTAAGTAAAGAATTAAGTACTAGAAATATTCTGTCTTTTGCAATGGGCTGGTAATTTTACCTTATTCGTTTAGCGTGATTTTCACTTTATTTTATACATATTAAGAGAAAATTTGTTAACATATGTATACATTGCAAGGAAATAGTGACAACTTATTCAATACTTGGTACGCTCTCCACAAATTAGTATTAGAACTATCCTAGTAATTAATTTATATATAATAAATGATTCAAATGTATATTTTTATTTAATAATCTTGTCATAATTTCGACAATGAATAATAGTTTTGATAAACTATTAGTGGATTTTAAAATAAATAATTTGATTAATTAATAAATCTAATTTGTAAAAACACCAATATCTTATAAAATCATTCAAAAAGAGACATTTTTCTAGATTTTGAACTGAAAGTTCAGAAGCTAGAGAGCCTATATTCTAATCAAATATCGGCATTGAAAATACAAACATTTTGACCTCAGAATGGACTTTCTACGATTTTTCGTTCTTGAGTTATCGTTTCGGAATCCAAACAGACATAAAAACTAATTGAAAATAATTTATCTCCATGTTTCAAATATTTTAAGTATAAAGGTCAATCAATTTTTATTGAGTGAATTCAATATTAGAGCCGCTCGGCAGGCAGGTTTCACCAAAAAATGTATTCTACGCATAAATTCCTTCAGGGATCATATATCTGTTTTTTTCTCCTAAACTCTCAATCTGGATACGCTCCTATTTTAAAAATAATTTCAAATTAGTTTAAAATTTTCTTAACTAGATGGTTTTATTTAGAGTGCATGATTGATGGTAAATGTGCGGCGTTGTTCTCGTGACCAGCTGGCTTAGATGACGAATCAATTTTCATTGTTTGTAAATTGGGAAGTTTGGTTTTGTTCCCGTTAGCGGGTGAAATTTGGCTAGTAGGAGCGCAGAAGGCGTGAGCTGAAGTTTGGTTGGCTGGAGCAATATAAGTGTGAGCTGATGTTTGGTTGGCTGGAGCAATATAAGTGTGAGCTGAAGTTTGGTTGGCTGGAGCAATATAAGTGTGAGCTGAAGCTTTCGGTAAATTATTTGCCGAAGCGACGTTATTCGATTCAGACATGGACAGGGTCGTGGTTAAGTTTAACGAGCCCACTTGTGGTTTCTCTTTCGGTGCTGATTTACCGGGACTTTGGAATTCTTGTAGATGAATTATCGGCGGGTCTGGTTTTCCAGGCGACATACGTTGAGCGAGAGAATTGACAGCTTCATTTGCCAGCTGGCCAGGCTCTTGTTTCTTGATTGTTCCATTTTCAACCTCCTTCTTCCCCTTTGTCATCACTTCTTCAATGGTTTTGACATCTTTCAATTTCTTGTGTATATTTTCTGCAATTACTGAAGGAGATTGCGTGCTTTCGCGGCTTGGCGGCGGCGGCGGAGTAGATTCATGTTTGCTAGCTGGCAACTTTTTCAAAACCTCTGCAATTGGGTTGGTTGACGATTTCGAAGGTGTTGGAGACGTGGACTAAGGGGGTACACAAAAAATATATATTAAATCATATTATTTATTATGATAAATAAACAACTAGAAGAAACAAATAGTATATGATACATCAAGGGGGAGAAATGCATTATTTTTCTCGAGGTGAATTTGTAGCCAGAGGGCTGGAGGAAGTACCGAGGGATAAATAGCATTCTCTCCTGAGGTGTAAATATCTACTATTTTTTTAACGACCTCATTTTTAAAACGAATTTTCAAATAAAATATTGTCACATTAATATTTCACAACCAAATTAAATTAAGTATATACTTGCCTACGTATTCCTTGTTTTATTTTTGTTGCTATAACAACAAATTGCATTTATTTCATTTGTATTAACATAATTATTTCCCACGGGAAATAATGTATATTAGCTCCCGTAGGAAATAATGTGACATTTCTATCCCTACTTGTATGTCATAGAAACTAACTTCTACTCCAGGCTGTGAAAAAAATAATTTATTAAAGAGTACTTAGAAAATCATAAGATGGTATCATCTATTAAATCCGAAGGAATGGAATGTTTTTAATTATATGTCAGAGGGGTTGTTATTCACCCCCTCGATAACAACCCTCTGACGTATAATTAATAACTTTCCATCAGATTTAATAGATGATACCATCTTATGATTTTATAAGAAAATTTGAATCTATTACCATCGGCAAATTGAAATCTTTCATAAAGAGTACTTTTTCATCTAGAAATATTTACAGATAATTGATTAAAATATCAAAAAAATTTCAATTTTTCACTTTTTTTTTGACTTGAAATATTATTTATAACCAAATTTACCTAATTACTGATAATTTGGAAATAGTTTAAAAAAAAAAAAAAATTAAAATTAAATCAAATTTTTAAAAAAAAAATTACATCTTTCACGAAAACAAAAATTATTCTTTTTCATTTTTTTTCCTAAATTTTAATTAAAACTTCTAATACCGAGTATTACCACATCTTACTCTTATCACTTTCTCTAATCTTATTGGCATACTCTTATTAATTAAGTTAATAAATGCCAAATATAAATTATTTGTCTGACATAAACGATAATTCTTAAATAAATGAAAAAAAAAATGAAAATTTTTGTTAGTAAAAACATGAATTCAATAACTAACGATCGGTTTCATAAATAAATTAAAAACTTTAAATATTTAAGATATCTTTTTGCTTTTATTTAGTTTCGCATAATACATTAAGTTTAAATGGGGCTTTTAAGGTGAATTTTTAATAAAGTGCTGATTAGCTCCCTCACTATTCTTTAAAGGAGCTTTTTCTTATTATTGTTAATCTCACGCTGAGTCACATTTTCCCTTAACAAATATTACGTCACAAAAACTAGAGCCCCCACCTATAAACGATTTGTTTCTGACAAATTAAGAAAAAAAATAAAATAAAATTGTTTATGTACGAACGGCACGTTTCTTTAGAACCACTCCCCCTCCACCCTTGTCGCATATAATCACGGTAATCATACCCCCCCCCTGGTTTCATGCTTTTACTTAACTTGGTTCCGTCACTGAGTCTATCTATTTTCTGGATAGTTTGTTGTATTTTTTTTTCAATTAATAAAACGATCCTACTTTAACAGCTTAGTAAAGAAAGATATTATTTGATTTTACGAGAAGTAAACTTAAAAGTACAGTAAAACCCCTCAAATCCGAACCCCGTAAATCCGAAATCCTGGGAAATCCGAACGAGTTTTTTTTGAACAAATTTAAGAAAGACTGCTTCATCAATTTTTGTAATTACATAAACTGTTACGTGATGGCGTTCTTTTAATGTTTGATCACTTGTTATATTGCAAAACTTCAATTTTTTTTCCCAGTCACTGATTGTTGCACCAAACTCGCCATCAAACTTTGTCAAACTTTCCCCAGCGTCCAGACGCTTTAAAGCTATCCGTTTTTGTTCTACGAATCAAGAACTGTGTTTCCGTTTGCTTGCCATAATTTAAAATCAAAACATTAATCAACACCGTTCACTTAATTAAAAACTTTTCGGCTAATCCGAACAAATTGAAATCCGAACAGGCTACAGCCTCAATTTGTTCAGATTTGAGGGGTTTCACTGTATTATTATAAACCAGGAGGTAAGTAACTTTTAAATACTATTAGAGAAGGGCCAAGGATTTTAACAAAATTATATTCGTAATTTAATTTTTTTTTATATATATTTAATTTGAATAAAAACATAGATAACCGTTCAGAATATAATATATATTTCATTCTTTTAAAGCCATTCACAATTATTTTGTTGTTATTTTGACATGCACATTTAATGTGTAACCTAAGTGCTTTCTATTTACTATTTATTGATTTGAGAAAATTGATTAAGTACAGAAGTTGTGATTTTTTTATATATATATCATATACGCTTATAATATTTATATACATAATATAAATATACATTCTAAGAATATGGGGTTCCGGTGGGCTTTGTCGTTAAAGGCTCCACTCAAGCAGAGACTAAACTTACACATGCTAGTAGTTTATTTTTGACATTCGTTAGTTTGGCTAATAATAATATTAAATACAATTAGCAAAAATCTATCTTACAAAGCTTGAAGATGATAAAATATCTGATTAAAGATTAAATAATTGGATAATAGTTTGTTTCTTTTTCCATTTCGAATTGTTCAAACTTTTGTTAAAGTTTTTATTAATATTTTAATCAGAAAAGATTTCATTGATCACATGTATAAATGAGATATTTATTTTTTACGTGATTGCTAACTTAGTCCAGAAAAGACAGGTGCTTGTGCCTCGTTTGAGTGTTACATGTCCGGATCCCCATTATATTGGAATAGAATAAGAGATTGATTAAATTTATTTATTTTTTATTTTATTTTATACATTTTTTCCAAAAGAAAAAAAAATCAAAACAACAGTGCATAACTAAAGTAGTTACATCAATTTTATTGTTATAATTATATTGCAGGGTTAGATAGATATCGCAGATATTATTGGTCTACTAAAGCCTATACAATTTGATTCTCGAAGCATTATTATTATATGTGCTAACAAATAGGTAATATTAATAATAATTAGAATAAGGTGGGTGTATAAAAATTGAAATCTAAATATTAATAGATATTATAATTTGAAATATTAAATAGATTGTTTTTTGTTTTGAAAAATAAAAATGTTATGGTTTATCAAAAATTGAAAATTACGGAAATAATTCGGGGATGAAAAAAAAATTAATAGTACAAATCAATAAAATAATGAAATTTGAAATAAAGTTTAGCTATCACCATGAGAGCTCATAACCAAGCTTGCTGGGCTCTTTTTTTCAAAACTGCCAATATTTCAGAGCTTATTTAATCAAAAACTTGACTAAGAAAGTTCGAATTTCTTTTAAATGAAGATTACACTTACTTAAACTTTAAAATTTCATTTTTCGCTTTCATTATCTATCTTTGATACCATCCTCTCCAAAGAAGTTTTTAGTCGACATTCCTTGTATTTCGTGAAGGAATGGAAATTCTTCTAACTTAAATTCCGAGCTATTACAATTAGAAATCGATCGATCTAGCTAGGCTCCTTGCTTTATTCATACCTACTAAAAGTTTTTCAAGTAGTTTCTTTTAATTTTCAAACAAATAAATTCCTTTCCTCAACATTTAAATAATGTAGAATTGTAGATTAATTGGAAAACTCTACCGCAACTAGCAAAATACGATTTTAATTTGATGATGTATTCACATATTTTTTTTTTGTTACTTTGAAACTGTCTTTTGTAGATTTTCAAATAAGTCTCAACAGACTTCTGACGTCACGCTCTAAATTTTCAATTTTTGATGAACTATAATTTTTTAATTCCTGATCATTTTTAAAACAAAAAACACCTAATTAATATTATTTATTAAACTATAGTTTAATAGTTTAAATTTTTATGCACACACACCGTATCGCAACAAGGCTAAGTGTACATATAGACACTAGAAAGCAATTTTGCTCTATCTGAAAAAAAAACAAATATCACTTTTATATATCACTAGAATCAGAAAAATAACTGGTCCGAGTGGTTTTATTTTTTATTTAGATACAACGTTTAAAATTATAAAAAAACGTACGATACATTTTGTAAAAACCATAGAGTAGTAATATAGAGTGGAAGGTTCCATTAGGAGCCAATGTATTTTAGCGTATACGAGTTACAGAGCTCTCTTGCGGTTCGGAATGGGCAATAAATGGTGGGAACCGCTCTTTTTAGCTCTATAATTAAATTATTAAAGAATTACCATATAAAAATCAAAGAAAAATTAGTAGTTAATTTTATATAGGGTACTTACATTTTAGGATTTTTAGGTCGTTTAAAAAAGTATGTTCTTTATCTGATTTTGTGTCGCGAAAGCAACCTTTCACAAAACATTGACGTCGAGAACTAGGCATATTTAATAATATTTTAATCCATAAATTTGTACGTTGGAAAATTTTCTAAATGAAGGTTTAGCACAAAGCTTGTATATATCTTTTATCTATGACAAAGGCTTTGAATGTCCTATGACTATGATTTTTGAAAAGCTCTTAAAGACTAAGAATAATATTTCATTATTCGTGTCCATGATTAATAAATAATTAAAGGAATCGTAGGGAGTTGGACAAGACTTTAAATTAAATTAAATACAAGTTTTGATTAAATATGCCATACGTTTCGTTGCTGTTTTGCAACTTTAATAAATGAGACACTGAAGAAATTGCAAAACAGCAACGAAACGTATGGCATATTTAATCAAAACTTGTATTTAATTTAATTTAAAGTCTTGTCCAACTCCCTACGATTCCTTTAACTAAGAATAATATTCTCCGAGCTGCTAGAGAGCACTTTTCGATATTCGGTAGCCTTCCACGCTATATTCTTCTTAGAGTGCCATTCCCGAAACGGGTGTCGGCGCCTCTCCACATATACCTGTGCTGAGTGTGTTTAGTTGTTTTACACAGATATATGGGACCTACTTTTTAACGCCGGTTCCGAACGGCTAGTTTGGAGAGCTTTACTAGATAATTATACTCTTGGTAGGTTGCCATTGCTTTCCAAGAGGAGGCGGCTGCAAATATCTGTCGAGACTCGGACTCGAACCAGCGTACTTCGAGTCAGCGACCCGACACTCTATCCACTGACCCAGAGTCGCCTCTATATTACTCTATGGTAAAAACATGCAAATCCATTACTTTTCAAAATTAAATAGATAGCTACGTCAAAATTCTTGCAAATATTTTTATATCACAAATATTCCAAGAATTACGGTTATACTTCTTTTAGCTTAATAATTATTAAAATTCTTAATCATTTTTTCAATCCTCTGTAAAGTTTTATTTTTCGAGACAGCAAGATTACTTTCTAGCGTTGATATAATTTTCAGTGAATCCATGGAAGGTATCATAATCAGTCATTTTTTTTTTAAATTCTTCTCATTTCTTATTAATATATTTTTTTTCGCTTATACGTATTATTTTTGTTTATTTTTAATATAAAAATACTGGGGTGTGTCTGCACGGTGCTCCATTTACGTGGCCTCGTCAGCCGGAGACGCGGCCCTCTCGAGGTCGGGCTGCGATGGTGACGTGGGCAAGGGGCTCTAGAAGCCGACAGAGAGTGTTTGGTCAGTGCCATGCATTGTGATTACACCAAAGATAACAACAGAACATTAAGGGTGGTTTCTAATTGTACCTGTGCTCCGGAGGCGCGGCCTTCGCTGTCCCCTTCTCCGCCACTGCTCATCTGCTTCAGGTATTTCTTGTCGTCGAAGATTTTGACGTCGCCGCCGCCCGGTTTGTGGGTTACATTCGCCAGTGAACCCACTTTGCTCTGAGCCTTGAAATCCAGCTTCTGGTTTTCGATCTGCACAGACACATACACGCACATTCATACACACAAAACGACATTATAAAACTCATGTAAACCTATTATATGTTATTGGAAATATTGGGTGTGATGTAATTGCAGTGGATTATCATCGAAATTGGGATTCACCGAGTTCAATAAAACTCTCAGAATAAGACGTTTCGGCCTAAGTATTATTGGCCCATTCTCAGTTATTGGGAATGGTACACATATTACAATAAGCAGGAAACTAGGTTCGATCGCATGTGCGTTTTGTAATAAGTGTATAATTGCCAATAACTGATGATGGCCTAAGTACTATTGATACTACCATGGATTTTGTTCAGTTGAGCAGAAATCAATTCCCCCCCCCCCCCCCCCCAAAGCCCTCTTCGCGAGAAACACTCGGTTTTCGGCGCTCAGCACCCCTTCGCTGTCAAATTGGATAAAAATCGAACCAACTCTTTTATCTCTAGGACCTCCAGAGACTGGAACTCGCTTCCAGCTACCGTCTTTCCCGAAACTTATAACCTTCATCTGTTTAAGACCCGCACCCACAGATACCTTGGCCTCCTACCCAGCCCATATAATAATAATATAATATAATCCCCTATTTTTCTTCTTTTCGTGATGGAGGGGCCAACCCAGGCCTTTAGGTGATGCACCTCTTTGGAGTAAATCCTTCTCTTATCAATTTCATTAAAAAAAAATTATACTGAAACATCTTATTCTGGAAGTTTTATTGAAACCGGTGCATCCCACTTGGGCTGATACCTCCACTAATCACTGCAGTAAACCTATTGGTATATTCATAAAGTGATTTTATTTATAATTATTAAAGAAATATTGGGTTGCTGCTTAATAAAAAACATTCTGATCTAGTGAAAATCATGAGAGATTGTGAACTACTGAATTCTGAATTGTTAAGGTTGGTTTGATCTATCAAATAATTCCCTAATAAAAGGATTCCTTTTTAATTCATCGGGAATGTTTAATTTTATTGTGACTTCAGGTTTTAAGATACATATTCTGATTTAATTAGAACTATTTTCTTTCTTTAGATTGGTAGAATTTCAATGGAGAATTGATATAATGGTACCCAAATATAATGAAAAATAAAGTTCCAAATAAAAGGATTTATCGGAATATCATTTTCATCCTCTTAAAAGCCGAAGTTTCAGAGGATCGTCACCTCCTTCTTGAGGGCTTAAAAGTTCAACAAAGAAAACTTATCTTTTCTTTTCTTAAATATTTGAACACTGTTGAAGAAGAGAAGAAGACATTTTCCTGTACCTTTCCTCAGTTGACCCTTTTAAGCCTTGAAGAAGGAAGGAAGTTCCTCAGAAACGTCGGTTTTTAATTGGATGAAAATGACATTCTGATAAATTCGTTTATTTGGAATTCGTGTTTTTCGTTATCCTTGGACTGCCTTCTATCAATTTTCCATATTTTATAAATATATGAAACTAAGGCTTTGAAGCGAGGGGTGAAGTCTGACATAATATCGTGTACACCTACTTCCACTTCCACTTTCATTTCCAAGTAGAAGACGAAGGGACATTATCTATTGAATTCCAAAATAATTCCAAAGACGTGTACACCTAATTCCAATCGCGATTCATCCCTCGCTTTGAAGGCATTCACCTAAACAATGAATTCCTTCTAATTTTTCAGTAGAAGGAAATTTTAAATATCAATCTATTCTTCAATTTATTTATTAGTTTATTCTATAAACTCTGTTGGCATTTGAAATACGCCAGACTTGGATGGAGCGCCGCCTGGCTTTGTTAGGGTATGCATTCGAAAAACCACCCTGCGTTGCGCATTGCATCGACAGGCGCAGAATATTAAATCACTATATCGGTATTAATACAATATTTAAAATTGCAAATAATGACAATCCATAATAAATAGATTATTAGTTCACGATTATTTGTTAACGTGCATGAAAATAGTAATTTTTTGCTTGGTATTTTCCAAATATCTCGAAAACAACCTGAACTATTTTGATAAAAAATAAAAAAATTCGTTTTATAATAAGATTTTATACGATATAGTGAAGATGAAAAATTTATATTTTAAGAGATATTCATTATTATATTAAAATGTCTGCTAGTGGGTGGGTGGGTTAGTTTGTGCGTGTTCCTAAAGTTTTTGTACGCTATATTAATAAAAATATCAAAACCAAAATTTTATTTTTTAATATTTTATATTGAAATTAAGAGCCAATTAAATTTTGGTTGAAATCGAACGCAAAATTAGGAATGATTATTTATAAAAATTTAAACCCTTTTTTCGATTTGGACTAAATTTCTCAGAGTTAACTAAATTGTTATAAATGATTAAAAATTTGATTTTTGAAGTGATAACTTCTTTTGGTGCGACTTGCACACTTTTTATTTTACTTGGCAGTAAATGGGATTGAGCCGTCATGCATCACGTGTCAGGCGTCACGGTTGGCTACCAATTCAAGCCACAGATGGCGCTGTAGCATTAACTCTAAGATCAAATTAATATCTTATATTTGAATTTTGGCGCTCATGTACATTTAATTTTCCTGGGCAGTAAATGTCACGAGTCACGTCACGTCACGGGTCATGCTTGAGCTGTGGTCTAGTGTCAGTTCAATTATTGTCGGAAAATATATTAATTATTCATTTTCAAAAAATAATTTTAGAATATTAGAATTATAAATGACATATAAGTTATCACTTCTGTCGTGTGGTCTTAAGTACATAACCGAATTTTTTAAATTTAATTATAATATACGAGAGGGAGAAGGATGTATGCCAAACTCATGTGATGGCCACATCACATTTATTTTTTCATTTAATCTGCTATTATTTTAGATATAACCCGACTAAGTAGAATTCAGACTTGAATACCAAAAGTTCTGTACCTATTATTTTCTAAAATACGTCAGTCATTAACTTTGTTCTTATACATCTTTGAAAGAAAGAGAGAACGGCCGTATTTGTATAATTTCTAATATGTATATATGTTTATTTGCAATTAGCAGAAAACAACCCTTTGATTTTTTCTAATAAATAATTTTTTGTTCATTTTTTTCATCCCATTAATAAAAAATAGCACTAACTCGAATTATTAATCCATGTTTATAAGGGAAATTTTTTTCTTCTTTCTTTCATTCAATTTTATACTTATTTTTTTTTTATTTTTTTAAATTTTGTTTCTTCAATACCTACATGATTCCATGGTGTCTTTTGTTTAAAATAAATGTTTATTTTTTAAAATAAGCCTATAAAACCAAAGATATTCACTAGAAAATAACGAGAGTGTTCTCTACTAAATCTGATTTTTATTAAACTAGGATTGTATTTACCACTTCGGAAAATAAAAAACTCAACATTTTCTTTTTAAAGTCTATGTTATTTGTTTAAATTTAGAATCAGTAGTGAAATTTTACAGAAAGATTTACAATTTTGAGTGAAATATTTAGTTTATTACATATCTAAGTTTAAGATTAGTTTTGACTCGAAGGGGAGACATTGACCTGAATTGTTTTTAGCATTGGAATTGCATTCCCTAGAGAGGTGAATGCCCTTCTAACAAGCAATAAAAATTATCTATAACATCTCGGATACAGTAGAGGAATGTCTCATGGTTTTACCAATAAAATCTAACTCTGCATTTGTCGCCAAATGCTTTTTTTTCTTTTTTAAGAAATTAACAAAAATATCTCATTTCTACCATTTTGAGCAGTATATATTTTAATTATTGTCCACAATTAAAATATCAAGCTCTAGTTTATTAAATCAAAGATAGCAATCAAGTTCAATATATTATACAATAAAACGTGACTCGCAGTGAATAAGATTACAATTAAACATTTTCTCTAAGTACAATTGATAGGTGCCAAAGAAATTGAAATTTCTAAATATCTATAATTTATATTAAAAATACAAACAAAAAAATAATATTTATACAACAATGTTAAAATTTTATAATAGATTAGTTGCGACGGCCGGTACTTGAATGTAATTTGAAAAAGACACCTACCTATATCCCAAAAATGAGCTCAATAACTTGAAAAGCATAGAAGATATGAAGCCTTCCTTATGTGTTTAAGACCCTAAAATCAAAAGTTCTCCGTTTTCGATTGAGAGGTCCAATTTTGAAAAAAAAAATAAATGAAAAAACTGCAGAGATATTTCAACAATAGACCCATATACCAAAATTGAATGTTAAAAATTAAAAATCCGAGGAGAGAGCACTTTAAAAATTTCAAAAATTTACACTAAAATGACTATAACTCCGTTTTAGGTGCAAATTGAACAAAATACACAAATATGGGTTTTTATTATTTTAATGCTTCACTATTCTAAACTAAAACCATATATAAATCTTTTCTGGTTTAAAAGATCTTGAAAAACTCTGAAAACATATTTTGGGGCTCTTTCCCCCTTTAAGGTTCGAATATCAAAAAATACCTTCTTAGGGGCCCTCCATAAATTATGTCACACGAAGATTTTTAGACCCCCTCTCCCCCTGTGTCACATTCTGTTTTCGCAACAGAGTTTTAACGTTTTTTTCAAATTGAACTTCAAATAAACTACCCTTTAAAATGCAAATTTCCTAATAATAATTATTTGATATAAAAGATAAATGAAAATAACATACAGATATGAAATTTCAATAGATTAATTTTATATGTAATGAGAAAAAATAAAACTTTTTGGCATTTCTAGTTGATTCGCTCCCAGAGAGAAGAAATTGAATCTTTTCATTACATATCTTTTAAACTACAAAATTCTTAATCAAAATACTATTTTCTTATATAACAGACATACTGTGAACCTCCAGATAGATGGAATCGATAAAATAAGATCGATACCTATACCTATTATATAAATTCAAAGAACACTAGGTCTAGCAACTTTGAGGGTCCTCGAGGGCCGGAGAGAAGAAATTGAATATTTTCATAAAATTTATTTTAAACTACAAAATTTTTAATTAAAATCCTATTTTCTTATATTAAAAAGGTACTGTGACTCGCAATTGACCGCTTTTTGATTTCATAAACATAAGCTAATTTCAATACCCATTGCCAATGTTTTGGGGTTAGTATGTTGATACATATATTCTAAAACTATACACAACATTTGTACAAAATAATTCACTAGTTACACTAGCTTGTCTAAAAATGACCGAATCGAGCAAAAAATCATTTTCAAGCTTGCTTATTTATGGATTATAATAACAATAATTTCTTATAAATAGAGAGTCATAGCTTATTCTTATACCAAAATTCTTGTACATATTTCTAAAGTAAAAAACTGTTGGTATTTTAGACTTTGAAAACTTCTAAAAGAATAATGTGTAAATTTTAGATTAAAATCGAATAGCTATAGAAAATTCCTTGAAATATTATAGCTAATGAGCTGAAATTTGTCTCAAAAATTTTTATTAAAAAATTACTAGCTTTGTGTAAATCTGCAGCTTTCTAGCTCTAACCGTTTCCTTCTTTATTTCAGACGGTGTTGAAAACCATTAGAGGCAACTTCTGTTATACCTGGCTGTCTCTCCAAAGGTAAATAAATCTTAAAAGCAATTATTTTTTCATTTTTATTTAAATTTTACTAATACTTTAGAATTTATTAACAAACCATACGCGATATGATGAAGTTTTATTCATAAAGGGGGAAAAATACTGTTTTGATTAGATTTAATTAAATATTTCAAAAAAATCTCTAATTTGATCAAAACAAATTAATATACACATCATGGCGTTTCGTTCAACAAGAAAAGCCTTAAATCGTTACCTTTATGCCAAAAGAGACTAATAGGAGATCAAAAAGCATATTATGAGAGAGTTCAAATGACCGATAGAATAGATTTAAATTTTCTAAGAAAATCACAAGAGGGTGTCATCTATTAGTTCCGAGATAGAATGTATTATTTTTAATTATATGGTCTACTCTTTCCCTAATTTATAGAAACCATCTCGACGGAATGAAATCCATACATTAGTAAATTATTGAAGGAGACAATAAAAGAGTGTGTCTTCTGCTGAAATTGTAAATTTTATTTATAACGAGAGATTTGCTCTCTTCATCAGTCTATTACATTTGATTCACAGGAATTAATGAATGAATGGTAAGTGAGATTTATTTACCATTCATACATTAATTCCTGTCAATCAATTGTAATATACTGATGAAGAGGGCAAAGCTCTCGAAACTATAGTCTCATTATAAATAAAATTTATAATTTCAGCAGTAGACACACTCTTTTATTGTCTCCTTCAATTTATAAAAATTCTGCTATTCTCAGCAAAAAACTTTCAATTTAACATAATAATTATAATGCCTCATTTGTGCGAAACATCCGATTTTCAAGCATTTAACACCCCTTCTCGATGAAATTAGATACCAACCGAAAAAAGCATTCTCCGGTTTATCTATGAATTCTAGAGACTGCTTAAGCCATCCGCCTTCGACTACACATCATTTTCAGTCTTCCAACCACAGATACCTTCAACTCAGAAACCAGTCCCTGAAATTTCTTCTTTTTTCATAAATATACAATATAATATGTTTATTTTCATCAAGCAGAGGACAACCTCATTGATTTATGAATTCTATGATTTATGATTCTTTATGAATCTCAGCAAAACAAAATATTTTTGAAGGATGGTTGTTTTGTAATATATTTGATGAACCAAAAGACAATTGAGATTGTCTTAATTGGTTTCAATTTTGAATTTTAATTTTGATTGTAGACTATTAATGTATTTTCTCATAATTTCAAAACCTTCAGATAATTAATTAGGCGGCTGAAATAGTTAAAAATACAACTAATTTAATTTTTTATCTAACTCCCTACGATTTCAATTAAAAATTTTAATTATGGATGCAATTAGTGAAACGTTTTTCAATTAAGTTATCTTCTGGTTATATTTTACAAATAAAGTTTTTATCAATCTTTTTTACTAGTTCTCTTTATTTTTTTAATCGCTTTTTAAGTATTTGCTGTGATTTCACGACTGAACGCAACTCCCCTGGTGTCATGTCTTGGAGAGTTTCGCCCCATCAGTTTGAGAAACTGTGATCTGGAAATCACAGTTTCTATCTCTACCTGTCACTGCGTTGTTTATTCTTACTAAGATTAAAAAAATTAATCAAAATTATAGGTTTATAAATAAATATATTGATGGAAATGTGAAGCAAAGACATAAAATAAAGAATATTTATGAAATTTTAAATCAGGCATTACAAAGGGGTCAAATAATTTATCAGTTCGGTAAAAAGAGTGCAATGGACGAAGATAAAAAAATAGGTTCTTTTTACATTGTTTTCATGCATTTATCATTTAATCCTAGAATCAGGAATCAAGGGATGATATATGGAGTCTAAAAGAAATATTTTTTATTTTTTTATTTAGGTAAAGTGGTGTAAGATTTAGGTGAAACATGATATTAATTAATAAAGTAAAGGGAGTGTAGTTTTACAGTGGATGAAATAAAACCCAAAGAGCTTTATACAAACTCAATATTATTATTATTATTAGTCCGAAATATATTGAGTTTGTATAAACCTCTTTGAGTTTTATTTCATTCACTGAGAAACTACACTCCCTTTACTTTATTAATTAAATATTTTTAACCTATAGATGGAAACTAATAGGAGACCCATCCCTAAATAACCCGCTCGACTCCCTGGCTCACCGAAGAACCGTTTCTTCACTTTCCCTTACTATCATGGTGTCTGTTCAGTAAAGCTGAAATCAATTATCCCCCCTAAAGCCCTCTTTGCTAGAAACACACGGTTTTCGAAAGCTCAGCACCCCTTCGCTGTTAATAAAAGCCGAACTAACGCTTTCGCCAACTCTTTTATTCCTATGACCTCAAGAGACTGGAACTCACTTCCAGCCACCGTCTTCCCCTCAACTTATAACCTTCAGCTGTTTAAGGACCGGTTGTATGTCGCAAAGTAAATGATTTTTACCACTAAGAAACGGTAGACAATGGCTGTCATCTGATTGGCCATCACAGTGCCTCCATTTACCATCTACCGTTTGTTAGTGGTAAAAAAGCATTTACTTTGCGACATACAACCGGCCCTAAGACCCGCACCCACAGATACTTTCAACTCCTACCCAGCCCATAAAATCCCCTCTTCTTCTTCTTTTCACGATGGACTCTAACTCAGGCCTTTAGGGGAATCAACTTTTTGGTGTATCTCCTTCTCTCATCAATATCATTATAAAAAAATATAAATAAATAAAATTGTGGATAATATATTAATTTAGCAAAGAAAATCAGAAGAGGGTATGTCACCTATTAGATCTGAAATGGAATGTGTTACTTTTAATTATATTTCAGAAGGTATGTATTTATCTCCTCGGGAATCGAACCCGAGATCAGCAATCCAGGACAATTCGCTACCCTAGGTGAACCCCTGTGACACATGTAAACGCGACAAATATTTCATTCAAAAATAATAATCCTCATATGTAAAATTTCGCAGTCTAGTCATACTAGATTTAAATACATTAATAAATACAAATCTTTTAAAAAACAATCTTCAAACGTTTCGGGAGAATTTCTCCCTTTATCAATAGAATTTCAAATTATGAATCGTGAAAAAAAGAAAGAAAAAATTGCTTTATATAGAGCTTATAAACATAAATATTGAATTAGAACAAGACATTTCGAATGTAATACGCCATTCAACTAACTTGTAACTTGAGAACAATTTTGACTTTTCTAATCCTAAAATTTTAGATAACGAGCCGAATTTAGAAAAAATATTAATTTTAAAAATCATCCAAATTTTAAGCAACAAAAGGTCAAATATGGATTGTTTTTCTAATATTTATCAAAAAAAATTTCGGATCGTTATTGGTTAAGAAGTATACCATTGAGGATCCGAAACGTCGATGTGTACTGTGAATGTTACATACTTATTTTACACCGAGATATTGGACACAATTTTATTTAATTTCCTCCCTATTCAAAAAAATATGAACTATTTTTAAAACTTCTTAGAGTTCATCCCTTTTTTTCCTAGTCTGAATGTGGTTTATTTCTAAAAATTATTTAGGAAATGAATTTGCGAGGGTTGATGTTATTTTAAGAGAGAGTATATTGGGCAAATAACACAATCCAGTAATGCGAGTAATAAATTGGTAGATACAAATTTATTTCTAAATGTGATTTATGAATGTGGTATAAGGTAAAACACCGCTCATCAAAATGGGCTATGACCATAATTGTTAATTTAATTTTTTGTAAATATTGCTTCTTGTCATTGGCTAGGCATTAGAGAGAAATTTCGAGCCCTTGGGAAAGCACCAAAGACCATATTTTTAATTTTCCTTCACAGAGACCTTAATTGAAAGACGTGCCCATCTATGGGCAGGGGGCAGCTACCGCCCCCTAGAAGAAGAAATAAAGACTATTATGTGATGGCAACTAAAAAATAGAATATGTAAAAATATTTCCCCAATTATTATTTTAATCTTTTTAAAATAATTTATAATACTAAACTTATTAACTAAATATTTATTTCCATTTAATTCATTTATTTCGGACTCGCACTCCCTCTCCCTCGAAACTAATATAAGCCCCCCTCCTAGCTCAAATTCTGGGCCGCCCTTGCCTCAATTTAAAAATAGTTTATATATTTTCGAGAAAAATTAAGGAAGCTATACCTAAAATTTTCAAGTTAGAAATTATAGTAGAAAAAATTGATAAATAATAAATATAAATATTTTTTTCAATTTAGTTCTTCACTAACAAAACATTAGAAATTCATCCAAAATAAATATAAAATGCGAATAATTACAAGGGATAATGTTAGAAATGATGTATAATTAATTACAATATCTTTCAAAAAATGTGGTTTTACAATAATAATTTATTTAATATACTAGGTGTGAAGGGGTCCTACTGAACTCACTATTTTCCCTTTTTCGTCTCTTTAGAATTTGAATTACTTTAGAAACCGTTTTTATGAAGCATACCCGTTTTTAAATTAACCTCCATGCAAAATTTCACGACTCTGCTCCAGTAGCTCAACATATCTTAAAATAAAACACAGAGTTTTTTCTTTCTTTTAACCCTTTAAATTTTTAATTTAAAAGAAAATACGAAAAATTTCTTAGTGAGTATTTTCATCTTAAAAGTAACCTTTCAAGATACAAGCTTCAATAATGATGAATCCATATTTAAATGATGGTATTTGGATTTCATATAAGCTGATTCATTTGATTATTTTGATTATTTTAATTTTCATGCTTTATCTAAAATTGCCTATTTATACGTCAAAATCCAGTCCACCTATCTAGTTAATGCGTTTTATATGAGCAAAGTATTTCAGTTCTGATACTTGTTTTCATAAAATAAAGCCGATATTTTGGAGGTGTTTTTGTTTGTTTTAGATTTAGAAAATTTAAAATTTTTTAAAAGCCGATTATAGCAAGCATTTATATTCTAAATGTAACAAACCTCTATTAGAAATTTTAAGTTTCTAGCCCCAGTAGTTTCAGAGTAATGATGATGAAACGGAATGAAACGTAAATATATGCGATAAAATTTTCGATCATTTGCACTTCCAAAACCATCGCTTATATTCTTATTTATTTATTTATTTATTTTTTATTATTAAAACAAAATTTTAAAAATCCTGGACCTGGTAGAATAACCCTCCCCTTCCCCACACCTCTCATCAAAAGGGACAACGTTTATCTTCTTACTACTTGAGTATTTTTTATTAATCATTTTTATTTTATTTATTTATTTTTTTCGAATAACTCAATCAATTTTAAAAGATATTTTTCTCTAAAGTTTAAGAAAGTGGAATTATCACTTAAAAAAAGCTATAATTCTTAAAGGGTTGAATATTATAGTGTATAACATTTAGAGAAAGCGGTGTAGGTTTATAGTGAAACATATTTACAAAATTATAAAGGGTTGGAATTAGAGGTGTTTCTCAAAATAACAATTGAAATAAAATTTGAGTTTAATGGATACTCTATGTATATTTCGGGTTTTTAACCTATCACGAGTTCATACAAAAGACTGTACCCTATAGAATATATGTAGATAAAATGAAAATGTGTAGAAATAAAATTAGAGATAATAAATTATGGTGATTAAATCACAATTAAAAATCTATATAGGGACATAGTAAAAGCGTATTTTTAATAGTTCACTTTAGATTCGTTATTAATTATGAAAATTTAATATTTTATTGAATAATTATGCATAATTAAAAGCAAAAGCTCGTTTAATAAACACCGTGCACACATGCAACATGCAATTAAACCAACAATTAAGGCAAACAACAATTCATGCGAACTTACCAGCAAATAATAAGAAACACTTTGTAATAATAATAAATAAAAAATAATGATAACCATATACTCATGTAAGGAACTAGAAATAATAAAGAAATAAAATAAAATTTATAATTATTATAAGTTTTATTTAACCAAATATTTGTAGATATATAACTATATCTATAAATATTTCTTATAATCATCATTTTTCTTAAGAATAACAAAGAATTATTATTATAATAGGAGAGAGATACTCTTAAATATAATATTTTTTATATCTGTTTTTTTATAAATAATAGGTTATAAAAATGATATTTCTTCTCTTATAAATATATATTTAATATAAAATCAACATCTCATCACTAAATATATATATAAATAACTAAAAATATTTCTAAAAATTTTAAAGTGCCAGCTAATCATGAAATCAATTTTGTTTATATAATATTATGTGTGTGTAATGCTGAAAATAATTTTTTATATATAATATAAGTATATTTGCGTGTGTATTATATAAAACTAATTAATTTTTGGCGTAACGAATAATATTATTAAAATAAATTCCAAAATATTTTAAATATAAAAGAAAAAGAAAAAAAAATAATTTTAATATTTAGTTTTTTATAATAATATAGCTAGTATTTATATTTTAGTTCGGTACAATTTTCCCTAGTATTTCCGAAAACAGTGTTTTCCAACAGTTAAGCTCTGACATCCGTGAGAGACTATCATAATTTTTATAGAGTTATCTTATATATTATAATTGTGATAGAAATTAGCATAACACCTAATCACTATAAAAAGGTACTTTCCAAAACTGGACACTTTTCGAGCTGTACTTACTTATATAATCGGACTTAGATCTCCAAATAAGTATTAAATAAAAAAACCATAAAATATATATGATTAATTCTAGAAAATAAAGATCGTTTAGCTTTTTATCATTTTGTTATTAACTCAAAGAAAAGAAATACAACCAAAGAGAATTGGATAAAAAAAAGGAATGATAATATGAAATGAGTTTCCAAGATTTCGTTACCAGTATAATTAGAAAAATCATCTCCATTAATTTCTTGGTATTTAAAAATTTAGTTTCACTAAGTACTTTACAGATGGAGAAATTTTTTGTACTGGTATTTATTTTAACGACTTATAACGTGCTTTCTTAAAACATATAAGTAAGCTGGGGCAACTTTATTTTAGTAATACCCGAGAGTCAGGTTGGCCGGGTGGTTATAGAGCATGCCTTCTAATCAAGCTAGCGAGGGTTCAAGCTTGAGTCGCTGCAACTATTTGTTCGGCTATAATCTGATCCCTTCAGGGGAAGGCAAAGGGAAACCACCCCTGTGATAAATTTCCCAGGAAAATTACAATGGAGAGGATACTTTCCACAGTAATCGTCGACGCTCGGAATCGACCATGGCTAAGGGCTGGTTGTATGTCGCAAAGTAAAAAGCATTTACTTTGCGACATACAACCGGCCCTAAGTACAGATGGTCTTTAATTTCAGATTACCCTAGTAAAGGTTTACATTTTACAGCATAGCACCTGTTTCTCATACTTTAATTAAATTTACCGTATATCGTCTTCTTAGTCTTAGAGTCAAAATAACTGTCCTATTTAATGCTTTGAATTTTGATAACATAAATATATAAGACATCTAGTAGTTTGATGATTCGAAGTGAATAATATAAAATTTGCGTAATTTCATGTTTATAAGGATGCGTTCATTAAGAGCTGAAGTGTTTCGGACATATTCACTGAAATTGCATCTTCTTGAAGAATTATTTTCATAATAAATGATACAACATGTCAACCCCTGAATTTTGAATTATTTCTGATTGTAACTGAATAATTTTTGACAAATAAGTATATTTCTTTCAGTCGTTTCAAAAATTGACTCAGCATTTGAGAAAGATCCCCGAATCAGAGGTCAAAGGGTTAGATGTTTTCCTTCCAGTATCCTTTCAAAATTAAATTAAAATGGTAGATAAATGTCTGCTTGATTATTTTGAAAAACATGATGCATCCCTTTAATAAATCTCAGATCGAAAGATGTTAATTAGACATCAAAAGCTGGAAAACACTGTCTTAAGAAAGGTAGATTATTCAAAAAATAAATAATATCAAGATAAAGAATCAGAGATATTTTGGCAAAATTTAAAAGCGATTTGTTTGTATTGTTTTTATGACGATTTTAATATTAATGAGTAGTAGTGGTAATAGTATAGTATTTATTTATTCAAAATATGAAATTGATGAATAATAATAAAAAATTAAATTAAACAGTTTGCAAAATTGTAAACGATTAAATTTGAAAATTAGTTAGCTTTTTAATTACTGACATATTAGTTTGTTTTCTGAACAATATTCTTCTAAAAACACCCCTCAATTTTCTCGAATCAGTTATTTCAGAAACAATACATGGGTCATTTTCTATGTTCTTAGAAAAACGAAGAAAAAACTGTATAACTCGTGTAAATCCAGTTTAAAATAGGTATATGTCGTGAAATAAATATTTTTTACATGAACTTCACTAATCGAACTAAGGTAGCAGTTTAAACTAACTTTTAAAGTAAATTGTATTTCACCAATAGCAGAAAATAATCACGTATTTTATTTTATTAAATATTAGTAGGAATAACCAATGATTTTTCACCAAGTATGATTGATAAAATATAATTTACCTTTAAACGTTAGTTTAAGATTAATCTAAATGCTGCCAATTTAGTTCAAGTTTTATTATTGAAATCGATCGATAGTGGCAAATTTTTATATTATAATCGTAAATAGAAGTAGAATATAAAATATGCGTGGGACTCTCGCGCGGTAGAAGTGAAACCTCTTAGCTCCTTTATTTAGTTCAACAAAATCTCTCTCAATAAAATAGTGCATACGCTTAGAGAGTAGAGGCGATTCCCGTCTCTTCCTCTCAACTACCTGATGGAGTCGGAGAGAGAGAAGCGTCACGATGCGCATGCGCGTAACCTATATGTGAAGTAGAAAGTAGAAAATAGGGGCGATTCTACCTCTTTTTCTTCTCTTCTGAAGTCGGAGAGGCGGAAGCGTTTCACTTTTCCTAATGTTCAAGCCAATTTACCCTACCGCGATTATAGAAGTTTTCACTTCAAAAAAATAAATTTCCTTCACATTTTCGTTTTTACAATATACAGTAACAGTTTTTTTAAGTTAATGCTATTAAATAAAACAATCTTTTAGCATATTTAATTTAAATAAAACAAAAATATTCCAAAATAAAAATTGAATAAAAATATTTTCATAATATAATTATATTTAGGAATCGCCTTCTTTAAAATCGAAATCTGATGGGAAGCATTCATACTTGGGCAGTTATAAATTTCATCATAAATCTTTTCATAATCAATAAAAAAAAACCATTTTTTTCTTCAAGTTTCTTAATTCTTGAATCTTCTTCTCAGTTTTGGTCACTTGGTTTTCAGATTAGGCTTTTGAAGCTGTTACATCATCTCTTGTTTTATCAAAATTGTAAATATGCTTTTCAGTTTGTAGACGACTTTCCTTTTTGATTGCTCACTATTCTAGAACTCTCTGCTAGTTAAAATCATGAAATTGTTCTCCCAGTATTTACCAACACCAGGGCTTTATGTTATATCTGAAGATGACAACTTTTTGTAGTACTACTTAGAAGTACTACAATTGTAATAAGCTAAAATTAAGCTTAAAGGTCTGTGGGTTAAAAATCCACCATATCAATCTCAAAAGCTAAAAGTTCGAATGTATATGTGTTTTTGAGGGAAAATTAGTCCTCTTCATGTGCATAACAAGTTTGGTCAGAAAAGAAATATTTACCCCGAGATTCTCGCTTTTTCTTACATCCCTCAGGATAAGTTTAGGGATAGTTGCTTTAGTACGTAGACTTTACAAACGCTTCCATTTTTGATAATGCTTTAGGAAAGTTAACTTTGTTTTTTCTGACTCCATATTTCACCCCCTTCGCCCCACGTTTCGATCCCTAATTCTGGAGTCTAGTCTGGAGTGTAGATTAAAGTTTTAAGATAGACTGAAGGGAGTGACTTTCTAAAAAAATTGAAAACCAGAGTTACCCCTTTCACTCTATCTCAAAACTGCAATCTCTACGTGAAAACGATTCCAGAAAGAGAGACCGAAACTTGAGGAATTTTAATTTATTTCATTAAAATATGTAATCTAATTGGTTCCTGATATCACATGTATAGTTTCTGAAATAACCGATTGAATTATGTTTGTAATAGAATGAGTTAATATTGGGTAATATTTTTACATCTTATTTCCTTAAAAAAAAAAAAAATATATATATTTTTCATTTTTTTTTTTTTATAATCTATATTAATGTAGTATATTATATATATTTCTAAATAGGATAATGAGAAACAATAAAAAAGAATTCTACTTAATTGTGATGTCCAAAGTGGATTATTACATTGTAATTGAGTAGGTACATCAAGAATATAAATAAAATAAGCTGAATAGTGATAAACGCCTCTCTAAGAGATTAATTTATATACGTGGCTAGCTGGCTCGCTACTTGTGATTTTTTTTGTTTGTTTTTTTATTTTGTTTGTTTTTGCTTTGTTTTGACGAATACAACAAGAGATACTGGATACAACAAGATAATAATGTTTTGTTTGTATGGTTGCATGGTGGTTGGTGGGCTGTAAGTGAATGTTCCTCCTTCCCGGTGCTCTTCTCGTACTTTTTTAGGTAATACTCACATGGGCGGGGTCGACGGGTTCCGCACTCTGTTCGCTCTAAAGACACCAAACACCTTATCAGTAAAACAACCACAACACCACAAAATACACTCACTCAACAAAACATTCAAATTTTAAGAATCTTTTATCTCTTTTTTATTATAAATAATGTACTAATCTTTAAAATAATTTTTTTTTTGTTGGGTTCAGATACTAAGTACATTTAGCAGTTTCTATGGATATCATAGTTTCAATCATGGATTAGTAGTGTTAAGCCTGCTGCACACGAGGCTTTCTCCTCTACCTGTTTTTGGGATGGGATCTCTGGTTTGCAATTTGGAGGCCTGTCAGGGTCGAAATGACGTCATTGCTGGCGCTCTTTCTGGCTAGCTTGCTTGATTTAAAATATAGGACATGTTCTATTTTCCGGCTTGCTCTTGGGATGGTTTTGAGCAAGCAGACAAAACATTTTATTTAAATGTTTTTATTTTGCTGAGAGTATCAGAGTTGTTTATTCATAAAGAGAAACAAAGAGTCCTGCTTGTCCTCTTCTTGATGCAAATAAACATACACACATATATATCAAAAATGAAATTATAGTTTCGAAGGCTTAGACCTCATCATCAGTCTTTTTAAATATAAATATTATAAATTAAGTGGATATCGATGAGGCAGTCCAAAAAAAGAAGAAGATAATTTACACTATCTTCTTCTTTTTTGGACTGCCTCATCGATATCCACTTAATTCATTTATCAGTCCGTCTCCAAAAATTACTCCAATCTTATAAATATTATATTTCATTGGGTCAATATCCACGCGATACTGACCCCATGAAAAATAATATTTATAATTAAAAAGACCGATGATGAGGGCCAAGCCTTCGAAACTATAGTCTCAAACAAATAAATAATATATATATATATATTTGATATATATGTGTGTATGTCTATTTGAATCAAGTAGAGGACAACCTCTTTGTTTCTCTTTATAGACAAACAATTATTAAAAGAAGCCTCGTGTGCAGCGGTCTTTAGTCAGGGAACTGAGTTCGGCAATTTAATGCCAACCCTTAAACTTTTATATCATTCGGATGGGTGAATGACTTTTACTTTTACTTGTCATAATTTAGTAAAGGCTCAATTTTTAATTAATAGGCTAACATCTTCAATTTAGAAAATCACTTATTTCGGAAACCAAAAAGATAGCCGCTTCGATAGGAAATTGTCCTGTCTGAAATTATTTCTCATTAGAAGTTAATTAATTTCAGAAATAGTGGGCAAAATATCGTGTAGTTAGTATAAATTAATATTTAAATTATTATAATTTTTTTGGTATCTGTTTTAAATTCCTGAATTAAATATAAACAGAGGCCTGAGTCGTTCAAAAGACAAAGTTTGAATGTTATTTATAAAATAACCTCAATATCAAATTTTTAATAATTATTTATAATTTGAATTAGAACCAGAGTTGATGAGATTAAAGTCCTAGCTGAGACCTCTTGAGCTAGTACAGATTTTTACTGATTCAATTACTGTTGTTTGATTTTCTTTGAGCCGATTTGTCGGGCTAAAACGTCCAGCGCTTCATTAATTTATTCAATATTATCGTCTGCCTATATTGTGGGATCAATTCAAAAATCCGTTGTAAAAAAAAAACAACACACATTTTATATAAAAATGAAAATAATCAGGTAACATTTGGCCAAATTATTTTCGAGATTTCAAGATCTATTTAAAAATTTGAATGTTTTTTTGTGCTTAAAAAAATATTAGTATTATTATTATACTACTTTGTGTACTATAACACCTCCTTTTAGTTATTATTTTGTTTTTAATAATTACATACATATTAGATGTTAAAAAAAACAGAAAATTTTTCTATTAAATTATAAAACAAAGATTGAATGATATATTTTCATTTGATTTACTAAGACGTTTTGACTTATCAAATTTCTACCATGCTTAGTTAAAGTTGAATGGTTGATTAAATCATTTCTAATAATAAAGGATTAAGATCCCGTTTCTTTCCGTATTTAAATTTGTCCTAACATGGCATAGTTTTAACATTTATTTTAATTACATACATAAAAAGTTATATATGTATATGTAATAATGAGTTTCCTACATTTGATTCATTCGCAAATCGAATGCAGGTGATTTTTGTCAGATATTATTTAAGATTTAGCTGACTCCAATAGCCTCAACCACCAGTAGTCTAGCGATATATATATCTTGTTTAAAAACGCGGTCAAATACAACTCTCCTTGATATATTAATTATTATTTAATATATTAATAAGATTGGTGTAATTTTTGGAGACGGACTGATAATTGAATTAAGTGGATATTGATGAGGCAGTCCAAAAAAAGAAGAAGATAATTTACACTATCTTGTTATTCATAAAACCGACGTTTCGGAGGCTATTCCCTCCCTCTTCAGGGCTTTGAAAAGTCAGTGAAGGAAATCCAATGCGGCATTCCCCTCTGTCTCCTGTAATGTAATTACATTATAATTCTGCTGAAAATGAAATACAAGATATTATTGTTACTGCCACTGAAAGAGGAGACAGAGGGGAATGCCGCATTGGATTTCCTTCACTGACTTTTCAAAACCCTGAAGAAAGAGGGAATAGCCTCCGAAACGTCGGTTTTATGAATAAAAAGATAGTGTAAATTATCTTCTTCTTTTTTTGGACTGCCTCATCAATATCCACTTAATATATTAATTAGAAATATATATATATATATATATATATATATATGTGTGTGTCTAGGTACATTAAACAACAGCATGTTATGTTTAATAAATTATATGAATCAAGGGCGGATCCAGGAATTTTTTGTGGGGGGGGGGGGAGAATGTATATAAGGTGCCCGATGTATATAAGATCTACTTTTTATCTCTAAAGTGTGTCGCGATGAATTGTCCAAGCGGGGGGGGGGGGGGGGACAGAAACGCCCCCCCACACACTCACATAGAATTTTTTACAAATTTCTTTTGCCAGGCACGGGCCTCTATGGGGAGGGAGCGGTCTCCCCCTCCCTGGATCCGCCCATAGAATATTATTATTTTCTTTTAATGGCCCCTATAAGTTATGCAACCTACTGAGGTCTAATTAGATTACACAGACTTGCTTTTTAAATATGATTTTTGATAGCTGTTGTAATTATATATGAAAAAGCGTTCTAGAAGACAGATAATGTTTTGATACATTAGTTGTATTTACATCAAGAAATAAAAGATGTCAAAGAATAGTTGTCTTATTCATATCTAAGGCTATATAAATATATATGTATAATTCTGTGCATTTTTTAATAAAGATTAATTTAAATACCACATTCACTCTTTGACGACTTTTATTATTTATTTTATTCTGATGTAGAGACGACTAAAGTAACAAAATGTAGATTATAATTTCATAAAAAATCAAACTCCTTACTGTCTTATGAAGACTTATATTTGGTTGTAAGGTGTCAGAATAAATTAATCTGTCTATCAGTACAAATAATGAAATTTTTAGTGTTTAATTCAAAATATTTCTAAGGTAAATGAGCTCCTTATCAGGGAAGTGCTCATATACCTTCGAACTATGAATTTGGAATTAGCTATTATTAATTCCTTTATTTGTACTAATAGACAGCTCAATCTAATTTGATA
Source organism: Forficula auricularia (assembly GCA_024734495.1). Taxonomy (NCBI): domain Eukaryota; kingdom Metazoa; phylum Arthropoda; class Insecta; order Dermaptera; family Forficulidae; genus Forficula; species Forficula auricularia. Next base: position 603,908 of record JALMQS010000887.1, on the reverse strand, counting down.
CCATTCAACCATATAATATATTCAAGTCTTCAATTATATTTTGTCACATATATGTAATTAGCCCTGGTCATTCCAAATTATAATAAACCGCAATTACTAAATGCATGGTAGTATCCTTGTAAACGAAAGTTCTTAGTATTTCAATGAATTATTATAAAATCGATGTTTTTGGCACAAATAATTTTCAAAGAAATTTATTATTAATTAATCAATAATACAAACTTCAAATAAATCCCATAAAAATAACTTTGTGTTAACACACGGCTCAATAACATGCAATCTATTAATTTAAGATAAGTTATAAGTTATTTGAAATTAAATTTAGATCACCACACCAAAGACTAAAGAAAAAAATTATTATTTATTACCCTTGATATTCTAACATAGATGAAATTCTTAATACGCTTTCTAGAATAAAAATTATACCTATAAAAATCAGAGGCTGATTGGGAAGTATAGCTAAGATCTTATATTATTTTTAATCAAAGAAAAAAAATTTTATTTCATCATTTAGATGAAATTAATTTTCGTAATTTTGACACTCTAACAAGAGTCGATTCGGGGCTATAGGTTTCCCATCAGCTTCTGATTTAGAAATAAAACCAACATAATAATTAAATTAATAAATAAATACATATATAAAACTAAAGAAAAATAAAAGTCTAAGAACTGAAGAATAAGAGTGTTGAAATGAAAATAAATTGAAAAGTATGGTACATGCTCTAAAAAAAGTTTTTAAAGAGATATGAAGAAAATGTGACAGGATAAGAGATAAAGAAATCATGCGAAAAATAGGATAATAGAGTTGTTTTAAGGAATAAATTAAAGATCGTGTATTCTGCGTGAAATAAGTATTTTTTCACGGCCCTTAGCACTGAGCCATGCCTAATTCTCACGGGCTTCCTCTGTGAAACGAACTTGCTTAGGGACCTCGGTATACTTTCTTAATCCGTTCAAGATCCTTGGGCTTATATAAAACAGTATTTATACCAAATGAATTTTTCCTATAAGAAATTATATGATAATGATTAATCGGTTCCCATTGAAAAAAATATCCTATTGTTATTGGCATATACATTTATGAGGTTCTATAAAATAATTTAAACACTACTATATATAAATACAAAAGCAATTAGATGAAATAAATGAAAATTTAATAATTTATTAGTAATGAAGATTTTGAAGATTTTATTTTTGTGATTAATTTTATGAAGAGTTAAAATTTTAGTAAAATCACAATAATTAATTATAATTATTTATTGAACACGAATAAATAATACAATAAACTACGACGTTAACCTAAAATCGCAGTGGGTGCTCATGCTCTTACTTGAGAAAGAGTCGATCGAAAAGTCGAATTATATTATTTATTCGTGTTCAATAAATAATTATATTTAATTATGTGTGATTTTAATAAAATTTCAACTCTTAAGAAAATTTAACAAATTTAATTTTCTCTTTCATACCTCTTGTCCCTGTTTGAGTATCATCAGATATGAACTTTTCTGAAAATCCGACCACAACTTTAATTTGATCTTTTCTATCTCATCTCCATATTTGTAACTAGTTTAGGATTATCAAGTTTGATCTTTACTAATAGTATGTATAAAAACATTGTGCTTTCTCCTCAGGATATTTCGAAAATGTGTCTTTGTCCGGTCATTCCAGACATTGCTATTACGGCTTGTTTGGGTTTTTTGTTGGGGGGCACCATTTGACGATCGTGAATTGTATTCCAAACAAATATCGATTGCCAAACAACATTTTTCACGTCCAAACTGGACGTATATCAAGTTGGACTTAATCCATAGCGGACGTATACCGAGATACCACTGTATTTCGTATATTTATACTCAGGCCTCCCATTAAACTACAAACTTATAAATTTATTGTTAATACTTGCTTCCTCATAAACCTGTAGAAATTTTAAAGTTTAGTATCAAAAGGTTTTGGTGTTAGAAGTTCCAGAAAATTACAAATTTTGGCACTCACTCACTGATTGACTCACTATTAAACCAAATAGTGTTACTCTAATAGACATAGAAACTGATAATTTGGTATAGGTTTTTGGTAACAAGTAACAAGCAAATGAAATACCTGGAAACCCCTTTCAATGGTAATAATTAGCAATCCTAAGGTATCTGTCATTGTTACACGTAGCCCCCGGCCAATACCTTCCCCTATTATCTACTGGGGTTTGTTCAAAACAACAGTATTGGTTTCTCATCAAAAACATAGAGTCGAAAAACAGGTCCTTTTATAATGGAAAATTGACACCTGCAACTTAGATCTGAAATAAATGTCATATTTTCAGGCTTTTCTTTGGCAAGTTTGGATATCTAAAGACTAAATAGATGAGCTAAAAATCTTGTCAATTATAAACTGGAAAAGGTAACCCTTTAAATATATTTGAGACATTAAGTATTGCGAATATAATTTGTATAATTTGTGATTAGGATGTAATCTGCCACCATTTTAGATTTCTATTCTTTTTTAGTGGCCGAACGAAAAGTTGTAGAAGAAAATTAGACTTGTTTTTCATTATTAGGTTTTTAGTGAAGTTTATTTGAAATTATTGGATAAAAATACTTGGTAGGTTTCACATTAAGTTTATTTGAAATTATAGTTTTCAGTCTTTAAAAATGATCCCATTGAAAAGTCCAATTAACAACATTATAATAACAGAATGAAAACTACGTAAATCTACACTGTTGAATTGTTGAAATTTAACCCTTGCGGTCAACTCGCATCCTTCAACTTCCCAACGAAAGCTGAACTTATATAATATTCTCGGCTTCTTGTACTATTAGGATCGATGTATGGTATATTGCTTTTTATTCTTTCGAATATAAATACATTTCATTTGACTAAAATTTGATCAATAAATAATCCATGTGATATTTTCTTGTTGAAACTTTGTAAGTCAGACTTTATGAGATTCTTTCGCGTCGGACTCGACTTTTTAATAATTAAGATAGCAAATTAATTTAAAAATGTTTTTTGATGTTTCCAACAACTCTGAGGAGGGTTTATTTTTAAGTTTGAGTAAATATTTTAATCTGATAAATTTCGAATTATTTAAACTTCAGTCGAATATTTCAACCCAACCACTCAAATTTCATCCTCTCCTCCTACATCTATCTAGAATGCAGAGATGATCTCTAACAGAGGTTCTCAAGATTTTTCTTCCAATGAACCCTTTCTGCATTTTTGTAAGAATGCCTTTCCCCTCTTTCCAGTATTTTCTAACTCAAAATTTTATTTCAAATAATACCTATGCTTTTAATATTGAAAATAAAAGGTATCATATTTTAATTTAGGAATAAAGATAACTAATATTTACCTAGTGCGAAAGCTGAGGTTTTTTTCAGCTCTTCAATACGTTTTTTAAAACTTTTGAAATTTATACGCAGATTAATTACCCCATTGAAATATGAAAATTCCCCACTGGGGGGAATTCTCCCAGGTTGATAACCAATGGTCTATATGTCTATAATAATTGCATATTCATGATCTAACTCCTTTTCGAATCAATATCATTAAAGATAAATAATTAACCCCATTTCGAAATTGATTATTACCATTCAGAATTTGTCTAATCCCAATTTGAATTTGAAAAAGTAGAGAATTTTTTTTTTATCTTGAGTGATCCATCTCAAAAAATCTCATAGAGCTAGATCATCAATACTTAGAAAATGTACAATTTTAAACTTTATTTTTAATTATTATTCTTAAGTAAATGAACCATGCAAGTCAAATAATTTATCAAATAATTTTGATAGTTAATAGAAAATTATTTTATTTTGAAAAAAAATGAGAAAAGATCCTTTGTTTCCAAATAATAAAATAATTTCTATGTATTATAGAATCAACTAACAAAATTATTTAATAAATTATTAGACTTGCGAGATTCCTTTCCTTAATCTCTAGGAGCTCTCTAAGGCTCTATTATATAAATATAATAGTTTTTATTCAATTCATATATTTAACATTAAAAGCCAGAAACAATCTTTAATTTATTCGTTAGAGATCATGCATTTATAGAGCAAATTATAAGAAAAAAGTGAATCAAATAGATAAAGCATTCTAAAGACCTGGAAGAAACTTAGGTCTTGGAACACCAGTGGTAAAATTATGAAATTAATCAGTGAAAAATTTGAATCAGATTTTCCAATTTCACCATTGGTGGTTCAACACGAAAAAATCACCCAGATCATCACTCTGACCGTCAAAGGCTCAACAAGAAAAAAAGAGCATTCTAAATCTAGATCAACCAATAAATAAATCGAGGCGTCATTTCACAAATTATCTAAAGAAGAAAAAAAGTATTTTAAAACAGAAAGCAATCCAAAATGAATTTCATTCACATAGAATAAATTACAACCTTAAATTTGAAAATAGATAACTTAAAAATTTATTATAATAAAAATGAAATTAGAAAACTGATTTTTCACCTTTTTTGAGGGAAAGAAAATAAATTAAATTTATTTATATATGGTTAGACATACTAGTAATTGAATTATAGAAGTAAATAATAAAATTATACCTCCTATAAACGATTAATTTTAATAAGTGGAAGGGTTAAACCAAGCCAAAATCGGCTCACGCAAAGTAAGGATTTATTTCAATTCATTGGGTTTTAAGACTTTTTTTCTGTAACAGTATTATAAAGAATTAATGTTCTTTAATCTGAATCTAAATGCAAAGGAATTAGCAACATTCTTTTGAATATTCATTCTCGTCGGGATGAAGCAGATTAGTAAATAACAGTTAAAACCTTTGTAAAGCTACCATAAAATATTTTTGGTGTTGAGGTTTTAAAGCTTTGGGATATGCATAAATAATACTAATCTGATTAAAGTGTTTTGCTACGTAACATTGCTTATATCGATAAAACTCCTCAAAACCTCAACATCAAAAATATTTTATAGAGACTTTAAGGAAACAACTATCCAGCAGTTTTCTATAATAGGTTACCAACGAATTACTATCGATTTTATTTAAAACCTTTCTCCCTACAATGGTTTATAAAATTTTCAGCTCATAATTGAATTTGTTCAAGTGAACGTCCATAAGAGAAAGATCAGACTTCATTACTAAAGTAATGTAGAAATAAAAGCTTATAATAATTAATAGAGATTGTGGTGTTGGTGCAAGGTGAAAAATCTTTAATAAAGATAAAAGTAAATAATTTTTAATGTGAAACAAGTGACCTAAAAATCTTAACTCATAGAAAATGAATATTTCATATAATATTTATTTACTTTTATCTTTATTAATAGCTTATAACCTTTTTTTGTCACAAACAAATTTTAATAAAAGATTAATTAAAAAAAGGCATCTATCTTATTCAATTCAACATGATAAACATATAAAATATTCCACAAGTTCTAATCCATAAATTTCATGTAGACGGTGACTTAAAAAAATTAAATTATGAACTGAAAATCTCTTACCATTATACTGAGGAAGCTTTACAATGATTTTGAGTATTATTTACTAAACTTCCTCAAATATAATATTTAATCAATACATTTTATCCTAATTGAAATTTCACATTTTGATTTCAAGGTTTTAAAATTTCATAGCTTTTACACAAAGACCTAACTTTTTAACCGACTTCAAAAAAGGAGGAGGTTCTCAATTCGACTGAATTTTTTTTTGTCAAAAATCTTTTTCTTGAATTATTGAGAAAAATTGTTGTGTCTAGATTCTAGAACCTCTACAATTTCAGTCTGCCTTTACAATTTCTGCTAACTATGAAATACCTACCATACACTTTTAAGTTAGGGTCCTACTCTGGTAAATTTACACTTTCAGACTTGCAGACTTTCAGATTACAAATTTAAATTTTTTTCAAAAGAACTAAATTTTCTGGCATAATTTTGAGCTACGAAATATTCCCATTCTCTTAAAATATTCCTCAATAGAAGATTTTAGTTCAATGTATCATGTTGTTTGAGAAACTTGAAAAATCCTTGAAAACATTAATTTTATGTCCCATTTACTAGTATTCTATATTTAAATGATTTGTTTTTATTTATTTATAAATATAATACAAGGTAAAATTCGTTCTCCGTCTATATATACTAGACCTCTTTTCAACAAAATCCTGTACTAAGAGAATCTTTTACATATCTATCTTAGCTTGTTGTTTGTTTTAAAATCGAATGATTTGAAAAATTGAGGATGCACCCAAAAGGGAGTACATTATATATAATACGTCTACAATTATGAAACAAAATTTTCAAATTTTCCATGTGTTGACCCTTCAGGAGGGCAAAAATGCAATAAAAATGTAAAACGTATGTATGTATGATTGGACGTATCCCTCTAAATCGTTTAATATCTCGAAAACTAAAAGTGATGTAAGCTTCAAAATAGTATTTAAATAGTAGCAGGAATAGTAGTAGGGAACTGGACAAAATTAAAAACAGAGTTTTTTTTTATTAAATGTGATCTCTGAATAAAAACGACAAAAAACAATACTTTTTTTTTGGCTTTTCGGCCTTTCTAGCCATAAGCCTAATTACGATACTAGTTATATTTTTTTTTTTTTAAATTTGTCTCTACCCCCGGGGTCAGATTTTGGCTGGATGCCTCGAGTCGGATTCGAACCCGGGTCCCCTGGTTAGCTCGCTGTCATGCTACCGCCTAGCCTATCTGACCCCCCAAAAACAATACTTCGTATTGGATAAAGTAAAATTTTAATTGTTAAAGAAAAGTCGCTTCCAAGATTGTTGATCAATTTGAGCTAAGAATATGTTAAAGAAAGATTAATGATGTTTTGTCTTATAGTGAAATTGTTTTATGACAAAGAGTGATAAATTGGGCCTCTGAGGAAGTCAGAATAAACTGAGGAAACGTCTGGTCCATATAATAAAAAACACTTTGTTTTTAATTTTGTCCAATTCCCTACTATTTCTGTTACCGATTTACTATGGAAGCAAATGATTCAACAGTATTCTATCTATAAACCGGGCATTAAAAGGATCAAATTTTTGTTACCATTTATCCGAGGGGTTAAAAAATTTCACAATTTTTCTGTTTTGAAAAAAAAGAAGAAAAATCTTGGTTTTTCTCTATGTTCTCGAGATCTCTTTATGTAAATGGCTGGAGTTTTGCATTTAATTAGTTCTCGATATTTTTATGTCTTTTGTAACTAAAATTATTTTCTTATCGTAAGGGGGTGCAATCAGCGTTTTTTGAAAGAATATTATTTTGGACATAACTCGATTACATTTAAATGGGCGTTTATGAAACTTGGCGATCATTTAAAACTAAGGTGTTTGTCAAATCCGTAATCTTTTTTTAATGATGTTAACATTAGTATATAAAAATATAAACTTTGACTTGTAGCTAAGTTGTAGGTGGTCTTAAGGGCATTGTTTACAAAATGTAAATGGTTAAAATATAATATAGGAATAACTTTCTACGAGAATATTTTTCTAAAATAATTTCGGAAAGTTTTTGCAATGATTTTTATTTAATATTAAATCCGAGTTTTGTTCAGGAAAATCGCTGAAAATTTCGTGCGTATAGAGTTTAGATATTCCTATATTATAGGAACTTGAAAAATGACGTCTCAGTTTTATCAATTCCAAACGACCATTGTTGGTGAACTGAGTGAAATTGCAAATTCTGTGTTGAGTGTTCAATTGAATGTTCCTCTTGAATGGAGAGTGAATCATAAAAGAAAATCGTGTTGAAAATAAATCAATAAAAGAAAAAAGGAGGTCTAAGAAAGAAAGAGATAGACAAAGAGAAAGAAAGAAAGGAAGAGAGAGAGAATAAGTGAAGATAATATAAAGTGGGAAAAACTATAGGGGGGTCTGCCCCCCAGGGGGTTACCCACCTTGACGGCGCCCCCTCCTGGAGTGTGGCGCACATTATCCTTGGAGCCGACTTTCGGTTTGGCTTTATCCTTAAATTCAAGTTTCACCGTTTCAATTTTTTTATCACCGCCACCTGGTTTGTGCGTTGCATTATCAAGAGAGCCCACTTTTGGTTTTGCGTTCCATTGTAGTTTTACATGGGTGATCTAAAAAATAAAAGCAACATTCATCATTAGCCTGTCGATAGCGACAATTCACTCCTGAATATAGGCCTCTTCCATCAAATGGAAGGAGGTTGGCATTAAGTCACCACGCTTGCCAGACGGATTGGTGACTAGGAATCAGATTATAGCCGGTCAAATATCAATGCAGGGACTCGGACTCGAACCCGGGACTCCTGCTTAGAAGGCTAGTGTCTTAAGCTCTCGGCTAATCCGATTCCAAACAACATTATATCTACCTATATTATTTAGCCCAGTAAATAGAGGATCCAAAAAGTTGTTCAGCTTACATTAATTGCGGGAAAATATTTTTTTCTAGTATCGTTTGGTATGTTGTGGATATGCCAAATCTAAGTTTGCCACTTCGAAAGTGTGGGAGACAACTTTTGATGGTCGAAAAACCTCGAAATTTTCGGACTTTTTCCAGTTTTTCGCTTATAACTCGAAAACACTTCACATTTTGTAAATAGCCGTTCTATAGTAAATTAAAGAGGACAAAATTTTGCGTCGAGTAAAAAAAAAGAAATATAAAATTGGTATAGTAGTTCGATTATTAATGGTGATGCAAAAAACAGTCCCGGGAATCACTTTTGAATAACCCAAAAAGTCGCACTTTTTCGATTTTTTTCCCATTTTGACCATGAAGGAGCACTTTTTCGACAAAGACCACTCTATAAATTTTTAATCTAGATTAAATTTTCTGCAATTGAAACAAAGTTTCATCTTAATTTGATAATAGTAATCCGTACCTCAATGAGGTTGAAGCTTTGAAATAATGCAATTTTATGCAAAAAATCGCAGTTTTTCCTTTATAAAATAAAAACCACTCATTCTAGAAACTTGAGTTCTATCTCATTCTCTAGGAAATTCTATTTACTTGAACGTTTACTTGAAGTACTTTTTTGATAAAATTCTTAGAATTATAGATATCCTACATTGTCCGGAAAGGATATGATCAGAATCCTCAAAAGCGTCATGGAAAATGCTGGATATCTACAAATCTATGAATTTTATCAAAGTAAACGTTCAAGTAAACAAAATTTCCTAGAGAATGAGATAGAAATCAAGTTTCTACGATAAGTGGTTTTCATTTTATGAAGGAAAAACTGAGATTTTTTGAAACAATGGATCATTTCCTGTCATGCAAAATGCTGTATATCTATAAATCTAAGAGTTTTAACGCGAAAAAGTGGAAAAAAATCCGAAAATTTCGAGGTTTTTCGGCCACCAAAAGTTGCCCCCCACACTTTCAAGGTCGCAAACTTAGATTAAGTATACCCACACCATACTAAACGTTCTTAGAAAAAAAATCTTTTCCCGCAATTCATGTAAGCTGAAACCCCCCTATTTACTAGGCTAATTGTATTCTTTTTCATAAAGAGAAATCAATGAGGTTGTCCTCTGCTCTATTAGGCGTTGTGTGGCGAAAGCCCAATTCAAATTGCTCTCGCCCGTTCGCCCAACCTGCTAAAATGAATTGAGCAAAAAAATAGTGAAACATCCATTTGATAAAATTATTTAAAGACCATAATGTCGCAAGAAAGGCTCAGAGATTTAGGAATTTTGTACATTGAAAATAAACTGATTTGGACATCCACATGACTTTACCATACAGGCCATATTATTTATACTTAGTAATTTGGAATTGTTCTAGAACAAGGGTGTCCAACCTTTGGCTTACACGGGCCACATTTGAAGAAAAAATAAATGTTTCGGGCCGCGGATAAAATATTATAAATCTATTGATATTTGTTATTCAAAAAAGATGGTTATAATAATGTAGAAATGAAAAACTTTATTATTCTTTTTGTAAATTTTATACTTGAAAATAGATTCTCGTATATGTAAATACAAACCTACATACTTACAGAAAGTGATATTATGTATTATAATTTATTTGTCTTATATTTTTTCCTTGGATAGACAATTAATATAAAATTCTAATAAAGAGACAATATTCAATTTTTCTTTCAGATCGGTATCTAATTGTTGTTCTAGAACATTCAAATAGAAAGTTTGCAAGTAGAAAATTCATTTCTAATGAAAATGGAGTCAAAAATAGACCAAAATGATGATTATTTTTTCGGAAATCTTGAAATCTATTTCCAGATTCAAAATTTAAAATTAGTACATAATTTTATTTTTCGAAAACTTCACAGTAGATTTTCAGATTTCTTATTTTAGAGAAAAAATTATCAGGCCAAATTATTGTATGTTTTCCAGTATCTACATATAAATCTCAATGTTTAGTGAAATTTTATAACTTTATATTGGGCAGCCCTGGTTTAAATCGAATGGGATTAAAGAAGGATATGAGAAATGATAATTTATTTTTAAAAGCGTCACGGATTTAATAATCCCTGATTATCCATTATCTATTGACATTTAAGAACTCGCTAAGATCTAAAAGACAAGTCCTGACAAGTTTTAGTCCAGGAGAGAAATAATTATCATTTAATTGTGATTGTTCTAGATAACCCCAATTCTTCATGTACTAGAATAATAACTATAGACTTGGTTAGTGTCATAGCATATAAATTACTGATATAATAAATATTTTAGAAAATGAAAATACGAGAAGAAGAAGAATTTTTAAATATTCGAAACTTCATTAAATTTTTTTATTGTCTTATATAGTTGAGTTTATAATTTTCCTTTTAGTGAATTTTATTCTTGAAAAAAGCTTCACGTTTTGTACAAATGTACATTCATATTTCGAAAAAGCGATTAAATATATCTCTAAATATAAATCTCAATGTTTTAAGGAAGTTTATGATTTTATGTTGGGCCACGCTCATTGCAGTGTTGGGCCGCATACGGCCCGCGGGTTGGACAGCCCTGCTCTAGAATCTAGTAGAAATCATTTTTAATGAAATTCTCTATTAAGTGTGGTAACTCTTTTTAAGGGTTGAAGAGTTGATAAGAAAAATTAATTCAGCCCATATTTATACTTAGTAATTTGTAATTGTTTGAATCAAGCAGAGGACAACCTCATTGATTTCTCTTAATGAAATATACATTTAATCGATTTTAACAGTCCTCTTAACATTAATATTTAATTTAAAGTGAAATTTTACTTTTTGGGGCTTAGACAATAATTTCGCTATTTCCTTTTAAGAACAGCTTGGAATTAAAATATGTATCCTCGTTCAAATTACTTTCTATATAGATTAAAAAAAATCGTTTAACTTAATGATAAATTTCCATATAAAAAGGTTGATTTGCTTTTCACTTACCTTTTTATCGCCTCCGCCTGGGGTGTAGTTTTCATTTTTGGCTGCAATTTTACTCGCAGCCGCTTTGCCGAATTCCAATTTCCGATGTTCAATCTTAACGTTTCCGCCCCCTGGTTTATAGCTGGCGTTGTCTAATGATCCTATTTTACTTCGAACGGTCTTTAAATTGGGCGATGGAGCTGCACCCACTTGGATTTTATTCATCGGCAGTTCTGGGGGAAAACATACAAATAAAATCAATCCCAAGTAAAAAAGTATGAAAATGTAAATGATGTACTTAAATACATATGTTCAATATTGTACTTTAAATATTCAAAAATTGTAGAAAAATAATTATTGAATATAAGTAATATATTAAAATAATTTATTGATTGTTTCTGGAATTAAATAAATACAGTTCTTTTATAAAACAACGTCAACACGTTTATTAGAAATCCAAACGTTTTGGGAGAAATTGTATGAAAGAACTGTACTTACTAGTATTTAATACCAGAAAAAATAAATAAAATATTTCAACATATTTAAAAGGAAAAATTTCTCACGAAACGTTTGAATTTCTAATAAAATTTGTTTTTGTTTAAAACATAAAACTATTTATTTATTATGATATTGATACAAGAATAAGTTGCACCAAAAATGTACAACCTCTGAAGTCCGCACTCGGCAGTTATCGTTAAAATAAGAAGAGATTTCAGGAATTGGGTCAGAATTGAAAGTATCAGTGGATCCGTGTTTTGAAAGACTGAAGGTTACATGTAGCTAGGAAGACGGACAGGGGAAGACTCTGAGAGTTACTGTCTCTAGAGTCATAGGGATAAACGAATTGGCGAATGCGTTTGTTCGGTTAGTTTAGACGCGTAGGGGTGTTGAATCTTAGAAGAGATTTAAAAAGAAAACTGTTGTGACAGAGTTTTAAGTTTGAAACATAACCGTGAGTTCTCGATTATTACTGCTATCTCTCAACCAATTAAAGTAAAAAAGGCAGGGGTGTAACGTGTGATATACTAACATTACAAAGTGCATTAGAATAATAGCTAGTACTACATGTTAGAAGTATTATATAGCAATCAGTACCTTCTTCAAGAATTCTAAGGCTTTTGGCATTTGAACTATTTTATAGAGAAAACAAAAAACCGACTATATAGAGCAGAGCTAAAATAATTATGTCAATCATCAATAAATACATTTATTTTTTTAAAGCCTCACTTTTTAAAAATAAATTAAATTATAAAAAAAATGCGAAAATTTTTACAAGACTCCGTACACTCTTTACGAATGTTGGTTATTTGGGAATTTTTTTCGTTAAAAACGGTTTCAGCTAGAAAGCTGAAACTTGCAATATAAAGGCAGCTTCTCATTAAAAGTAATTTTTAAAGAGTTAGGTGTAGGTTCAAGGTGAAATATTTTTAAATAAGAGTTAATAAAATTTCAATGTAGGTTTCACATAAATATGATTTAAATTTTATCTCGATATATTTCTACGTTAGCTTCTGTTAGCTCGTAACGCGCGAAATATATGTATCGAGATAAAAATCAAAACATATATTTTTTTAATTTATGTGAAACCTACCTTGTAATTTTATTTACTCTCACTAAAAGCTTGTAAGCCAAATTTTAGCTCATTAGTTACAAACATTCAAGAGCAGCAGATGATGTATTTTTTTATAGTTTTATGCATACTCATCAAGGTAGAAAGTTAAAATCTTATCAATTTTCTTTTTAGAAATATAATCACTTTGGCACTACAACAATGATTCAATATCCTTCCCTTTTTCATTTATCCTATATTTCTAATTGATGAAATTTGATCATTTTGGGACTAGAAAGAACATTTAAAAGCCTTCCTATTTTCATTTATAGAAATATTTTTTATAACGGAACTAAAATCTTTTTGCCAATAGAACAAACGTTCAACAGCCATCCGTTTTTTAATTATCGTATATTTTTTTATTAACGAATTATTGTCATTTTGCCACTAGAACGAAGATAGCCTTCACTTTTTCATTTATCCTATATTTCTTATTAAAATGAAATTTAATCATTTTGGCACTAAAATAAACAATTGGATGTTGATGAAGGCAGTCCAAGGTGGTTGTAAAAAACAAGACTATATCAGTTTTATTATTTTACATTTATTCGATAACCGACGTTTCGGAGATTTACTCTCTCCTTCTTCAGGGCAACGAAAAGCCAATGAAAGTATATCAATTCATAATTACTTCCTGTCTCCTTTGACAATGATTAATCATCAATTGCTTTTTCTATCGAGATGAAATTTTATAATGTTTTCTTGGTATTGTCAAAGGAGACAGGAAGTAATTATGAATTGATATACTTTCATTGACTTTTCGTTACCCTGAAGAAGGAGAGAGTAAATCTCCGAAACGTCGGTTATCGAATAAATGTAAAATAATAAAACTGATATAGTCTTATTTTTTACAACCACCTTGGACTGCCTTCAACAACAACCAATTGTAAATTTATTCCTAAAGAAAAACTCTATCAACTAAAATAAACATTTAAAGTCTTCAAATTTTCATTTATTGTATAATTTTTTTATTAATGAACTATAATTATTTTAGTCCTAGAACGAACATTCAATAGCCTTCCTTTTTTCATTTATCATAATTTTTTTTATTAATTATACTTTTATTAATCAATTTTTTCTAATTGTTATTAAATTTATCTTTATAAAAAGAATCACTATTTATTTATTTTTCTTGTAATTTCTTAAAGAAAAAAGGAGTTCGAAATGAACTGTTCATTCCGTGAATTCGATAATAATTTCCTTCATCTGGGTCTCTTGTCTTAGTCGATTGCAAATGTTCAGAGGGGCCACAAGTAAATCCACTTTTAATAAATTCCGAAAGAGTGAAATTGGTAATTATAATATTTATTAAATAATTTTGTAATTATGATTTGATATAATGAAATAATTTACTATGAAAACAGGAAATTTATCTATCTGTTAATATTTTCTTAATCATAATTTATTTACATTAGGATAAATGAATTTTTTAATTACTTAATGTGAGGCAGATAACATCAACTAGAAACTTTTTTTCCAAAACTATGTGTTCATTTCAATTAACAAACAAAATAAAATTATTTTAATAACAAGTAAATAGTATACATTATTCCTCTCTATGGACTCATCTTTTCTATAATTATATATAGATAAATACTAGTTTTAATAATTTAATTTTTTTTTCAGCACACATAATAGTGAATATTCAAACGAGAACTCTCAACCAGCCTCTGCTTAATGGTAAGTGAAATTTTATCAATCACTTTTTAGTAATTTTAAATATAATTTAATTTTAATTTATAAATATAATATAATTATTATTATGTTTAAATGCAAATAAATATTATATTCATTATTATATGTTGGTTTATTTGCAACAAGTATAGAACAACCTTATTGATTTCTCCTAATCAAATTTATACTTTGCATTCATATTAAACACATAATAATTATATAAATAATTTATTTGCTAGAGACTATAAGGTTAGACCTTCGTCATAAGCCTTTTTAATTATAAATATGTATTTTAACTCTAAATCTCAAATAATTTACTACAGAGCCTAAATTTTACGCAGCCTTGAAGAATGGGTGACGAGATGATTGCCTATATTCAGGCATTTGGTGCGTACAAGGATAAAATATTTATTTAGGAATAATCTAAATGTTTTCAAATATTTCTTAGGAATATACCTAAACAAATTAAGTATAGGTATAATATATCTATACGTCTATATACGCTCAGAGGCCAATCCAAAATTGTCTACTTCCGAGTGAATAATGAGGAAAATTAGGCAAAAATTGAATTGTCTTTATGAAGAGCTACTGATTTAGCTAATAAGCTAAAATTTAGAGCATATGTTCGTATTAATAAACTCCATCTCTCTGCCCTAGTCTCAATTATCTAGCTCAAACAGTTAACTGACAAAAAATTGCCAAGCCACTAAAATTTGTAACATACCGAAGAAAAAACTTTCACTTTTTTCTACATTATATCTATTCCTACCAAATGCCTTAAATAACGCACTTAATCAGTCGACGACTCTATATCCAAAGTCACGGTAGTGACATTTGAATTAATTTAAGTCATCATTTGAATTAAAAATTGCTGAAAAAGAAGCTTTTGTTTTTATTTTTTATTTTTTTTAAGGGCGCATTGACTGTTGTTTTTATTTAACACGACTCTATAAGATTAAAGAAAATTAATAAACATATTCCATTAAGAGAGTTTGGGACAGCTTATTTATCTGGTTGATCTTTGAAAAATCTTTTGTATTTATGCACAGTGACAACGTCTGCATACTAAATTTTTAAATAAAAAATTTGTTAATAATGAGGTTAATTTCGAATAGAAATCTTTATTTTGATAATATTAATAAAAAGAATATTGAGATAAATTTTTTCTGATTATAAAACATTTATTTAACACAAAAATACTTTCAAGATATAGAGTTGGAATTCTACACTAGTGCTTTTGTTATATTCTGTTGGCTGCAAATAACATTTTATTTTTACATTTATGAATAACTAATTAACTAGACTGTCAAATCTATTGAAAAATGTACCATTCAAATCATAAAAGTTGAATTATTGATGTGTATAAATTTGTTGAAAATGGTATAATTTGTGTAGAAGTTATAACCCTTTTAAAAGCTCGGTCCATTTACTTTCATGTTAAAAGAACAATTTTCAATAATTTATTTCTCGATAACGGGACAGACGATCAACTTCAAATTTCGGGAATAAATATTTAATAGATCAATGATTTGATGGTAAAAATTTGAGAATTTTCCTATAAAAGTGATAAACAGTCATCCCCATGAGCTTAGACGACATTTTGTTTCTGTTTATAATTATTAAAAAAATTATATAATTCCTGTAAAAGTAAGTCCCTCTAATTTTCTATTTTGACAGGGTGCACTTATATTTAACAAATAGATTAAAATTAACTTATTTTATTTTAAAACCAATAATTTAAACAAATAAAGGAAATAAAATGGAACCATTTATCGCTTACTTTTTTTATCTGCTGTCGATGGGGCTGTATCGGGCGTTTTGGGTGGTCCTTTGGCAGTCTTCGTCGGCGATCGTGGCGTTTTGGTTGGAGAAGTTGCTCCCTTCCTGGCCAGTCCAGTCTTCATAGGGGATTTTTTAGGAGAGGCAACTTCGCCATTTGTCGTAGCATCCTAAATACATAGTTCAATGATTTTAAGAAATAAATCTATTTTCATATGTAATTTTATTTTACTAAATATGACATTTACAAGAATTAATTAGATAAAGTTACTATAATGGGAATTATTAAAATCTTATGTAAAGAAGATATGTGTTATAATTGACCTTTCTCCTGTCCATAAGGGGAACGACCAACGTTTTCCATGTGTTTTTAAAAAAGTCTCATTTTGATTATTATTATAAAAAAAAGAATTAATTAATTAATCTGCATTTAAATTTATTGATACGTTCCTTTGATAATATTATAAAATAATAGAAAATCTCAAAATTAGAGAGAGATGGCTTCATTTTAAAATATCACGATTTTCCTGTTAACTACTGTAGTTAGTAACTTGAAATTGCTACGAAAGCTAGTTTTAAGAAGGTAATGTTTAGTATTAATTTTTTTTTTAAATTCAAATTTCAAAAAAGTGAAAGAAAGAAACACATAAAATCATGTTTTCATTTGGTTTCATTATGATTACCAGTTTACTTTTTAAAAGTAGCCTTAATACAAAATTTAAAAACTCTGAGATGTTTGGAAGAAATTGTTTTAAAACAAGACAAAATGTGATTTTAAAATCTTTTCCTTTTTTCATTCAACTTATTAAAACCTAATAAAAAATTAAAAACAGAGTTTTTATTAAATGGGCCAGACGTTTCGTCAATTTATTTTTACTTCCTCACTGGGCCCATTTTATCACTCTTTGTAAAAGAACAATTTCACTCTGCGACACAACATCATAATCAAATTGTTTTTTGACAAAGGAGAGATAAAATGGGCAACTGCGGAAGTCAAAAATAAATTGACGAAAGGTTTGACCCATTAAATAAAAATTGTGTTTTTAATTTTTGTCAAATTCTCTCGCTGTTCCTGTTACACATTTATTATTGATGCGAATGATACAACTTAATAAAAAAAAAAACTTGCTGATCATCTTAAAAACCTAAAACCAACTTTCATTTCAAATTTTAAGCTTTTAGCTCCAGAAATTTCATAGAAATTATGAAATCAGATTTATCTAATTTTTAATTTTGTTTATCTATCTTTTTTCTATCTTTATAAAATATTCACACAGAAACCTATGAATAAATTTGATGCTGTTTATCTGTTGTTTGTCTTTTGTAGATATATTTACACTTTTGTTCTAAAATTATTAGGAAAACATCTAATGAAAATCTTAACAGTGGATTTCGTATTTAACAAAAATAAACCACGTTCGAACAAAAGGAAACTCTTGAATTTTCTAGAACCAGATTTCTCCGTGTATTAATTTTATTTATTTTTACTTTAAACACAAAGGGTATGGTCAAGTATTATAATCGGGCATTAAAAATGTATTTTTTTTTTGCTTCGTTTTTTCAAAATAGTTCAAAAACGGATAAAACTATTAAAAAAGGGGGAAAAAAGCGAAACGATGCTTTGCTCTACAAATAGTCCTTATGACTGAACATTGAAAAATGATATTTTAGGAGATATTATTGATTTTTTCAAAATGTCTGTTGGCAAGTTACCGAATTTTGTGTACGTTCTAGCTCAAAAACTAGTGTAAATATCAAAGCAAAATTTCACATGTAGATTCTTTAGGTATTTGAGATTAAGAGCTGATTAGATTTTGTTTGAAATCGAACCAAAAATTAAAGGGGGGCTTTTAAAAAATTGAAATTATCAAATTAAAAAAATTAAAATTATAAAATTTTCAAATTAAAAAAATTGAAATTATAAAATTTTCAGGCCAAAAAAAACAGAAAAAAAAACAAGAAAAGTTCAGTCGAATTGAGAACCTCCTTCTTTTTTGAAGTCGGTTAAAAATGAAATTTACTATAAAAGAGACCTATATACATAATAAAAAATTCATGATTTTTTTCGGGGCCAAAATTGTGGGGGGATAAAAAAATAGAAAAATCCATATAACTCCTAAATAAATTAGCGAACAAAGAAAATATTTTTTGATTATAGACAAAAGAATCAGCCGGGGTTCGAACCCGGGATCTTCGCATGTGCCCTGCGATGCTCTTCATAAGAGCCTTAGCTCCTAGATTCTCTTAGCCAATGATTCACGAACTCAAACTATTACCTAATATCTATGGTACATGAATTATGGAATTTCTTTAATCTCCTCCTCGTTCATTTTGATCAGCTCTGTAGTGGCCTGACCATTTTTCAAACTATATTCAAATGCCTCCCAATCTTCAATCTTCAAACGCCCCCCCCCCTACTCCTAATACTAGGCCCTTTGATCGATTTGTACGAAATTTCACACATTCACTCTATACGATCTTATAAAATGACTCACTTTGTGAAATTGATAGTAAATCAAAAGACAGTGGAGGAGGGGGGGGGAGGCAAAAATAATTTAAAATAATAAAATTTCCAAATAAAAATAGAAGAAAGCTGATATTTAGATTATAAGATTTTCATTTATAAGAAGATATCATAAATTGGTAATGAGTCCAAAATACAGAGAGAGGGGAGAGTTCTTTCGTAAATAATTATAAATAATTTTATTAAATATTGAATATAAGAGAGGGGGCAGGGGTATGGTAAAGTCATGTGGATGGCCACATCAGTTTATTGTTAAATGAGTCAATAAAAGACTGTGTCTCCTGCTGGAGAAATAAATTTGATAGACTGATGAACAGGGCAAAGTCCTCGAAACTATAGTCTCGTTATATATAAATTAAAAAATTTATTTCATCCAGCAGAAGACATACTTTTTTATTGTCTCCTTTAATTTTTAAAAATTCTGCTACTCTCGGCAAAAAGAAACTTTCAATTTAGTTTATTGTTGTTAAAAAAGGGAAAAAAAATATTTTGTATGTATGTTATCTTACAAGTGAACTCTAACCTGATTTCACTACTAGATATATAAATACATTTCTATTTGTTCTATGGGCTATTTCAGCTGAAAAGCGTCATAATAATTATAAACGTGAATACGTATAGTAACATATTATATATGGAGTTTATCTTTGCGTTCAATCACACTGCGAGGAATGTTGCTCCACCTCTGCAATATGTTGACCTATTTCTCTCACTAGACAATTTATTACTTTCGCAAAAACATAGAAATAAAGATTTATAAGTCCCAGTGTCCCATTCTAAGCAATTTTTACTAGGTAATAAAAAATATGAGACAGATTTTAAATTTTTAAGGACTCTACGAGTATAAAAAAATCTGCTCTTGTGATTTAAGATTAAAAATTGTAAAATAACCCGCTTAAATGAGATTAAATAAAGATTTTATTCTATTGTTTGGTTAATCGTATCCATAATTTAATTAGCTTACAAGATCGTAGGAAATTGCATAAATCAATTAATCTCAGAGTTTTATATTAAATAAGACGTACGTTGCGTCACTTTATTTGCAACTTTTTCAGCGACTTATTTCTCAAGTGAAATATTTTATCTTTTTCAATTTTTATTATTCGTTTTTGGGATTCCACAACATATTTAAATCTAAAAATAAAAAAAAATAAAAAACACTTTTGGCAATAAATATACCATAAGAGATCAAATTTTCCGATAGAAGTAGAATTTAAATTTACAAAGAAATTACATGTGGTCACTAGATTTGAGATGAAATGGATTATTTTCAAGTATTGTGTTTACTTCCTCGGTAATCAAACCCAAGTGCCAAAATTAGCGATCCAGGCGAATTGCTTACACTGTGAGTTGAACCTCTCTGACATACCTAGGTATTGCTCTAAATTCTTCACTCAAATATTTAAATGTGAAATTTCGCAATCTACATAGCCCATATATATTTAAAAAAAATGGTTGAGTGTTTCGAATTTGGGCAATATTACTTTTTCTAAATTGAGTTCAAATTTGCCGATAGAAATAGAATTTCAATTTCTAAGGAAATCACAAGAGAATGTTGATTATTTTTAATTAAATGTCAACCATTTTGAAATATAATTAAAAATAATTCAATCTATATTAGAGGAGTAGAAGACAACCTCTTGTGATTTCATTAGACACCTTTAACGGTTGACAGCTGCCAATTTTAATGAAAATTCCATTGTAAGTTGAGCTAGTCACTTTACCTAATAGATAGCTAATATTTATTTTATCTTAGTATTATTAATTAAGAAATTCTTATTATATATATATTATCGGCTTCTCGAAAACGGTACTAACGAACGATTTGGAACGGGTCAAAACGTTGGCAAAAAAAAATTAATTTTTTATTTAATTCTAGCTGTAAATAAAAATCAACATTTTTATCAAAATTTAAAATTAAAAATAATAATAATATATCGCTTTTAACTAAAGCAAACAATTTCCGAGCAACGCTCTGCCGGGTACTGTAGGTATTTTAATTTATCGAAATATATATGTTGCAGTAAAAACCCGTTTTTAGTAAGAACGGATTCTTACTAGTTAAAACGCGTTTCACTGAATACCTTTCTGGCAACTAGATTTTAATGATCTTTTTTGAGTCTAGAATCTTCATTTTTGACCTTCCGCCTTATTTCGTGTGTTTATTTTCAAAATATTTTAAACGAAATTGTCAGAAATAAAATCCTCTACAACTTTGCTTCTAATTTTTGACATTTTTGTTTAAAAAATTTTTGAAAATAAACACCCAAAATGAGGCGGAAGATTAGAAATAAAGATTTTAGACCTTTGAATCAAACTCAATCAACATCAGTAAATTCTAGTTGCCACAAAGTTATTCAGTGAAACACTTATTAACTAGTATGAACCTGTTCTTACTAAAAAAGGGTTTTTACTGCAACATATATATATATATCGTCGCCATAGAGTATAAACCTGATAAATCCATTTCTTTATCATACCTATATGACATATTAATATCGCTCGATAGAAAAAGAGATGCAACATCGTCCAAGTAATACTGATACTTAAAATTACGATAAAAATCTGAAAAATAGTTTCTTTCCATAACAACAATATTAAATTTTGTTTGTTTTTTCTCATCTGCTCTGTAAAATTTCCTTGTTGTGAATTAGCAGGTTTACACTCTAAGGCGACGATATACATAATTTATTCATATATATATATATGTGTGTTTATTTGAAACAAACAGATGACACCCTCCTTGATTTACTCACTAGAATCAGATTTCGCTGAATGAATAAAATCATATGTAAATAACAAATAATTACTTACATTGCCTTGTGTGGATTCATCGACTCCGCTATCATGATCTCCTTCTGTAAATACAAAAAACAATTATATAAGCAAATTACACTCTTATAAATGAATTCATTGAATTGCATTAGATAACTTAAACGTTTCAATTATATCAATTTTCTATAAATACTTGAAGAAAATGAAAGAGATCGTTTGCTATTTCGTACACGCAACATTTCGTTATCATCTCCATCTAATATGTTATTATAACACCATTACACGATTCAATTAACATAACAAGCAGAGATTAAAAGAATATCTACTTTTATTTTGTACTCAGTGACTTAAAATATTAATAATTTTTCAATTTTCCTTAGAAGACGTTATTAATCTCTCAGACCTTTTTTTGACTAAGACCCTTTTCAAAAGAAATTTGTTTTCATTCATTTTGAAAAACTCTAGAATTTGAAATTGAAAACGTTGTTTATTTTAACAAAAATTCGTAAAGCAACTATTTTAAACCGAAATTATAAACTTTTAAAAGTTGCAATCAATTGCGCCCTAAATCCAAATGGTCAAGAGCTGCTAGTCTAGTCTAGAGCGAGCAATTTTTAATCCCGTTTCAAACAGAAAAGTTATCATTTCTTAAACAAATTCAAAGCGCCTCACCAAATCTGGGAGAAAGCAACGAGAAACTACTCATTTGAACAATTTTATCTTTTATTTCCCATGTATATTTGATCCCATACTATTTAAAAAGACTGAAGATAGAGGTCAAACTTTTGAAAATAGAGCTAGAAGACTTAACCGAAACATGTCGATATTAAACCAACAAAAAATAATCCAAATTATAAATTGATATATTTTTTTGATGCCTAATTCAAAATTCAGATAATATAATTATTTTATTTTGAAGACACGCTGGTAAACCTTAATGAAAAGTATAATTTGCGAATAAAATAATTTATTGTAACTTCATTTTCATTCTTAAAAACCGCTGTTACTCACTCCTTCTTCAGGGGTTTAAAGGGTCCAAGAGGGCAGTTTGTAACCATGATGGTGATGCTGATGAGGGGTTCACATACAAAAGGGGAAATAAAAGTTTTAAAAAAAGAGACGACCTCTCATAAAAAAATCAACGAACAAAAAATACTTTAAGATAGATAGTAAATTCAAGGGGAGGGAAGTTGCCTGCTATTGGCTCGCTAGAACCGCCCCAAATACAGATGAATTGTTTGATTGGTAGTTCTTAAAGAGGCTGGACTCGCCATTCTCCATCTTAGCTAACCCTTTAACAACCATCCCGGATAAAATATGAAGACCAATTTCACAATTAGGCAACTCCTTTTGATGATCAAAATATAAATCAAACAAACGCAAACGTTTATCCCTATGAACTCCAGAGGGTGACGAAGGGTTACTGACTCCCCCCCCCATTAAAAAAAAAGAGTCGGTGAGTAAGAATTTAACTTAGTGTTTGTGTTGATTATACCACAGTATGGAATATGTTATTAGCTAAGATAATCCTCCAAAAAAACTAACTCTTGGTCTATATTGAGAGATATCGTACTTTTCTGACTCTAAAGGGTAAAAATTGGGCGAAATTCCAAAATTGTTGTCAATTCGCTTGAGTGGAGAGCGACTACTATTTTGAAAGAAGTTTAAAAGAAGTTTTGCTGAAACCCCCATATAGTAAATTTTTAATGAAATAATTTTATCAGAATTTACGACTTTGCGGCACCTAATTCCAGAGTTGTTTTTAAGTGCTTGTAAAGTCTATCTGATTAAAAATGTACAATCTAGGTGATTTCAGCCAAAACTGCTTGATATTTTATTAACTACTCAAACACCAGATCGTCAAATGTGTAATGCTTGCTATTTGCTTTTCATAACCAAGAGACGATATATTAACATTACATTTTTCTAACCTATTATTTGAAAATATTTTGAAAAATATAATATTTCTTCGATCTTTTATTAACTTTTTTTAGATGAATTCTTCTGTAAAATTAAAATTATGATATTTTGACATAAAATGATGATAAATATATTCAAAAATTATTATTTTTTATTACAAAGCGTCATCTATTCTATAGAATTTATTTTAATATATTAATTTATATTACAAATCAAAAAGTATCATCTCTTTCATTTTCTTTCTTATTTAGTCCTTATTCTAAAACAGTGATTTCTCCAATTTCTATAATTTAACTAAACTTATCAAATTAGGAATAAAGTTACTAACCAATAAAATAATATAAGTAAATACAACAATTAATACTTATAAGTCAACAAAAAATTGAATATAAAAAACAATAATTGATTTAAGAAAAATAAACCTTTAATAATAAAAAAACATTACTTAAATGATAAAGTATCTAGAATACTACCATGTATGTGTAAGTGAAAAACCAAGTGCACATTTATATATTATTACATACCTTTTTTTGCTGATTCTGCCACTTGATTCTCGTTTTGACGATTTGGAACTTCGACCACTTGAATGAGAACGACTCTTAACTGGAGTACCATTTCTATCAATTCCGTTAGTCGCAATTTCACTGGATTTGTTAGTAAGTGATGACGATTTCCCGGATGGTGGTTTATCAATATTATTTTCATGCACTGAAGATGCATTCGATTTGCGTCCATTTGGTGAACTAGCTTCATTCAACTTAGGAGTAGTTTTACCAGAACTTCGTCCAACTGGGGATATAGGAACATCAATTTTACTGCTAGCCACTGATGAAGGTCGTGATCCATCAGGCTTAGGAGTTGATCTCCCTGAATTTCCTGGTGTTGTCACTGTCTTAACACTACCTGCTGTAGCCAGTCTTGTGTCAAATGATTTCTCACTTCCATTTTCACTTTTTGTAACGCTTAAGCCGGAACTCGGTCTTTCTATTGTATCAGTAGTTTTATTTTTTTCTGATTTATTTGAAAGGTTTGAAGACGGTCTCTCAGACTTTTGAGGTGTCCCTGAAGTCACTCTTTCAGGCTCCCCAGTTGAAGATGCTCTAGATGAAGGTCGATCTCCTGCTGAAGGTAGTCTTTCGGTTCTTGAGGAAGGCCTATCATTAGATGATGGTGGTCTTTCTGTTCGTGACGCAGGTCTATCATTAGATGATGGAGGTCTTTCTGTTGCTGATGGCGGTCTTTCTATAGAAGGAGGACGTTCTAATGGAGGTTTATCTTTTGTAGGAGAAGAGGAAGAAGGTCTTTCGGCCGAAGAGGCCGGACGTTCTGTCGAAGATACTGTTTTATCATTTACTGAAGGTGGCCTTTCTGCTGATGAGGGAGGTCTTTCATTCGCAGAAGTAGGTCTCTCTACTGATGATGGAGGTCTTTCGATAGCCGAAGAAGGTTTTTCTGCTGATGCTGATCTTTCAATAGCAGAAGAAGATCTTTCTACAGAAGTTCCTGAAGCTGCTGAAGATATAGGCCGTCCCGTTGACGACGGAGGTCTTTCTAAAGTAGATGAAGGTCTTTCAGCAGACGATGGTGGTCTTTCTATAGCAGGTGAAGATCTTTCAGCAGACGATGGAGGCCTTTCGATTGCAGATGAAGGTCTGTCAGTAGAGGATGGTGGCCTTTCGATTGCAGATGAAGGTCTGCCAGCAGAGGATGGTGGCCTTTCGATTGCAGATGAAGGTCTGTCAGCAGAGGATGGTGGCCTTTCTGTTTCAGATGAAGACCTGTTTGTAGATGATGGAGGTCTTTCGACTGCAGAGGGAGATCTCTCTGCAGAAGATGGTGGCCTTTCTACTGCAGATGGTGGTCTCTCTGCAGAAGATGGTGGCCTTTCTACTGCAGATGGAGGTCTCTCTGCAGAAGATGGTGGCCTTTCTACGGCAGACAAAGGCCTTCCTGTAGAAGACGGCGGTCTTTCAATAGCTGAAGATGGCCTCTCTGAAGAGGATGGTGGTCTATCATTTGCTGACGTAGGTCTCTCTATAGATGATGGTGGTCTCTCCGCAGAAGATAATGGTCGATCAACAGATATCGGAATTTTTTCAGCTGCTGAAGGTGGTTTTTCTATTGAAGAAGCAGGCTTCTCTGTAGAAGGAGGGCGATCTACAGAAGAAGTTGGTCTTTCTATAGCAGATGACGGTCTCTCTATTGATTGTGGTCTATCAGAATTTAAAATTGATCCACTAATAGATTTTTCTGTTTCCGATAAAGGCCGATCAATAATAGAAGAATGGACAGATTCAGCAGATGGTGGCCTTTCTGTAGATTCTACAGCAGAAGGGGCTTTTTGAGAAGATAAACTTGATGGTGGTCGACTTTCGGATAATCTCTCTTTGACAGATGAAGGTCGATCATTTGTATTGTTTGATAATGACGATAGAGCTTTCTCTGATTCATGAGAACTAGCAACTGATGGAGGACGATCAATTAAAGATACTTTATCGCTAGTATCAGAAGATTGTCTTTGCATTGAATGAGCTGACATGGTGGATGGTGTCTTGTCAGAATCACGATTACCTATAACAACGTCCGAATCAGCTAAAGAAATTTGACTTGGTTGAGGAGATTGAATCGATTGTGTAGGTGTTGGCCCTACTACGACATCAGATGACGACGTTGTTCTTGCACTAGATGGACGAGTTGTAACTACATCATCATCGTCATTATTAGGATCTCCATTAATTATTGGCTTAGTTGAATCCATTATTATATCTTCACTTGTAGGTAAACGTGTAAAAGCAATTGATCTTCTTCTTTCTTCTTCTTCACGTTGGGAAGCAGTACCAGAAACACTAAAACTCCGAGTGATGTGTTGTTTAGAAGTATCACCTCCCATTAACTCTGCATTTTGATTTTGGACCACTCTTTGAGCAGTTGTTGCGATAAACGGTGTTTGTGCCGTTGGCCTAACAGTTGGACGTAATTGTTGTTGTTGAAAATTTTTAAAATTTTGTGATTGAAATTGTTGTTGTTGTTGTTGTTGATGTTGTTGTTGCAAAATCTGTTGATGATATTGTTGTTGTTGTTGTTGTTGTGGATTTGGAAAAGCTTGTTGATTAGGAGGATAGCCCTGTTGTGTAGGTAAAGGGCCTAGACCTCCTCGACTGTCAATCCGTCTAAGAACTGGAACTGGAGGCCGAGGGGGGCCAGGTCCGTAGCGTGGTTGCCCTGGTTGACCTGGCTGCCCCGGTGGGGGTCTAACTGGAACTTGCTGATGCCTTAATGGTGGTGGGTACCTGTATTGTTGTTGATTTTGGACCAGAGGCCCATTCAAGGCCTGTCGTAAGCCAGGTACCTGTTGACCAGCTATTCGTCGCCAATTGTTTATTGGCTCCGAAGGAAGTCGCGGTTGTTGTTGTGTATGGACCTGTATACCAATAATAAATACGTTTAGAGTGGTTTATTTTATAAAATGATTAACTAAACAAAAAATTAAATTTTATATGAAATTAATTAAATCGTTAAAGACCATAATTCATAAATTAATATATGTAGTGAAAAATTTGACTTTTCAAATAATTAAAAGACATTATTTGCTTCAGTCTACGTTTATTTTCGGCTTTATTTTTAACTGAATAAATCGCAATAAAGTCGGAGATGTACCCTAGGGCTAATAACAGGTTTTATTGTAAAAAGTCAAATTTTCCACTAATATATCTATTTAATTATTAAATGAAGTGTTGACTTTTAAAAATAGATGATACTTAAAACTATACTATCATTTGATTAAATTATACTGAGAAATTATATATACCAAATTAATTATTTATGTGAAGTTAATTAACAACAGGATGGTCATTAAAAAAGATATTGGAGATAATTATATAGATAAATTAATAATAGATGATAAAAATGCAAAAAACAGGGAATAAAAATATTGTTTGGGAAACAACAACAAATATTTGAACTATTTTACTAAGCAATACTTGTACAATGAACATTGTACATAGATACCATATTACACTATGGGCTTAGGTCATTATAAAAATCTTTAATGTGATAAAAACTAGGGGGATGACAACTCTAAGGTAAAATTTCTATTAACTTAGACTACAGAGATACTTTTTTTCCATTTATTTATTGGCATCCGGTAAAATACAGAGATACTTATATATTAACAAAATGAGAATTAAGCGGAAGGGTTAGAATTCAAGAGGGGAAACAGCTAAATAATATACTATTGTCTATTAGCATTAGGAATTTGAATGTACCTAAAATTTGACCTCGATCGGATATGTGTAAATTAATCAAATTAGATTACAGGTTTTGTTTGTTTTGGCGAGATCTACAATTTTTATTATAAATAATTTTGTAGCTTCCGATTAATAAAAAGTAAAAAACTGATTTGCATTTAACCACAAATATGCAAAAATATGGAAAATAAAAATGGGTTTAATTGCTCTAAATGTATTAATTCGGAAAGATATTAGGTCAAAAAAAGCTGGCAAATTAAATATGCAATTGCATGAAAATCCGGTCTTTACCGATAAGTGCTTTTAACACTTAATTTATAACGACTAAATGTATATAAAATCCAGCTTGCTTGAATTAGGTCAACAGAGATATTCTTCAATAACTGGACTATAATTTGAATTTTTAACAAAAATCTAGTTAGTTAAAATTTGTAACACGAGTTTTGAAAGTCAAGTGCCATACTCGATTACGAGTGTCGCCGATTACAATGGAGAGTATCCTCTCCATTGTAATTTTCCTGGGGGAAATGTTTTACAGGGGTGGTTTCCCATTGCCTTCCCCTGAAGGAATCAGATTATAGCTGGTCCAATATTTGCATCGAGTCGGGCTTGAACCCGCGCCCCTAGCTTGATTAGAAGGGATGCACTTTAACCACTCGGCCAACCTGACACCTCTTTTGAAAGACTAAAAGAGATTAATTAAAAGTTTTTTCATCGAAGACGGACTGGCAGATATGGTATAACTGAGAATTGAATGGAAGGTAGTCCACGAATAAATAAAATGATGATTCTCAATAAAAGAGTATTTTTTGGAAAATTTTCTTTTTACAGCTTTGGTACCAACGTTTTGGAGAATCTTCTCTAATTGACCCTTTGAATCTTGAAGAAAGAGAAGGAGGGAAGATCTTCTGAAACATCAATTCAAAAGTGTAAAAAGTAAAGAGGAACCTTCTCAAAAATGAAACACCTTTTATGTTCCGGGGATCTTTCCCTGGCTACGAAAATTAGAACAGTAAAGTGCTATGTGTTCCCTGTTTTAATGTATGGAATGGAAGCCTGGACATTGACCAAGGTATTAGAAAAAAAATTGAAGCATTTGAGATGTGGATCTACCGGCGGTTATTGAAAATATCTTGGCTGGACACATGACCAACGATTAAGTTTTACGTCGTGTTGGTAAGAATAGAGAACTGCTTCTTAACATCAAAAAAAGAAAATTAGAATACTTTGGTCATGTAATGAGGCATCCAGAAAAATATAAAATTCTACATCTGGCAATGCAGGGGAAGATTTAGAACCGTCGGCGTATCTCGTGGCTGTGAAATCTGCGAGATTGGTTTGGTCTTTCCTCGCTGGAATTGTTTAGAAGAGCAGTAAATAAGGCATCGATCGCTATGATGATAGCCAACGTCCGGAGCGGGCAAGGCACGTGAGGAAAAAGAAAAAGTAAAGAAAACTTTGCAATAAATATTATTTTATTGAAAATCAAAATTTTATATATTCCTGGACTATCTTCCATTGAATCATCAGAAAAAGAGATAATTTAAAGAAATTCACTCAAGTGGAATGCTATGAGAGAGTCTGATTGATTTCAACCCTTGCTTAAACGAGAAACCAGTCCGAAACAACTTCTCTTTCTCCTTCATTTCCCTTAACAACATGATCAAAGGAATTCCCTAAAGTCTTATAAATAATTTTAATTAATTATTTTAATGAAAGATGTTATTATTAAAATTAATTACGCGTACAATTTTATGACATATTATTATGATTATATCTTTTGGTAAACAAAATATTTTTTCCGAATTTTTGTTGTTGTTTGGTCTTTTCGCGTGACCCAAGGTCGGAAAATAGCAAGGTATTAGTAATAGGGTCAATGTAACCATCTCGGCCAGGCACCAGTCGACATCAACAAAACAACCACCCTCGCTAGCAGTTTGTTTTTGTTTGTTTTATTTTTTATCTTCTCTAAACATTTTTCATTTCTATCAAACATAAAACTACGATGAATCATATTTATTGAAAATTTTATTGCAAACCTATATTTGGCTTGATAATAATAATCTTACCATGGGGGTTGCTGCTGTGACGTCATCGGAACGTGAACCCTCCATTTGCGCGTTTGATTTGCTTGATTTTAATAATTCACTAGAGTCAATCTCTTCCTTGTTTGTTTCTTTGTTTTTTTTTCTTTCTTTACATAAGAAAAAAAATACCTAAAGTTGAATTAATATTTATTTCATTTATTTTTTTTTCTAATTATTTATCTATTTTTCAGCGTTTTTCAACATTTTTGCCCTTGAGGAATTCTTGAAATAATATTTATTTATTTGGGGCCCCTAGATAAAATTTTTACCTAGACCTATATATAAATTCAATTTTATATTATGTTTTGATCAGCTCTGCAAAACAGGCTGTTAAATAACATGACATTTCTATTCATATAATGTTTTTAGTTTCATGAATAGATACCTATATATATGATTTAAAATTGTACAAGTTTAAATTGATTGTGTAATTGAAAAAATTATTATTATTTCATTTCATTTGGCGAAACCTTCATTAATTGGTCTCACCAGACGGAAATATAATAAATTTTACTTTAGCTTATTAAGAAAAACACTTATCTTCAGAACATAAGCATCATTAAAAAAGGCAATCTATATAACAGACGCCATATCATAGAAAACTTTAGAATATATTCTAATTTCACCATGAGTAGTCTAAAGAAAAATTTTCAGATCCCTATCCTAATCATCAATTATTATTATCACAGTGAAATATTTTATTTAATGTAATTTTGTTATTTGTATATGGGAAACCCTCGATTAGTGCGGATAATAAATCCTCGCATACATCGCATACCAAGGTATATCAAAACCGCAATACTCAAACTAAAAAACTAAAAAACAAATGGGAATACATAATTACATAGCTATAATAAATTCTGATAAATATCAAAATTAATAATATGTATTTTTTTCTCTCTCATAACGTATTAGGGTGGTCCTTATTTTGGGTATTTTATAATTTTTACGCGGACAAGGGCTCCTATGGTTCGAAATAAATAAAAAAAAAATATCCCCCAAGTTTCAAGTCTCTATCTCAATTATAATCTGTACCCCCGGCGATATATCATCTAAATAACATAGGGTTTTTGCCATTGAAAGATCAATTTTTTATTCCGGCCAAAGTAATGGTTCAAAAATTTGAAACTCTGTAGACTTTATCCTTAAAATAGTAGCTATCTCTAAGAATTTTTACAGATTTTTATCTATTATAATTTTGGAGTCTATAACTTAGTAACACTAAGTCTATAACTTAGTAGCACTAAGCAGAATTTTATCTAGCTGTAACTCCAAAATAATAATAGCTAAAAATCTGTAATAATTCTGATGGATAGCTCGTATTATAAGGATAAGGTCTATAGAGTTTTAACTTATTTGAACCATTACTTTGGCTGTAATAAAAAATTGATATTTTAATGCCAAAACCCCATGTAATTTAGATGAGAAACTTACATCGCTGGGGGCAAAGATTATAATTTATAGGTTATAATTGATAGAGAGTTGAAACTTGGAGGATATTTATTTTATTTATTTCGAACCATATGAACCCTTGTCCGCGTAAAAATTCGAAAATACCCAAAATTAGTACATATATAGTTAACCACATTTTTTGATTTTATATATAAATTTTAACACTACTTCTATGTCCTATTCTGCTATTATCGGGATTTGTCTTTTATATTTAGTTAATACTATTTCTCGTAGAACGCCTAACGATTTCTCATAGAGTTCCGGGAAAATCCCTGGTTGAAAAACGCTGTCCTATTTATTTATTATTTTTATGCAGTTTGTTCTAGATTTTTTTAAATTTAATTTTTTAATTTTTTTGAAGTGTTTATTTAGTTCTATTTTTTCTTTAAGATTCATATATCTCTAAGAGATGCCTAGTCAAGTTGTTAGTAATTATTTAATGCCTTGCATGTCTCTAAGAGAGTAATGGGGAAGGGAAGAGGGGTGTCGGTGTTGCTGAATGTGCTAGTGTTAGTGAAAAGAGTGAGTGATGAAGTGCACGACTTGTAATTGCATTTGAAATAGAACAACTTGTTTCCCAAGCTGGGTGTTTGTTTACAACTGCGCAAAGTGCAATAAATATTGATGAAGTTTTCACGAATAGAAATAGAAATGCATTGGAGATTAAGATTATAAATAAATACCATATATAATATATTATCTTTTATTATTATTATTAAATTAAGTTAGAGAACAAAGAAAATAATTTTTATTATAGACAAAGGATCAGTGGGGGTTTGACCCAGGGATCTTCGCATGTCCGGTGCGATGCTTTTCATAAGAACCTTAGCACTTAGATCCTCTTAGCCAGTGATCCCAGAACTCAAGCTAATAATTAATGTCTATATGAATTTGTAATTTCATTTTTATTTAATCTTTAATCTCTTCCTTATTCATGGCTCTGGAGTAGTGGCCTGACATAATTATCAAACGAGCAAGGCGGATTTAGACTTGATAAGGACCTAAGCTATTTGAGATATGGGGCCCTTTATAAGTCCAGATATTATGTCAGTGCCAAATATGATTTTCGGATACCTCGAAGGTTAAAGTGAAATACAATTAAGAAGTACTAGTATATAGATAGTGAAATAATAACTCTTTAACTTAAAATCATTTTTATTCATAACAAACTTAAAAATGCAAACTCTAGTAAAAAGAAACAAATGTTCTTTTACACAATTTACAAAGGCTTATTATTATTATTATTCTGGACGTGCGGCATTGGGACAAATAATGCTGCAGTATATTTAAGTATATAAGACAATTACTCACTAGGACAATTTTTTTTTTTTTGGGGGGGGGGGGTACCATGAAAGTGGGGGCCCTAAGCTATAGCTTGTGTAGCTTATTCTTAAATCTTGCACTGCAAGCGAGTAACAAAGGCGTTTGAATATAGTTTGATTATTATTATTATTGTGGATGTTGAATTTGGAGGAGCTTGGGAACAGGAACTCGTGGTTATTGAATGATTTTATTTAGAACAATATATAAATAGTTTATTGCTCGGCATTGGTCTACATGAGATCAACAGTTTCGCCAGTTTTTAAAAAGCTTCTTCAGCATGGGGAATATGAACATAATATGAGTATATAAATATAACTTATTAGTTAAAAGTTACCGAGCTCGGTGCTCCAGTCACTATAAATATATAAGATAAATAAAGTTTAATTTGAATTAGAGACAAATAGTGAACTTCTACTCATGAACTATAAAACTACTTTATTGGAGAGCCTAGATTTTACGCAGCTTTGAAGAAAGGGTGACGAGTCGATTGCCTATATTCAGGCGTTTGGACCGTAGAAGGTAATCATTTTTCTTTAGGAATAATCTAAATGTTTTCAAATATTATTTAGAAATAACCTATACAAATTTAAGTATAGATATAACATATCTATACGCCTATGTATGAGCCGTTCAGAGGCCAATCCAATTAAATCTATAAACCAAGAAAAATATATAAATAGTTTATTGCTCGGCAATGGTCTACGTGGAATCTCAAACAGTTGAAGCCAGTTTTTTAAAAGCTTCTTCAGCATGGGGAGTATGAACATAATATGAGTATATGTATATATATATATATATATATAATTTTTTTGTTGCGGCTGTGGTTTCGAAGGTTTGACCTTAATTATCATTCCTATCCTTATTCCTCATGGGTTCAAATACCCGAATGGATCTAGGTGAATTTGCTTTGTTGTAATCTCAAGCTGTTCACATAACAAACGAATGCTGTTTATTTACATCAAGCAGGGGCAACCTCATTGATTTCTCTTCATGATTAAGAATTTCACTTGTTAACACGATTTCATTACAGAGAACATTACAAATTACAAGATTATAAAATTGACAATAATAAATTCAATAATTATCCAGCCAAAGCAAAATAAAAATTATATCACATGAATGGCAATAGGCCTTTTGCCAAATTCCAGTAATTTGATTATTTGAAGAGATCTCTTAGGTATCTTGTTCAACAATGAAAATTCTTAAGCCTTGTATATAAATTATTTATTTGTCATTCATAAAAAAATGAAAAGGTATGTCATTTTCATAAATGAATGATTGTACTTTAGAATAGGCTTGGGAATTTCCATTGATAATATGGATAGTCAAGGAATTTCTTCAAATAATCAAATTGCTGGAATTTGGCAATAGGCCTATTGCCATTTATGCGATATAGTTTTTATTTTGCCTTCGCTGGATAACTATTGGATTTGTGATTGTAAATATTATAAACTTCTTATGTTCTCTATAATGAAATTGTATTAACCAGTGAGATATGTAGGTACTGACTGATCGTTGTTTATACTCTAAACAAGTGCTGAGAAAGCCTTTAAAAAACTTGCGAAAATACTTGAGATCCCCTTTGAACCATTGCTGAAGAATAAATACTAACTACTAATTGCACAATATATTCACCATTTATTTAAAAACTTTAATTTTTTTTTCTAATTAAAATCACTCAATAGGTACGAATTCCTGTCCTCAAACATCTCTAAATTCAAACATTCCCAATAATTTTTAAAAAAGATAAAATTAAAGACGACAACAGCATTTTGTTATAAAATGCCACTTTAAAATAAAATTCAAAATAAATATATAGGTATCGTGTGATATAATATCAGAATCAGAAATATCAAGATGTTTTTAATTTAAACATCTCTTGTCAAATTGCGTAAGCTGGAAGAATAATTCTTGCTCTCGAAGGAAGCAGCGACTCAATTTAACAAGATATGTTTTTATGTAGGTAAAACTGAATAGTCAGAGGACCAAAAATAAAATAAGTAAATAAATTAAAAAAAGTGGTCCCTAACAATCGACAACTCCCATTACAGTATGCAATGGATCTAATGGTTTTCTTTCTGTTTATTGTTTTAGTTGCTGCTTTGGACGAGGATGGGAAAAACCTCTTCCTCATTAGGCCAGTTACATGGAAGACGATAAAGGTAAACATTTCCATTGATTTTAATTTGTCTAAAATATCAATTAAATAAAAAAAAAATGAAAACTTTTTCAAGGCTGTTTGTTCAATTTTAGTGATTTGAAAATTTTTATCCGCGAGTAAGCCCACCTTCCCACACAATTTTGCCCCCTGAAAAAAATAATGACTTTTTTTATTAAAGGTCCCTTTTATAGCAAATTCCATTTTTTTTTTTTAAATTTTGTAATTTCAATTTTTTAAAAAGCCCTCCCCTTAATCTTTGAATCTACACATGAAATTTCGTTTTGATATTCCCATATTTGGTTAACTAGAGCGTACACAAAATTTGGAAAGGTACTAACTGACCCACAGACAGAAAAAAATTATTATTTTCTCGTAAAATAAAATTTTTTCGATGTTCACCCTTTATGGCTTTTTTGTAGACCAAACCGCCATGGTTTCGATCAAGTTTTTTTTTTATCAAAATATTTAAAAAAAAAAACGAAACAAAAAACACTTTTTTATGCAGGATTACAATACTTGACCATACCCTGTATGGTAAAATAAAAAATAGGTGACAAATTACATGAATTATAATTGAAAATTATTCTAATAGGCCATCTGTTAATTTATTCTATTTTGAGAAAATAAGAATGTATCAGATTGAAAGTTTATTTTTGACCAGAGTAGCAGAATTTTTATAAAAAATTAAAGGAGACAATAAAAGAGTGTTTCTTCTGCTTGAAAAATACATTTTTTAATTTATTTATAACGCGACTATAGTTTCGAGCTCTTTGCCCTCCTCATTAGTCTATTAAAATTAATTTACCTGAATTGATTCCTGTAAATTAATTGTAACAGACTAATAAAGAGATCAAAGCCTTGTTATAAATAAATTTAAAAAAATATTTTTCCAGCAAAATACACACTCTTTTATTGTCTCCTTTAAGAATGTATCATTAAAGAGAAACCAGTTTTAGCCTCTTTTTTATAAAATACATTATTTGATCAATTTAAATGACTGTATATCCATAAAAAAATAATACATCGGATTACATATTAGATTAACAGTTTTAGGTAATGTTTTAACGAGTTGTTAATAATAATAATATCTTGACTGTGCATTGCTTCATTATATTTTCATAGTGTGAAGGAGTCCAAATAAAAGGACGAAACTTTGCTAAGTAATTAATATGCGTTTTCATTAAACACAGTCCTTTTTCCAAATAACTTGCTAAATTAATTATTAGTACCTGGAGCCACCGACCTGACCCCCCCCCCCCCTCCCGAAACCACACACCTCGCCACCACCACTGCACCCCCACTCCGCCCAACCCCACCTGACACGAGGCTCCCACCCCGGATCCCCAACAACTGCACCCCACCTCCTGCACCTCCCACATGCACTCCACCCCGCACCCAGTTTTTGCATTTCTAGCTTTCTAATGGTCTACATATTATGTGTATATTTGTTTAATCGTACACCAATTTGCCCACATTCATTTATATTGATAAACATTATAAAAAAATAAATAGGAAAATAATAGTAAAAAAAAAAAATAATCGTATAGGATCTGAAATAAAAACATAAAATTAAATAATATTTGTTTCCAAGTTATATAAAAACAAGCCACTTCAACCACTTTATTTGTAAACACACCTGTAATATTATGATTTAGACACTTGTTAATTAAAATCAAACAAAAAATTCCGAATTTTAATATAATATATTAATATTTCCTATAACCTATTAGTGGGTTTTAAAATTAAAAAAACAATTAAAAATAAAAGATAATTGAAAAAAATGTAAACAAACTTTTTTAATGAGATTTTCATATATCAATAATTACTTTAATTAAGAAAAGATCAATTAAAATTAAATTTGTCTAGGTTCAGACCTAGCCAGATCGCTTTCTCATCCTCAAAACTTGTTAATAGAATTTGTTTCATCAAAATCGGTAGAGCCGTTTTCAAAATAGAACCAAGATACAAATATATAAATAAATAAATATACAAACAATTTTTGCTCGTTTAATAAGAGTAGATTAAGGACGATAATTTGCAAACATACTACATACCTAACATTTCAAATAGATTGTAATTCTGAAGTAACTTCAGATTCGCTTGAGTCTTCTGATTTTTTTGCCGAGAATAGCAGAGTAGTTTATTTTTAAGGCGAAATCAATAAGGTTGTCGGCTTGATGTAAATGTTCATCATCATAAAAAAATTTTCACTCTTATCCTCCAATTTGAGATTGTTTTGTCAATACTATAATAGAACATTTACTTTTCTAAGAATTTATTTTTTCAATAAAATCAATAAGAACAAAAGAAAAGTCAGTTTTCTTCTTCTTTAATCCAATTATCTATGATAGCTTTCTTTTTTTGTTCAAGCGAATAGGGGATGCCTGCAAAGTTCATTTTCTATTTCCCCCACCTGCCCACTTAAAGTTTTCGTCTTTATTTTTTATTTATAAAAGTACTAATAGTAATCAACAAGGAAACGAAACAAGAAATTTTTGAATGATTTTATTGAGATTTTAAGAGAGTGTTGTTATAGGCATAAATAAACACTTTATTTTATAAAGAGAAATCAATGAGCTTATCTTCTGCTTGATGCAAATAAATATCCCTATATTACTATAACAAAAAATTAGTTATTGTTTTATGATAATAAGAAAAAACAAATCTTAAAAAAAAATTGATCCAATCTTAAAAAATTCAAAAAATCTTAGACAAAAAAGTGAAAGAATTTTGGAATAAAATAGATATTAATTAATCAAGCAAAAGAAGTGTAGTTTCACAGTGAATGAAATAAAACTCAAAGTGGTTTATACAAACTCAAAATATTTCGGATTATTAGTCCATCATCAGGAGTTTACAGATTAAAAACAGTTTTTAATATGTAAATTCCTGATGTGGACTAATAATCCGATATATATTGAGTTTGTATAAACCTCCCCGAGTTTTATTTCATTCACTGTGAAACTACACTCCCTCTACTTAATTAATTAATATCATGTTTCACCTAAAACCTACACGCTGAGTAAAAAAAAATAGATATTGATAAATGGAATAAAAACATATCTGACCTTGATATTCCTTTAGATATACTAAAATTATCGAAATTTTAATTAACAACAATTCTATTAATAAAAGGTCAGATATGGATTGTTTTTCTAATGTTTATAAAAAAATTTTTAGAAAAAATAGTTTTTCATAAATATTTTTATTTTTATTTGAATTAAAGGTTTTTTACTACTAAGACAATTTTTTCAATTGTCTATATGAAAATATTTAATTTCTTAGTGTTGTTTTCTAATCTTAGTAGTAAGTATAGTTAGTTTTAAATTTTTGCCATTAACAAAGGGAGAAATTCTGTCGAATCGTTTGGGATTTGAATAAACGTTCTTAAGATTGTTTTTTTACAAGATTTGTATTTTATTATTAAAATAGTATATTATTATTTTTAAATTGAAATGTTTTTTTTAGGCACAAACCAATAAAAGGCAATAATTTTATTTAATTATTATTATTTATTTGATTAATTCACTAAACAGTTTCGTTCACCACTGGTTGACTGCTAAAAATAGAAATAATATTTCAATTGGTTATCAGTTCAAAATTGATTCTAGTCAATGATAAATGTTTTTTATGAATTATTCCTATATATAAATGTGTGAAATATCTATGTTAATACTCGTAAGTTAAGGATATGGTTTATGAATACAAAGTGACAATTTTCAGATCTTGAACGAAATTGTATGTATGAATTCAAGCTTCTGTAATTGTTGCATTATGTAATTGTTAATAATTGTTAAATAAAATTTACGAAATGTTTTATTTTTCAAATTATATTACTATTGAAGATGGTCAAACAGTGGTGACCGAAAATGTTTATTTAATTAATAAAATAAATAATAATAATTAAATAAAATTATTGTCTTTTATTAGTTTGTGACTAAAAAAACCTTTCAATTTAAAAATAATTTAAAAATTAAGTCACTTATGTTCTAGAAGAATTTAGTATATTATATATATAAAATAGAGGCTTCTTTGGACTTTTTAATCACTCAACTTACTATACAGAATAAAATTAAATTTAACATACATATAAAACATATTGCTCAAAGCTTCGAAACTATAGTCTCTAGCAAATAAATTATTTATATATATATTATGTATTTATTTTCATTATATAATATGTATATGTTTGTTTTTATCAAGGAGAGGACAACCCATTGGTTTTTCTTTATGAATCAACAACTACTCTGCTACTCTCAGTAAAATTTGTTTTTAATTATATTTTATATTTAAGTTTATTACGAGTATTAATTACATACAAGAGGGAGGTAAGTTTTCGCATTTTTTATCATTTAATAAATGTTCAGGTATGATTCTTTCATTAGAACCAGATCAATGAAAATGACTAAAAAGGGTGAGGATATAATATCCCTCTTTCTTTAGAACTGAATTAGCTAAGATGCCAAATACAAGTCCAGACCTGTTTCAGACTATTAGAGATTAATTTCTTAATTTCTGTTATTCTAGGAAAGCCCTTTTGATTAATATTGAATCAAAATGAATTGATCAGACTTAGATATTTATCAATTAAAACAGAGTACTGAGTCTTAAAAAAGTTTCACTTTTTCCTCCACTTTGTAATTTTATTTTCGATTTATTTGAAAGACTTTTTCTTTTTATTCATACACAAATTCTCGTAGTAATGAACAGCTTTTAGCAGTTAAGAATAAACGTCAATTGATTTATCATATACGTGGCTTATTGTAACAATCCATTAATAAATTATTATAAAAAATCACAGCTATTCATTTAAAGGGAAAATGAATTATTGATTATTTCCAAACTCTTTTCGTTGATATCATTAAAAAGGAATTATGGAAATTGTGAATCAGTAAGTTTCGAACATCTTGGCTCTTGAAAGGAAAAAAGGAAATGCGTGATTCAATTCATTCGCTACCAAATCACGATATCAAAAAGATTAAGCTCACCTTCGCAAATTAACTGCAAAAACTCTCATATTGGAATTAATTACACTTCAATTATAATGATGAGATTATCATTAAATTTATTTTCGCTGAGAGGAATTTTAATTTTAATCCGTTAAGGTAAAAAGAAATGAAATTTTCGAAAATCAAATTACTCTCTCGCTCTACCTAGTTTATTGC
Organism: Forficula auricularia; assembly: GCA_024734495.1. Taxonomy (NCBI): domain Eukaryota; kingdom Metazoa; phylum Arthropoda; class Insecta; order Dermaptera; family Forficulidae; genus Forficula; species Forficula auricularia. The sequence goes on along the minus strand of JALMQS010000887.1, from coordinate 563,921 downwards.
GCTGAATATAAATTCAAAATTGGCTCACTAATTACACTGAAATCCACCTTTAAAGCAGTTATTAATTACCTAAAAACAGAGGTAAATTCCATATATATATATATATATATATATATATATATAATATATAGAGTATGTCAATTTGAAAACTTCCCACTCCCTAGCATCGCTAAACTGGCAAATTATTTCAAAAATCGCTGAGACACGTCTAACTTGTATTGGAGGGGGAAGAATTTTGACTTATAAATTAGATCACCCACTTCACCCTCCTGTCCTCGAGAGACACCCTCCAAAAATCTTAAATGGGAAAGGGGGTCGAGTGAAACATCATTTTGAAGGGCTTTATATTCTCTACATTTGGGTGTGCCATTTTTTTAAAATTTGAGTGCTGCGTTGCCAAGTTAGGTGTCTTTGAATATTGCAAAATTGAATTTTTTAATTATTTGTGTGATATATTAAACTTATAAATTCTCATTAAAACAGGTTTTGACCAGGTGGTACGTTGTTTTAATAAATCAATTTTTACAGATAAAGTAGCATACCTACTAGATTTACGCAAACCACAAACAAATTAGAGCGCGTTTTTATTCTTGCACATTTATTTTGCAAATGATTTACAAAACAAAATTGAAAAATTATTGTTTTTTATGTTTACTTTAGTTTTGGTGTTTTCTATTTTGACTTTGTTGTTTTCAATTTTGTTTTGTTAATAATTTGAAAAATAAATGTACAAGAATAAAAACGCGTTCTAATTTGTTTGTGGTTTGCGTAAATCTAGTAGGCTCTGGGGGGCAGATTGGTGAAGGGGGCGATCTAATTTACGTCAAAATTCTTCCCCCTAGAATACAAATTTGAAGTGTCTCAGCGATTTTTGAAATAATTTGCCAGCTTAGCGAATCTAGGGGTGGGAAGTTTGCAAATTGACACACTGTATAAGATAAATAAAGTTTAATTTGAATTAGAGAAAAATGTGAACTTCTACCCATGAACTAACTATAAAACTCAACTTAACTTTAAAGGAAAGCCTAGATTTTACGCAGCCTTGAAGAATGGGTGACGAGTGGATTGCCTATATTCAGGCGTTTGGCACGTACAAGGCTAGAATTTTCCTTTATGAATACCAGTAATCTAAATGTTTTCAAATATTGTTTAGAAATAACCTATACAAATTTAAGTATAGGTATTATATATCTATACGCCTATGTATGAGCCGTTCAGATGCCAAACCAATTAAGTTCAATCAACATCAGTAAATTCTAGTTGCCACAAAGTTATTCAGTGAAACGCGTCTTAACTAGCAAGAACACGTTCTTACTAAAAATGGGTTTTTACTTCAACATACATATATACACAAATTCAATGTTACTGTGAAAATATACAAATATTAATATTATTCACAAAGAGAAACAAAGAGGTTGTCCTCTGCTTGATGCAAATAAACATACACACACATATATATCATCTCGATATATATGTGTGTATGTTTATTTGCATCAAGCAGAGGACAACCTCTTTGTTTCTCTTTGTGAATCAACAACTCTGCTACTCTCGGCAAAACAAAAACTTTTGAATTAATATTATTATTCTTAAAGAACTATTTTTTTAATTTTTTAGAGTTAAAGAAATAATTTCTCTCGGAACGTTTGGACATCCATTAAAAGTTTTGAAATTGTTTTTTTTATTATGAGGAATTGTATTTATTTTAAATAAATATAAGTACACCTTTATTTAAGTTTAGTTCCTTTCATGAAAACTAGGCATAAACATAGAATTTTTGTCTGTATAACTCGTAATTTTAACAGCTTAGAAATAAATAGTTTTATATAAATACTAGCTGCGACACCCGCCTACGGCGGGCCTCTTGTTTGCCAAAAGAAGCTTCCCCCCTTTTTTTAATTATTTCAATTCGTAACACATTATCAGTCCACTTGTGCTAATATTATTTTCAAAGACTTTTTTCTTTTCAAGTTCTCATTGAGTTTTCTAATCTCTTGTTAAATCTTGAACAGAATTGCTAAACTTTCAAGACTTTTAGAAAACAAAATACAATTTTTACAATAGACTACTTACTTTCTTAATTATAGTTAAAACTTGTTAGTTGGCGAAATTAATTGAAAATGTATATCTGATTAAAGATAGTAGAGAAAAAAACTAAAATATTTGGAATAAATGAAAAAGAATTTATTGAATATACTACTCTTGACGTTTAAACCTTTAAATTAGAAATGATGCCCGATTAAAAATATCGAACGTCATTCTCTCAATCACGACATGCATAAGTAATAACGAGCCGTTTATTTTTTATCAGACCGAGGATATCGTGATCAAACAGACAAATGCTTGTATTTTTTATTTTCAATTTTCAACTCTTGATTAACTCCTCTTACCAAACAATGTTTCCAGGCAAAGTGCTTGGCTTGCTTTAGAAAATTCAATTTTAACTTTTTTCAAAAATGCTTTACCCATATTATTTACTCGGCGGATCTAGGTAGAATCCCGTATAGAAATAAATTGATTTTCGAGATATCTTTTTTATTTATTTTTGAAAATAATATTTTATAATAATCTATCTACTCTTATTAAACGAGCAAAAATTGTTTGCTTATGTACATATATATTTGTATCTTAGTTCTATTTTGAAAACGCCTCTACCGATTTTGATGAAACAAATTCTATTAACAAGTTTTGAGGATGAAAAAGCGATCTGGATAGGTCTGGACCTCGACAAATTTAATCTTAATAATCTTTTCTTAATTAAAGTAATTAATGATATATGAAAATCTCAATAAAAAAGTTTGCTTACATTTTTTTCAATTATCTTTTATTTTTAATTGTTTTTTTTAATTTTAAAACCCACTAATATGTTATAGCAAATAGCAATATATCAATATATATATATATTAAAATTAGGAATTTTTAGTTTGTTTTTAATTAACAGGTGTCTAAATCATAACAAAACAGGTGTGTTTACAAATAAAGTGGTTGAAGTGGCTTTTTTTTTATTTAACTTGAAAACAAATCTTATTTAATTTTATGTTTTTATTTCAGATCCTATACGATTATTTTTTTATTATTATTTTCTTATTTATTTTTTTATAATGTTTATCAATATGAACGAATGTGGGCAAATTGGTGTACGAGTAAACAAATATACACATAATATATGGACCATTAGAAAGCAAGAAATACAAAAACTGGGTGCGGGGGGGGATGTGGAGGTGCAGGAGGTGAGTGCAGTTGTGGGAGGATCCGGGGGTGGGAGGCGCGGTTGGGGTGGGGTGGGAGGAGTGGAGGTGCAGTGGTGGGGGCGAGGTGTCTGGTTTCGGAAGGGGAGGGGGTCAGGAGTTACCGTGCATCGCTCGTTGGCTCCAGGTACTAATATATTATATTAAAAAATATAAAATGTTTGTGTTAAATTTATTTAAAGTTTATGTTTTCTATATATTCTTACAATATAAACCATTTTTATGTCGCTCTAGTATAAATTTTATATAAATTTAACACAAAAATTTTATATTTTTAATATATTTTCAAAAAATATATAAAAAATATATTTCGAAAATCTATTTATTTCCATACGGGATATTGTGATCGAATTTCGACTTAATTCTTTCGAACCGATTTTCTTGAAAATTCACACATACACATTTACAAATGAAATACAATATTTCATCAATTCCAATCATTAATAGAGGAAAATATAATTTAAACTTTAAAAAATAGAGTGTAAGCATTAACGAGAAATCTTACTATTTATAGGCTATTATTTTAATTAATTTGTAAATTAAAAGCTCTTACTCTTTTATTTACCTACTGCTATTAGAGTAATGGAAGTTTTTGGATATTGAATTTCTGCATTTTAAAATAAAATCGTATTTTTTTACCTGTATTAATATCTCAGCACAGAGTGCGGAGAGCAAGTTCGATGTATTTACACGAACCGTTTGTAAAAATAAATAAATAGACAAATAAATAAAAGCTACATATTAGCTTACATGAAAATCAAGAAATGAAACAAATGCTCAACGTTGATGATAATGTTTGTCGGCTAAAAAGAAGAAAAACATATGAACTATTTAGTTAACAAATTATATTAATTATTCCATTTGGATAATATTAATCTTATATTTGTTAAATATTTTCCTAAAGTGTTCCTTAAGTATGTGAAATAACAAATTTTTTGACAATTGTGTTAATAATTGGTTAGGATAAATAAATAAAAAAAAAAATATTAGTTTAGAAAATTAAGAGAAATCCCACCCAAAACACTTCTCTGATAAAAGACCAAATTTGAAAACTTAGCGAAATCTAGGGCGCTGACAAGTTAATTTCACTAAGAATAATTAAATTGAGAAGATAGGTAGTACTTTCAATTAAAACGTATTCTTTCCACTTTAAAAGACGATCTATATTTATAGATTCGATATTTTTAATTTAAAATATATACATAGTTATATCGTTTTATAGTAGTAGTTACTTAGCTAACCTCTCTAAACTATCATTTTCAATTTAATCAATTCTGTGATTAAGAGGTGGTGAGTAGAGTTTTGAAAGAATGAAATTTTTTTAAACTTAGAAAAAATCATTTGATAATTAAGGAATAAATCTGACGCATGAGAAATCTCAACTAGCTCAAGTTAATTCATCATTATAATTAAAAAAAACTCTTAATCAAGCAAAATTTCATTTTAATTATAGTATAATATTAACGAAAATATGATAAATTCTCTTATATAATAAAATTGAGGTTAAGGTGACAGTAATGAACAAAAAATAAATATTAATCATAAAAAAGGTAAAAGAGAAAAGGAAACTTTTAAGAGAGAGAGTAGTATGTTCGTGACTGGAAATCACAAAACAAAAGAAGGGAAAAACTACAACTGAAAAAGACCCCACTCGCTTAGTTGCCAAGCACAACCCCAATTCCATCTTAATATTTAGGTCGCGAACAATTCAAGATGGAATACATTGATTTACCTTTCAACAAAAATTCATTCACTCTTGTATCTAAAATGCATTTAATGACTAAATATAGAACTTAAAAAAAAAACGATCTTTAAAAGTATAAAATAACTTTCAAATTTTTAACAAAATGACAAGAGGTTGTTATCAATTAGATCCGAGATGGAATGGATTATTTTTAATTATACGTCAGAAGCGCTGTTTTTGCCCTTCTCGTTAATCAAACCCAATTGCCAAAATTAGTGTTCCGGTTCAAAAATGGCTTCCCCGTGAGGTGAACTTCTTTGAGATAATTATGTATCGCGGTAAATATTTCCCTTAAATATTTAAATCTTCATTTGTAAAATTTCGCGTTCTAAATTTAAACAAATGTCCATGTCATATAGCTTTAAAAAATGAGTGTTTCGTAGTTTTGAATTTCTTCAAGAAACATTACAGGGTAGCTAATTGGCCTTGATTGGTAATTTTGGCACTCGGGATCGAGTAAAAACAACCTTTCTGACGTATAATTAAAAATAATCCATTCCATCTCGGATCAAATAGAAGACAAGCTTTTGTGACTTTCTTAGAAATTTAAAGTCTATTTCTTTCGTCAATTTGAAATCTTATATTAAATGTTCATATTGCTTTTATCAAACATTAAAATCATAAATATTATCTTTTATTTCAACATAAAGAATGGAATGATCGGTATTATTTGTAGTAATGGAAATTTTAAGTTATTCTATGCGTGTGTGTGCAGTGGCGTAGCCAGAAAATTTTCATGGATGGGGGGAAGGGTCAATCCAAAAAGCAAAATATTTAGTGGGTATTTTTTTATGAAAACAAATAGGTACTTGAAGAAATTAAAAAAGAACCTAATTCTTGATTGAACATATGAAATATATTTAATTACGGTTAATTTACAATAAGAAACGGTTTGTCGTTACCGTTATGAATCCCATGAGCCCTGTCCTGGGGGGGTGTTCTACTCTCACCCCCGTGTGGCTACGCCCCTGTGTGTGTAATCGAAATGCTGGCTGACTATCTATTAAATTACACCAAGAAAATTACAAAATGTTTTTGGGGCAATTTTATCATCTTGTTTGTTTTCTCCAATAGATATTACTTTAAACAAATAAGATGATATTTTATATAAAACAAATTCAAATTCTTTTATAAAACAATCTGGAAATGTTTTTTAAAATAATTTTTATTGATTTTATATATAAAAAAAAAAAAAATTTCATAGATGATCTTTTGTTCAAAATGCTTTCTGTAATGAAAATTCGCCCCTTTTTTTATCAAGTCTTGTCATCTTGTTAGGAAGCGCCTATATTTTGTTAAAAAGATCAAAAAATACGTATAATAAGACTATTTAAGAACAAATAAATTGACGATGACTAATCCAAAAGAATTTATCTGAGTGACGATTGTTATGTTGAAAAATGTCTAACTACAACGACCTTCGCATGTGAAAGCACCCACTTATATTCGATTCCGGAAATTAAGCAACATGTAGTAACCTAAGACATTGTGTGCTGAGCACATATTTAGACCTTCTACCACTATTTCTCTTGTGGGGTTACAGGGCATGAAGCCCTAAAATGGCTCTAATCCCCCGTCAGGCATATCCGTCTAAGCCGCCCTCTACTCTCCATTCAACGAGGCCAAGGCTTTTGACTTCCTTAATTATATTACCAGACCATCTCACCGCAAGCCTCCCCATTATATTCTTCGGGTCTGAGGACTATGGCATTCGTTTCTAGCCACATGACTGTGCCTTTATTACATTAATAAATAACTAGAGACATGTGTGTTTGGAGAACTAATTTCACTATTACTCATTTGTTGCCGAATAGCATCAAGATCTAACAGCATTGTAACCAAAATACAGCTCTTTTGCAACTGTCAGATGGATTGGATTAGAGTGGTGGCCAACCCTTTACATTCCTTGAGCCAAATTTTTAACATACGAGATCATATGCGTTATACAACTCAATCACCTTTTCTACTAGACGGAAATAGAACAAAAAAGTGGCAATATGGGTTTTGGGTACTTGAGAAATTTTATTATGAAATGCGCCAAATCTTCTAATGCGAGTAAGAGTAACAAAAAACGTAATACGTAATATGGTCATATCATGACTTTTCCATACACCATAGATCCCTAAAACTTTAAAGGCTAAATGTGCGAAATTTGGTATAAATCTGACAAAAAAGTATTCCAATTTTTAAGAACCGATTTCAACCAAAATTTAATCAGCCTATAGGGATCGTCCGTTAAACATAAAGGCAGCACTACTACCGAAGGTAGCGCTCTCTTGTGTTTATTTATTCAAATAATTTGGGGGAATTGTGGAAAATAAAAATATTATTGTGCTTTTGTTTTTATTTATTTATCCTGGAAATATTTAAAAATTTAAAAATTTTAAATAAATAAATAATAAATCATAAAAGTAAACAAAAAATGACATATAAACATTTAATAAATACTCCTATTATGTTTACAGTTTGGTCGCCAGTTGGCGCTAAAGTCGTAACGCACGGTCCCTATATAATCTCAATATAAATATCCTAAATCTAAAATATTTGTAAAATAAATAGACATAAAAATACCTATCTAAATATTTTGATTTGCTATTTTAATTGGTTTTTGAACCTGACCATACACATAATTCAGTAACACACTCAATAACGTACCTACTTACTAACCGACAATTTGACAAAATAATTAATATCTATTAAAATATAAATCTTTCAAAGTGCACTAATATATTTAATTGTAGACCGAAACGGCGTAAATTCGCTCATTTTTTTTAATCAGAATGTTCTCAGCCATTTTTGAGATATTTCAAAAATACCAAACAAAAAAAAAACATTTATTTTTTCCTAACAATATTGCAATATTTGATCATAAACCATATGGTAAAATAATAGCTGAAAACTGAATGATATGTTCAAATATCACCACTTTGATTGTCAACTACTTAATCCGAGTTTAAATGGATATTATTAGATGGAATAATAGAATTTAATGGAAATTTGATGCTAAGGCAGCCCAAAGATAATGAAAAAAATTTTGAATAATAATGTATTAGTAAGCCACTTTCATTCTATTTAAAACCGACGTTTCGGAGAATTTTTTCCTCCTTTCGTTGGCTTTTTAAACCCCGAAGATCCTTCGAAACGTCCGTTTTTAATAGGATGATTATTTTATTCGGAATTTTATATTTCATTATCCTTGGGCTGCTTTTAAATCAATTCTCTATTTTGTTGATAATTTTTATTACTATCCCAAAGGATTGTAGGCTCCTCTCGGAAGTTGAACCCAAATTTCAAAAAACTATCTTTATAAGATAAAAACTCGCTTCTCAATCAATAAGAAGGATAATTTTTTCTCAATTCAAGTCATATTAAACTAAGGGAAAGCGATTTTGGGTTTCTAGTTAATATTTCTCACTTATATAGAGGATTAAAGTTTTATGCCATTTCACAGTTAAAAATAAACATAAATTTTGAATCTTTATTTTTATCCAAGTCATATTGCTTGTGGTTTACTAGAAGTGTTTGGAAAGGCCTAAAAAAAAATAAAAATCTCTTACCCTTTATCTTAACTATAAATAAAGAAGTTAAGCTCATAAAGTGAAAAAGACATTGCCAGTATAAAAAAAACTTTCTATAATAATAGATGAAAATACTACTAAAATTTCACTACGTTTATGGTTTTTGCATTCGTACTTTTTGCAGCTATGTAATTAATCTATTTGATTACCTATAGTTATGCCTGGAGACTGTTATCATATACCTCGTAGAAAATCTACTAAATCTATTAACATTATTTTCTTTTACTCCTGTAATAAATCAATGAATAATATTTAATTAATTTTTGAATATTCTTTTGAGTTAAAAAATGATTCAGTTATTTTGGGATTCTTCCTTTAAAGGAGATCATGTTATCAAACCTAATACATCATTGTTCATTCTTAAATGATAAATCTTCATCACTCATTCTAGTAAAAATTAATTTTCATTTTTAAATACAATAGATAATTATAGTTTAGAATACTAAGCAGATACAAATATTTAAATGTAGATCCTTAACATCTAGTCAAAGTCGATATTCTGAACACGCCTGTGAAATGCAAATGATCGCTCGTATTGTAAAAATGGTTACAAAACCTACAGGATTTATAGTAATAGAAAAGAGATTTTCAGTTTTCACAATACAAAAAAATTCCAGGAAAACATTTTTAAAAATCGATTTTATACAATTTATTTATTTGGTAATTTTTCGTCAATGAATGGTTTGAACTATAATAAAAACTTGAAACTTGGCACAGAGGTGAAGTTTATTAATAGAAAAATTAGATTACTTGATAGCTTTCACAAATAACACAAATTTTATTTGTGAAACCTACCTCAGTAATCTCATTTTTATATTATTAAATATTCACCTAAAACCAACATAATACTCCCTGAACAAAATTATTAATACTCAGTAGCTATTCGGAAGATTGTATTTCAATAACAAAAAGTAATAAAGTAAAGAAAATTCTTTGAAAAATGTTTTTTTGGAACTTTTTCAAAAGATTTTTTAGATATAAAATACTAGGTAGGTTTCACATAAATAAAAGATCGGATGCTTGTTTAGCATGACTCAATATTTCGGGATATAAGCCCATCTTCAGGAGTTCACAAAGGACACTGACAGTAAAAAAATAAATAAATAAATAAAGTAATTCGATTTCCAGCTTCCGAGCTTCAAAACTCCCAGTTTAGAAATACTGAATATCGAAAAAAATTGAAGTGTCTAAAATAAGCATATTTTAGTCAATTCTTTTCTACGACCTTCATTCATATATTATCTTGAGAATCGTAATCTAGGCAAATATAGCAAATAAAACTCTTAAAAAAATTCTCTCCGTTGAAAAAAATATATGATAAATTATAAGAGTTCAAGTTGCCCATCGAAATATATTTTAAATTTTCTAAGAAAATCACAACTGGTAAACACAACAATAATCCATTCCATCTCGGATATAATAGATGACACTCTCTTAGAATATGATAAATTGTTCATTTTCTTGAGAGCATCAATTGTACTATATAGGTGATTTAAAAGAAAGCTCCACGTTTTTACCTTTAGAAAAAATTTAGTGCTAATACTTGCATCTCTCCTGAACGGTTGACTTACAGAAATACCACTAAAATTGGTCAAAAAGTAAAAAAATAATTAATAGCCGGAGAAATAATCGATTCCAAAATTGAGAAAAGAGAAAAATTTATTTAATCCACCGAATCCTCACCATGAACAAAAGGTTTTGAGAATAGTAGTTAAGTAACTCAAGCGGTTCACTTTCATAATTTAGAGAGTTTCATCTTGAATAGTTTATAATTAAATCCCCGTCGGTCTTGAATATTATTAGACTCATCAATTAAAAATTTAATAATACTTAAAATTATTTTCTAAAAAAAACTTTTGACAAGTTTATGTTTAGGAATATATTTATATCAGTTGTGTACAGTCCATGGATGTTGTGGATGCAGCTCATCCGTAAATTTTTAAACATTTAGAGTATTTTCATAAATATATAAGGTCGACTTCAAAATTTCAAAAAGAGGATCTTTACATTTTCAAATTATTATCGTTATTTCAAATATTTCTATAAAAAAACATTTTTTTGTTTTGAAAAGTATATTGGTTCCCGAAATGAAATGAAATTGTTGCATAATTTCAAGGGGTAATTAAAATGAATGATTTTCCGAAAAGAGTGCTTATAGAAGGCTTGAAGTTCCTGGTATATCTTATAGTTCAATGATGTCAAAGACAAGTCCAGACGAGTTTTATCCCAGTTGTCCAATGGAAGCGACAACGCTCTACGGAGATGAAGCTCGACAATTAGCAAATGCAGTAGAGTAGTATTTAGTAAATAGAATATTGGCTCATTGTCTCGATGGATCGCAGTAGCCCGTTGTCGTTTCCAGTGGACGACCGGCCTTAGTCGAATCAAAATTATTCTCGCTGAGAAATTATTAATATAGTAATAATACAAAAAAGAAATAAATAAAGATGATTTGAGAATCTTTGGACTAATCCATATCTAAGAACTCTCAATATATAAGATCGGTAATAACTAAGAGTGTTACCATATAGCTTGCTCATAGCAATAGAATTAGGAGAAATTTAAAATTTTCTTATAAGACAAGCTAATTAATTGTGGAAGATGGTCGATTTCCATCTCAGGGGGTTTTTAAAAAGTCATAATATTTAATTTCTGACTCCTACTCTCACTCACACAAAGCAGTATCCGTTTGAGGCGAAGGTCCAAAAATATATTTTTAAAAAATCTAATGTTAAATTTGAAAAATAACGAGAATAATGCCGTATTCAATGAAATTCGCAAAAAAAAAAAAAAAATAAGCGAAGATTAAAATAAAATTTAAAAAAATGAATGGTAGTTTTTTGGACAGCATCCCGTGGTTGAAAAGTCACTAACCGCCATATATAATAATGTTAAAAGCTATTTGTATAGATAAAAAAACTTTTTTGCTTACCACATAAAATTAAAGTATTATTTCTATTGTGTTAATTTATAAGAGACGTTCATTTTTTAAGGTAATCACAAGAGGTTGTCAACTACTAAATTCGAGTTAGAATAAACATTGTAATTATAAGTTAGAAGGATGTGCGTTTTCCCTCCTTATGAATGACAAATAAAAATTATTTTATTAGGGTGGAAATGTGAAATAAAATTTCTTAACATCACTTAAAAAAATATTCAAAGTATAATAGGTAAATTAAATATTTCAAGAGAATATGTCTATTGGCTCTTCTTCCTTCTGGAAGCCACTCATCTTATCAATATGCCAAATTTCAATAAAATAGAGAGAAAAAAAATATTATAGAATGATTTCATTTCATTCACAAAAATCTTTTAATGTTCTCTCTATCGAGGGATATATGTGTTGCCGTATTGTTAAAAAAATTTTATGAATGAAATGAAATCTATAATAAAAAAATATTTTTCTATTCTATTGAAAGCTGCCATATTGACGAGATGAGTGGGTTTCAGTGAAGAAGAAATAAATACCTTGAAAATATTTGAATTTAGTCAATAAATTCTTATATTTTTTTATACTAATATAAAGCAATTGAGGCGTTCTTAGCAAAAACACCATTTGTCAAAAAATAAAACTTTTCAATAGTATAGAGGGAAAAACTGTTTATAATGCTAGAGAGTAAAACCCAATATTTCAAGCAATCTTATTTTGCTATTACTAAAGTTTAAGCACGTAAGAGACTTTTGCAAAGAACGCCTCATTTTTAATTGATATCTTTCAACCTAATTAATAATAATCAGTAAGCACTGACTCAGTTATAGCAAAAGCCTGCTGAGTCTTGAAAAAGTTTTCGATTTTTCCTCCTTTTAATAATATTTAATTTATAATAATCATTTAATATACATGTAATATACATTTCTCTAACACATTTACTTTAAAAAATTTATATTGTTCGATTGTTAGAAGTGGATTAGAGTATGCAAGTCCGGTGTGGTCACCTCATTGCAAGATTCATATCCAAAAACTGGAGCGGGTAGAACGGAAATTCTTAAGATATGTTGCCTTTAAACTACATGTTCCAACTATGGATTTGTCTTATGAGCGTCTATATCTCACTCTTCATTTTTTGCCTCTTAAGAAGAGAGCAATCTGATTTCCTCCTTCTTCATGATCTCATCAGTGGCAAAATAAATAGTTCTCAGCTTCTAGAGCTGGACACTTTCAAAGTCGATTCACAGGACACGAAATCTACTGCTGTTTATACTCATTCCTTGTCAGAGATTCTCATATCTTAAGTACTCGTGCACAAATCGCATCTTGAAACAGTGTAATAGCAATAGGAAATAGACATATTTAACACTCTAAAAATAAAATCAAAGATCATTTTTTCCGAAAATTTATGACAGTCTGATGGGAGTGATTTGCATTGCTTTATTTTGGTTTATATTATTAAACTATTGAATGGCATATCTTTGTTGAATTTTGTCTCTTACTTAATTTTTATGAGATTTTGTTTTTGTTTTGAATGAATTTATGTGAACATCCCCACCAGCACCGTAAACATTGTAATACTGAATTATGTACCTATTTATGTATGTTTCTCTTTTATCTTTTGCTTTTCTTTTCATTATTGTTTTCTGTATGATTTTCATGTGATAGTTCTTTTATTGTTAATTATATTTATTGTTCGAGTATAGATTATTGTATTTTTTATTGCATTGTTTATATATGATTTTGATGTTTTATTTTGTAATTCTTTTGTAAAAAAAAATTTTTATTTTTTTTATTTTTCTTGACATAACACTCATTATACACGTATTTGACATTTTTGTAAGTGGACTACTAGTCCGTAAAATTATCTAAATAAATAAATAAATAAAAATAAAGTATGTTAAGGTGGTCCTTATTTTGGATATTTTCGAATTTTACACTGACAATGGCTCATACCGAGTAGCACAATGTTTCAGACTACATAGTAATCTACATAGTGCCAATATAGATTTTGATAATCTATATAGTTACTATTTTGTTTGAAACGTGCATTATGCTGTAAGTAGAGTTCGAAATAAATAAAAAAATATTCCCAGTTTCAAGTCTCTATCTCAATTAAAACCACATTTTAACAATGTAAGTTTCTCATCTAAATAACATGGGATTTTTGACATTAAAATATCAATTTTTTATTCCGGCCAAAGTTATGGTTCAAAAAATTTGAAACTCTTTAGACATTATACTTAAAATAATAAATACTAGCTATTCATCAGAATTATTACCGATTTTTAGCTGTTATAATTTTAGAGTTACAGCTATATAAAATACTACTATATATCTTAGTGTTACTAAGTTGTAGACTCCAAAATTATAATAGCTAAAAATCTGTAAAAATTCTGAGGGTTGCAGCTACTATAAGGATAAAGTCTACAGAGTTGCACATTTTTTGAAACATTACTTTGGCCGGAATAAAAAATTGATATTTTAATGCCAAAAACCCCATGTTATTTAGATGAGAAACTTACATCGTTAGGGCCATGGGTTTTAATTGAGATAGAGACTTGAAACTTGGGGGATATTTTTTTTGTTTATTTCGAACCAAATGAGCCATTGTCAGCGTAAGAATTCGAAAATACCAAAAATAAGGAGCACCCTAATGTATATGTTCCACTGCATCATTGATATTTCATTTTATTTATTAACACTAAATTTTACTTTCCAGAACTTCAGTGATGTCCTGCTGTTTGAAACTAAGGCCTGTGTTTAGAACGGTTCGTCTTTGCAGAGAAATGTGAGTACAGAATTTTCCATATCTTATTAAAATATGTGCAATGGCCATCTTATAAGCCTTGACCATCCATCTGTCCACCTCCTACTATATTGAAATCAAATAAAAAATTAACGTTATTAAAGTTTCACAGGGCTTATTTACCATTGGCTATAATTACAATTAATATTTTGTTTTGAGACTGTTAAATTATAAAACCTCACATTCTCGACACTAATGTTTTTAGATATTGGATTGTCATTTTGACCACATCTAAAACAAATATAATATTTTACTACCCAAGATGATCAAATAGTGTTAGCCGAACCTATTTAGAGATTTTTTGCGATTCCCTACACAATACAAGAGTCTGTTAGTAAATAGTTCTGACCGAAACTGTTTAGTGATTTTTCGGGATTCCTTAGGGGGCGTCCCTAAATTACGTGAGGTGTTTAGGGGGGGGGGGTCTAGACAAACCTCACCCGATCGCACGTGGGTGAGAGGGGGGTCTCGGAAAATATCAAGTATTTTTTTTCCGCAAGAATCAGTGTAAAAATCCGAGAAAACTGTGTTAAATTAAGTAATAATAATAATAAAAATACTAGTCTTAACTAGTCTTAAATAAAAATAGTTAAGCAAATTATGTTTTTTAAATTAATTCAACGCAATCAAGCACATTAACTTATTTACACTACAAATACGTTTTTTGAAAAATCCCACGTTAGGGGGTCGAGCCAAATCTCACGACATCTTACCAAAGGAGGAGTGGGGTCGAAAAAACGCCAAAATCGCCTCACGTAATTTAGGGACGCCCCTTTTTTTGAGGACCTTCTTATTAAATAGTCCTGTCCACAAATGTTTAGCGATAAAAAAATGTATAAAAAATATATAAATAAATACAATTCTAATATAAAACAATCTCAAAACGTTCATTAGAATGCCAAACGTTTCGGGAGAAATTCTCCCTTTATCAATGGAATTTTAAAAAATAATTTTTTTTAAAGAAAATCTAAAGCAAATACCTAGTACCGATATCTAAATAAAGAAATTTTTTTATAATTCCAGTAAAAGATGAATTTCTTCCGAAACGTTTTGAGTTGTTTAACATTTAAGGAATGTATTTATTTATATACCAAAAACAATCAATAAATTATTTCAACTTAAAAAATATATAGTTGAATTAAAATCTTCCATCTTCACGAATTAAATAAGAATTTGTTAATGATCTCCGATTGAAATATGTATGGTATATTAGTTACGAAATTCTTGGTTTGGGAGTGTGACTCGAACTTGGCCGGCTTACTTATATATATATATATGTATTTTAAAAATAGTAATCTACAATCTAATCAAAGATATATTAAGGATGATTATAAATTTTGGGGTCATGGTCCAGCTGCAAATTTTGACCATAAAATGAGACCAATTGGATTGAAAAATCACATTTACCTGACATAAGTTGATTATAATTCCATTACTCATTATTTATTAAGGGCGTGGTTGATTAATGGATAAACATATTAAGAGTAAAACAAGAGAGAAAAAGTGATTATCAAAGTACAATACACACACATATTTTCTCTCCCCTAACTCCCCCCCATTTCCCCCACCAGTCGCCTTGTGCTTTTACTAAAAATAGCTTAAAAAGATATTGATTTAAAAATCAGGAAATAAGAAGACGAATAGTGAATTATGTCTTTTAATATTATTAGAATACAATACTTTTAGGAAATCACTATTGCAGTATTTATTCACTTAGTTTTTATCAAGTGGATGTCATTCAAAAAGAATAAAGGGGGGCTGCTTAGAGAAATCAATATACAGTATATTACTAAATCTATAACGTACGGAAGGTAATGATAGGACCAAATTTAAATTTATATTCAACATTTGGAATCTAAAACTTTTGTATGCCGTCTACCTTAAAACCAATATAAGATCATAATTAAATTGTAAATATGAAGAGGAATCAATGAGGTTGTTCTCTGCTTGATTCATTTCAACATATGAGAAAAATGCTGATGATGAAGGCCAAACCTTACAAACTATAGTCTATAACAAATAAATTATTCAAATACCTTAAGAGTTCAAATTTTAGTAAAATCACACATAATTAATTATTTTGAAAGTTTATAATGGAAAAATAAGAACAAGTTTTTATGCGTGACTTTTTTATTTATCAGCCAACGTTTCGTCGACTTTGCCGACCTCTTCAGGGCTTCTACAATTATAAGAACATTATTAATATGAAGTTACAAAAGTACAATTACAGCGATAAAAATAGATTCCTAATGGATTTTTTCATTTTAATTATAGCTTAAGCAGTGTCATTGACATATATTTTTAATAAATTGACAAAAGGCAAGATAATATAATTTTAGTGTTATTTAAGGTTGAGATTTCTTTATGATCAAAAGAAAAAATATTCTATTCTGTTTTTCAAAAAGAGTGTTGCTTCATTCTATTTATGTTATTTCTGTTTTATATCTAATGTAATTGTTAATATAGGATGAAAAGAAAGAAAAATTGTTTATGTGAATATGCCGAATGTTTTTTGAAATTTGTGTTTTTGATGGTCTTCAAATGGTAACGAAGATAACAATAAAATTTAGACGAATGTGTTGGATGACTATTTGATGGGTAAACTATTAATACATGTTTGTTTTGGAATTGTAATTGTACTTTTGTATCTTGATATTATTAATGTTTTTATAATTGTAGAAACTCTAAAGAAGTCGACAAAGTCGACGAAACGTTGGATGATAAATAAAAAAGTCACACCAATAATCCTTATTTTCCTATTATAAACTTTCAAATTAATACAAATTATGGACGGAAATAATAATAATAATAATTAATTATAATTATTTATTGAACACGAATAAATAATACAATAAGCTACGACGTTTCGATCGTTCTCAAGTATGAGCACCCATTCCAATTTTTAATTTAAATTTAGTTTAGTTTCTAACAAGGGACGTAGTTCCATTAGACTATACCTATACATTTTGTTTATAAAGATAAGAGTAAATAAATATTATATGTAATATTCATTTATTTTTCGCATTAATTTTGTTTATTGGGCCTCCGAGCAGCTGGCCGCCTCTTACAAGACACAAGACCATTACACAAATTTACCTACAAATCTTTCACACTTTCGGCTTCAGAACAAATTAATTCAGATTCAGAGCGAGTGGCTGAGAGAGCCAGGATTAATCCTGACTCACATTTCACATTTCTTTTCTTTTTTTTTTTTTTTTTTTTTTTTATTTACAAAAAATAATCATACGCCACCCGCTCTATATGTTCTTCTGCCGAAAGTGTAAAAATTAAGGAGAGATCCCCTCATCGCCCTATATGTCAAATTGTTTGTTGTCTTTTTGGATATACACAGGGCGACGAGGGACTCCACCGATTTATGCCACCACACTCCCTTCCACGAGAGTGTGATGGCCTCGACCCTGACCGAGCCCGCCCCGATGCCAAACCGCTCCTCAATATTATCCACCAGACTGGAGTTGCCCCTATATTTTTCTATTTTGTTTCGGTGGGTAACACCCAGTCCTGTAAGCGCGGAGACGATCTGGACGTCCAAAACCCACACCACCCCCGACAGATCCTTTGCCACGATGTCTGGCTTTCTATTGCCCGCCGAGCTGGAGTATAAGTACTCCAACTCGACACGCATTTCCTTTTTGATCAAATCGTCGCCCAGACATAGTACCACAGCGTCATGCCTCTTAACCCGCCCATTCACATTAAAAAAAATTTCTATCGATTTTTGCAAAAGGATAGTGAAGATATACCTACTACAGAAATGATCCTGATGAAGTATGATCGTTAATGTGAAACAAGTGACCAAGAATCCTTAACTCATAGTAAATGAATATAACATATAATATTTAATTACTCTTATCTTTATTAAAGATGTTTCACCTTGCACCAACACCACAATCTATACAAATTATTTTGTTTATAATTGAAATTTGACTCTTGTTAGGGTTATGGAACAAATTTGTTTATCTAATAAATTAAAAGTGTTTTCTTTTGGAGACGAACTGGTAGAATTCAATGAAGAATTGATGAAAAGGGAGTCCAAGGATAACGAGAATTACAAATTCCGAATATTTTTTTTTATTTGTCGTCATTTTCATTCTTTTAAAAATGACATTTCGAATATTCTTCCCGCCCAGGACTATCCCTTCATGTTTTCCAAGACTACCCTGTTACAATAGCAAAATATCGTCATGCTAAATCTTTTGAAGTTCATATAGGAAACCCACAGACATTTTCTAAAAACCTTTTTTGAGCTCATGGGATATTGAAATGTAAAGATCTGTAAAAATCTCAAATACACGAATACAAGAATTCCATTTCTACTAATAAAATCAACGATAAATAATGTAACTGAAAGATTGCGAGAAACTTTCTAGCACCGGATGACCCTAAAAAAACTTGAATGGGAAAAATACATGCATCTATCTTGAAATTCTAGATGATGCAAAAGTAAACGAACAGTTAATTTAAACGTCCCCCCAAAAAACAACTATTTGGTACACTTTTGAAATATTTGGCGTGTTTTAAGAAAAACGTTGGTTGTACCTTATTATATCACAAAACGATCAAGAGCAAAACACAGAGAATATGATGGAGTCTAGAATAGAGTTGATTATAGGGTAAGAAAGATGAAAGAGGGTAATTGGAAGAGTTTCACGGCTGTCAAGGAACTAGATACATAATATATGGGGCATTCCACACCAAATCGGACGGTTTGAAAAATGTTAATTTTTGATTTCCTTCATTTTTTGACATTTTCTAGTACCTTTCGAAAAACTTTTCCTGGTAAATTTTGAAATTTTTAAAAATACAAAAAAAATATTTAAAGTGTTATTATATGCGATTTTTGAGTTTGAAAATTTTAATATTGTTTTTGAAACTGTATGTACTCTTCGATTTTTTTGATAATTTTTTATTTTAAACTTCTATACATTCTACAAATTTTAAGACCGAGTTGATAATGGTCCTATGATAATTACTATTTTTTTCGATTTTTGATTTGATTTACTTTAATAATGGTTAATAGAGAATAAATTTTTTTTAAAAATCGAAAAAAAATAGTAATTATCATAGGACCACTATCAATCCGGTAATAAAATTTGTAGAATAAATAGAAGTTTAAAATAAAAAATTATCAAAAAAATAATGGAAGAGTACATACAGTTTCAAAAACAAGATTAAAATATTCAAACTCAAAAATCGCATATAAAAACACTTTAAATAATTATTTGTATTTTTTTTTCTAAAAAGTATGTAACAAAATCTTTTAAGACGGGGATCAAAAAAATCAGGAAGAGTTTTTTGATGGGTACTAAAAAATGTCAATAAATGAAGGAAATCAAAAATTAACATTTTTCAAACCGTCCGATTTGGCGTGGAATGCCTCATATAGAGCTCAGAAGAAATTAGGACTTGCAACTCTTTATCTTGTAAAGTTTTTAATTTTCTGAGGATTTTCAAGTAGTATTTTCAACTAAATACTGTGAAAATACCTACATATGTTTTACTGTAGAGACATTTCAATTAGGGGAGAAATACTTTGTCCATTGTGACAGAGATGTGTTCATTATGAATAGTTCACTGACATTCTGATATGATAAATGAATTGTTGTGACATCTAGGCTTATAGAAAGGCATCCCATATTATGAATAAATAATTTTTCTATACTCTATTCTTAGATAATTAAATGCTTATAGATTATTCCAAGGCGATTACAATCAATGAGCAGAAAATCTATATCAGGAAAATAGTGTTTGTTTTTTGAAAATTCAATAGTTGAATAAACTCTAAATGCGATTCAAAACTAATTCCTAGTTAGGTTTTGAATAACAACCTGAATTTCCTAGATTCATTTCAATTACAATGTCTTCTGTTCAGACGAATTTCATTAATTCTCCTTAAAGCATAATTAGAACGAAGTACACGATATTCAAACGTACAACAACCTCTTAACAATCAAAATGGAAACTGAAACATCTTATTTACGTAGCTATTTATCTTTACCATTTCCGATTGTAGGCCATCTTATAGATATTTCAAAGCTCAAGACCACAATTACTGACACGAACCCTGAATATTCCACTTTTTCTTGGTAGATGTGAAAGTCAATCTTCGCTTAAATGTTTTGCACCTTAATGGTGTTACACCGCCGTTTTGCTTACTATTCATTCAAAAAATAGCGATCGACCCATCTGAATAAAATAATTTCAATAAAAAATTCTGGTGCGTGATTAAGACCACACGGCAGAAGTGATAACTTATATCTTATATGGCATTTATAATTCTAATATTCTAAAATTATTAAAATTTATAAAAAACAACATAAATATATATTTAAAAATCCCAAAAAATAATTAAAAGTTTACTTAAAAAATTTATTTTTTTATAAAAATATAAATTTAAAATTTTTTTATAATTTTTTGAAAAGGAATAATTAATATATTTTCCGACAATGATTGAACTGGTACTAGACCAAAGCCCAACCGTGACTCGTGACGCGTTTCGTAACGTGAATCAAATTTACTGCCCAGGAGGGTTTGTTTAAGGACATTCTAAAATATTTTCCCATAAAGTAATATAAATTATAGTATAAATTTTCTCGTGAGTTTTGCCTTTATCTTATGTTTCAATCAGCTAGGGAGCCTGCCTTAGGTAGTCATCTTGCTTGAGCCAGAGGACTATGCCCCCTGGAGTCGGTGGTGGGCTTTAAAATAATAATTTAAATGAAATAAGTATATTAGCAGGTATTTGGACAGGAAAGTAGAAAATGAAATGATGTAAATTATATATATATAATTTTTTTTTTTTTTTTGTCACCGGGAACAAAGCCCATTTAGACAGCATATAAGTAAAGTGTTAGTAGAGTTAGTGAGTGAGCCGAGTTTTTAGCCGGTAGAAATTTTTATTTGCCAGCCAGGATCGAACCCCGGCCTTCCGCTCCAACATCGTCATAATCGATCTATGCCGAAGCGGGACCAGCGCGTTAGCTGGCTCGGCCAACCCGACTCACTTAAATTATAATTATATATATGTAATTTCTCTAAAACTCTCTTTTTTGCTTGTTTAGACGCCTGATGAAGCCTAAATAAAATTGGCGAAATGTTGGGCAAATCGATGAACATTGTTTGATTTTCTACTTTCCTGCTAATATACTTAATTCATTAAAAAATATGCGATTGAATATAATAATATTATTTTACGTTTCTTTTTTTTTTTATAAATTTTATTAAACCAATTATTTTACATTAATTAATGTATACATTGTATTTTTTTGCTTCGATTCCGGAGATTACTTCTCCACCATCGAGTGTCCTTATTCATCTTTAGTCCTTGTTTTTAATAAGAGGAAAAATCTAATTAGATAAAAAAACCTCTTTTCCGATAATTATTTCAATTCCATTATACCCCAATCAAGTCGATTGGTCCCATTCTCTCCCCCCATTCATCTATTTTACGTTTCTTTATTTTAATAAATTTTATTTGTCATGATGTCCTGAGCTATTAGTGGGATTTAAAAATAAAAAAAATTAGGTCGGCGTCGTCGCGCCAGCCGATTATAATAATAATAATATTAATAAGTATAGATAGATATTTGCAATAGTTTCATAGGATTTGTCAGATTCGAAGCTTTAGTGATTGAGTTGCTTATAAAAAAATAAGCATATTTTAGTTTATAAGAAAATCAATGAGGGTGTTTTGATCTGGCATGTTCTAGATAATTATGATTTCTTTTACACGTCAGAAATTATGTCGAGGCCAAATTTCAAAAGCCTACCGGGACTTATCTTTCCTTCTCCAGTCATTATATCATTCGGAAGCCCTTTAGTTTTGAAAAAGTGGATTTTTTAAACATTCTAAGCCCTCTCTATTATTTTTGAAAGTAGTGTAAGTTCCACTTTTTGTTATTTCGAAATATATGTACATATTTATATTTTTATAAACCTAAGGAGTCGAACCTAAGAAATAACATGCTTTCCGGGCAGTGAGCTGAATGTCCGGAAAGCATGTTAGTTCTCAGGTTCGACTCCTGAGGGGATGAATCCCCTCTGATATCGCAATTTAATAGTATTCCTACTAAAATCTTAGAAATTGTCCTAAAAATTAAATTCTTTCTCTTTTAATAAACATTGGTTAACTTTAACCTGAGGTGATTTTTTAAAAAACATTCCAACTTTTTTCAAAAAAAAGATGCTCAATCTTTAGTTTTGTATTCTTAATACCATTTTAAATTAAATTTCGGGCTAAAAATATGTGCACGTATTTTTTAATTCAAATTAATCAAACTAGAAAAATTAAATTTCTTTCTTTTTTTGCAAAAATTTTATTTTATTTTTCATTGATATTTTATTAATGCGATTTAACCTGTGAGTTATGCAACCAGAACTCACGCAAAGAGGCATCATTATTGCATTACCTAGCCGTGTTCAGGCTATATTTTAGATTTCTATATGATTAATCCTACTACAAAGGCTATTGGCCTGGTATGTGTGATGTTGAGGACATAACTTATCTTCCTCAAAATTTTAATATTAGTAAATTAGGAAATTTAGGGAGGTTTGAGTGCTAACTCATTAGAAAGATGTTATTTATATTATTTTATTTTTAAATCCTATGAACCCTATTCTTTTGTTTATACAATCCACAAAACATCAAAACAAGTCGAAAATTGTTCAAATAATCCAAGAAATGTTATTTTTTGCAAAAAACGAAACTAATTCGATGATTTCATCTTGAGTTTAATATAAATAGATTGGTTGTAGCGGTACCGCGACATTTCAGCCCCCGACAAAATATCCCCGACAGAATATCCCCGACAGAACATCCCCGACAAAATATCCTTCATACAAAATATCCCCCGACATAATATCTTCTAACAAAATATTCCCCAGTATAAGGGAGAATACAAAAGAGATTAAGTGAGAAACTTATAATCATAGTTTTGAATAATATAAACAGACTTTCATATTTTGGCGGCTAATTAGCCGTTTGAAAGTGCTGCTGTCTGTCGTTAGATTTTCTAGCTAACAATTTATTATTTTTACTATCTATAATATAGTATTTATCATCTATATTTACTTATTTATCGTCTATGTTTACATTACACAATTATTGATTGTTTGTTAAAAGCGTTATTAATCATTAAAGTTATTAATTATTATTATAATATTGGGCGAAAATATAGCGCTCCAAACACACCCCGCCTGACGATTGGCTGGTTCGGTTTTCAATGTGTGTTTGATTAGAAAAAAAAAATGAGAGCCCGAAACACACCCCGCCCGGACTAAACTTTCGGAGGTTCGGTTAATATATATTCAGTTCGGCTCGGTTGGGTTCGTATAGCTCCTTTTCGGCCTGGTTTTTAGACGGTTCGGTTGGCGTCAGCGAACCGGAGTCGATTTGCATTACTCATAAGATTCACGAGGGGAAGGGTTATTTTGTCATGAGATATTTTGTCCGAAGGATATTTTGTCGGGGGATATTTTGTCGGGGGATATTTTGTCGGGGAGATGTTTTGTCGGGGATATTTTGTCGGGGGCTGAAATGTCGCGGAATCGGTTGTATCTTTGGTGGATGAACAGCTTATTATAACTCTTTGAAGATCATATGTAAGTACTGTTCAGTATATCAATAAAAAATAAACTGCAACGGATCGTTGCTAAACTTTATCCAAATTCATTTGAAATATTAATATGTTTGTTCCTTTATTATTAATCAGATATCACTTGCAATTTGTAGTTCATATTGACATTAATTCAAAAATAATTCTCATTTAAGAGTCGAGGAATAACCATTCCACATTGGATTTTTGACATTTCGGTTATTATTGTAACCATTGCTGAGACATAGAGGAATCGACTTAAAATCAAAAATAGCCATCGATTCTCATCTAATACTTGAGGAATAACAATTCCACATTAGGTTTTTGACGTTTCGATTATTATTGGTAACCATTGCTGAAGACATGGAGGAATCGACTTAAAATCAAAAATAACGATCGATTCTCATCTAATACTAGAGGAATAACCTTATTGCATTCAATTTTTGATGTTTTGACCATTAATGGCAACCTCTATTGAAAACGTGGAAGAATCGACTTAAAATCAAAAAGACTAAATTCTTTTATGGTAAACAACTCAAACTTGAGTTGTTTACCAAAAAAGAATTTAGTCTTTTTGATTTTAAGTCGATTCTTCCACGTTTTCAATAGAGGTTGCCATTAATGGTCAAAACATCAAAAATGGAATGCAATAAGGTTATTCCTCTAGTATTAGATAAGAATCGATCGTTATTTTTGATTTTATGTCGATTCCTCCATGTCTTCAGCAATGGTTACCAATAATAATCGAAACGTCAAAAACCTAATGTAGAATTGTTATTCCTCAAGTATTAGATGAGAATCGATGTCTATTTTTTATTTTAAGTCGATTCCTCCATGTCTTCAGCAATGGTTACCAATAAAAACCGAAATGTCAAAAATCCAATATAGAATGGTTATTCCTCAAGTATTAGATGAGAATCAATCGCTATTTTTGGTTTAAAGTCGATTTCTCTATGTCTTCAGCAATGGTTACCAATAAAAACCGAAACGCCAAAAATCCAATATAGAATGGTTATTCCTCAAGTATTAGATGAGAATCGATGGCTATTTTTGATTTTAAGTCGATTCCTCCATGTCTTCAGCAATGGTTACCAATAAAAACCGAAATGTCAAAAATCCAATATAGAATGATTATTCCTCAAGTACTAGATGAGAATCAATCGCTATTTTTGGTTTAAAGTCGATTTCTCTATGTCTTCAGCAATGGTTACTAATAAAAACCGAAACGTCAAAAATCCAATATAGAATGATTATTCCTCAAGTACTAGATGAGAATCAATCGCTATTTTTGGTTTAAAGTCGATTTCTCTATGTCTTCAGCAATGGTTACTAATAAAAACCGAAACGTCAAAAATCCAATATAGAATGATTATTCCTCAAGTACTAGATGAGAATCAATCGCTATTTTTGGTTTAAAATCGATTTCTCTGTCTTCAGCAAAGGTAACGGATAAGAAAACAACGCAGTTGCTATGGTTACTCATAAAAATTCCTCCCAAATTTTTAGCATTTCACAGAGAGAAGCCTATCCATTCTTACTTAAGCAAGGCTAAATGAGCTATATTAAAACTTTCAAATGAATAAATTTTAAAGAATTTAAAAAATTAAAAAAAGTACCATCTTACTCTAGAGTAAAGTACTTTAAAATATAATTTTACTAAAAACTTTATTTAACCTTTTTTGTGGTCCCCAAGGTACTTAATTAGGATATTAAATTTCATCAAAATTGGTTAAGTCATTTTCAAGATATTTAGAAAAAACTAAAAAAGTACTGAAATAAAGTACTAATGTTTGTGGGCCGATATGTACCAAAAACTAATCAGCGCTTCATTTTGTTAAACTAATGGTAGGTTTTCAATTTCATTTCAATCGGTGTAACGGTGTGGAAAAAATCGTGGGCCAAAAAAACGATAACATACATCCATACATACATCCATACATACATCCATACATACATCCATCCATACATCCATCCATACATCCGCACGCACTAAATGAAAAAATCGCACTTTTTGGCCTCTCGACGAGACCCCATGTAATTTTTGGCAAAACCGTCACGTGCTAATATTCAACCTAATTGAATACTACAATTTGTGACTTTAATTGAGTCCATGGGTTCCGTAGTCTTTACCTGAGGACCCCTTTGAAGCCACGCTTGCCCCGAGAGCGATTACAATACTTTACCCATGCTTTGCATTGGATAAAGTAAAAAAACACTAATATATATACTCAAAAATAAATATACGATATTTCATTCACAGGTGTAGTAATGTCGTGTAGGTACTTGTGTTCGTATGAATTTGTTAGTTTTTTTTTTAAAAATTTAATATATATATTTAAATCAAAATAGGGACCGTGCGTCACGTCTTTAGCGCCAACTGGCGACGGAAATGTAAGCTTTTGGGGATGATATATTAAACGTCCAAAACAAAGAGACTCGCTCACGGCTTCCATAGGCTCCCTTAGGCTCTTTTATCTATGATATATTTTATACTATACCCCAATTCTCCCAAGTTATTTGAATAAATAAAGACAAGAGAGCACTAACTTCGGCAGTAGTACTGCCTCTATGTTTAACACACGGTCCCTATAGTTAGATTAGTCTGAAAGGAGGTCATTCAAAACAATAGCCTTTATGAAAATCACGACAAAATATCTGTATATAACAATAGAAACTCTTCGTGCAAATTTAATGATGGTGCTGTAACAAAAACTAGCTGCGTCATATATTGCCCAACTTGCGAAATTCTATGGGACCTAACGCATTAAATATACCAAGACTTTGAGACCTATTCGTAAAAATTTAATCTATCATTAAAGTTAGAAAAATATGAATGCGAAAAAATAAAAAGCAATATGTATACTGAAATTGAATTTTTTATTCGAAAAGAAAACAAGGAAGATAGAAAAAAAGAACCATTTGGAAATTTAATAAAAATTGTTGAATTTTTGATTGATGATGTGAGCACGATAAAAAATTTTTTTACTAGATTTATTATTAAAGTAACATCGAAGTGTTAAAAAAACTTTAACTCGGGAGGATATTTTACTCAAGAGTTAAAAAAATAAGATTATCCCCTTTAGTGGGCGCATTTTACGAGAAATCTATAAAAATTCGAGAGGTAATCATGAAGAAGGAAAGTTCTTAAAGCCAAGGTTGGTTGAGGGAAAGATTTTAAATTGAGAACAGACACGGCACTTTTAGAAAGATAAATCGAAAATCCGTTTTATACTTAATTTGATTTTTTTATTTTGTAATATACTTAACTATTAGTAATAAAAAAAAATAATTTGAAAACGTTTATTTTCTAAACCAGTGGCGGTTGATGACTTTTCAACCAGGGGATGCTGTCCAAAAAAGTAACCATCATTTTTTGAAATTTTATTTTAATCTTCGCTTTTTTTTGCAAATTTCATCGAATACGGCATTTTTCTTGTTATTTTCCAAATTAAACATTAGATTTTTTAAAAATATATTTTGGGACCTTAGCCCCAAACGGATACTGCTTTGTGTGAGTGAGGGTAGGAGTCAGAAATTAATTCTTGTGACTTAAACTCCATACTCCTTGAGATGGAAATCGACCATCCTCCACAATGAATCAGCCTGTCCTAAAAGAAAAACTTAAATTTCTCCTAATTCTATTGTTATAAACAAGTTATGACTTGTCTATAGCACTCTTAGTTATTTCCAATCTTATATATTGAGACTTCCTTAGAAATGGATTTTTCCAAAGATTCTCGAATCATCTTTATTTAATCATTTGATCTATTTTATTCCTATTTGAATAGTTCCTGAGCGAGAACTATTTTTATTTGACTAAGACTCATCTGGTCTTGTCATTGACATGCTTGAACTGGAAGATATACCAGACAGAGATTTCAAACCTTCTATGCGCACCCTTTTCGGAAAATCATTAATTTTAATTGCCCCTTGAAACTATGCAACAATTTTATTTCATTTCCTGAACCAATTTACTTTTTAAAACAAAAAATGTTATTTATAGAAATATTTGAAATAACGAATAATAATTTTAAAATTTATAGATCCTCCTGAAATTTTGAAGTCGATATTTATGAAAATACTCTAAATATTTGAAATTTTAGGGTTGCGCCGCATCCACAGCATCCATGGACTTCACGCCACTGGTCTAAAAGTTGTGGGGGAAATTCTCCCTCTATCAAATAAAATTAAAAAAAAAAAAAAAAATAGTTGCTTTAAGAGAGGAATAAAAAGAAACTGTAAACAAATAAGTGTTTTTAAAATAGTCAATTATACAGACTTTCTGGAGATGAAAGTAAAAAATTTAAATATTTATAAAAAATATTTTTTCCCTAAATTTTTATTTTTATAAATATTAGAAAAACAGTCAATATCTGACCTTTTATTAATTGAAATTTTGTTGTCCAAAATCTTGATCATTTCTTAAATTAATCGTATTTTTTTTTAATTCCGGTCTTTATTTTGAATAAAATAACACGTATAATTTTTTCTCAGTGGTCAACCCAAGTGCCCGGATTGTATTTATTGATATTTGAGTTCGATTCCCGAAGGGATGAAACAACCCTTCTGACATAATAAAAATAACCCATAACACCTCGAATTTAGTAGTTGACCACCACTCTTGATTTTTTATAATTTAAATTTATAATACAAGTTTAATGTATTAATTTCTACGAAATAAAAATTGTGTAGGTAATTAAAATTTTAATCAGATGATTATTTTGAATAGAGTCGAATTTTGTGTGTAAACTAAAATAATGTTATTTTTTATCATAGTCTATTTCTTAAAAAAATTAATTTCCTTAAGATGACGTTGTGAGGGGGGCCCAAATAACCCATTTTAGCCATATTTTTTGTATCTGTTGGCGTTCAGAGCTTAACTTAAAATCATGAAAAATTGCTTCAAATTTTCTCATTCTCTTCTAATTAAATATAAATAAAAATTAAAACTAATTACTCAACTATTTTGAAAAATATGGTGGACACCTAAACTCGGTTGAAAATAAGCAAAGATATTGACAAAAAATTCTTGGTTTTTAGACTATTTTTAGATTTACACCATCGCTCGATTTACACGGTTTCGCTTTTGCACAGTTTTTAATATGACCCCCTATCCCCTGATTTACACGGTTTCAAATTGCACGGTGTGAATATGGGGCTACATTTTGACTGTTTACGCTGTGGATGCATGCACTCATTTTGCAAACTTCAATCTCAAGGTGTACATATGACCAGTGTAGCCAGCTTAAGGGCCAAATTTAAGGGTAAAAAAATTGTAGCGGAGTTTTTTTAGGGGTTAGAAAATTGTATTTAATTTTAACTTGATCAGTCATATTATTATATTATTATTAAAAAGAAATACTATACAATACATATATTGAAATGCTATAAAACTGATAAATAATTAATAAAATAATATATAATTTTTATATTACATATTTCAGAGGCAGTCCCCACTCCCAGTTTCAAGAAAAGAAATATACATTTAGTAGAAAGTTTTCCCTTTGTCCACTAAAATCTTTCCCTCAATTTGCACGTTTTCTATGAATATACCATATCTAAGCTTTTTCTATATATCCTTTGTTTCAATTTACATGGATTTGAATTTAGTTGAACCTATCCTCCATTTTTATATGCGATCTGTGTCTCTTTTTGAATTACACGTTTTCTCTTGGTATGTATCTACCGTCTAGATCGAGAGATATGTGTATATCTATTTATATTTTGACGCCGTCCGTAGTTGTATTTAGCCTTTGAAAATGGACGAATAATCCGGAATTTATTGATTTTTTAATTAAAACATTTTTTTAACCAAGCATCGATCCAAATCTTATTTTTCATGTATTTAATATATTTTATACTAAAAAGATCTGTGAATGAATGTCAAAGGGTAGGGGGAATACACTAATAGACGGTTCTTACTTCTCTAGTAGCACAATGTTTTAAACTATTTAGTGCCTATATAAATTTCGAGAATCTATATAGTCGCTATATAGTTACTATATAGTTTCAAACATTGTGCTACTAGGGTACATACAACATACTCTTTTATTCTTTATTCATATAATATATATCAATTAATAATAAATAGATCGATGTATATACTCGTACAAGTAAATGAAGTACAAGATTTAATAAAGTTTTTTTCATAAGGAGAAATGGTGAAGGTGGAAGGCGTCCTCTGCTTGAAGCAAATTAACATTATGTATACAATTTATTTGTTAGAGACTATAGTTTCGAATGTTTGATCTCCAGTTCCAATCTTTTTAATTAGAAATATTATTTTTGTTATTTCTCAAGAGCTCAAATAATCGAATAGATTTGGTAAATTCGTTTTATTGAAACAGTAAGCTGGTAAGCTAATAAATCAAAAGAGATGTCATTCAACAACCATTCGATTTCTTTTTGAATAAATTTTGATAAAAATCACGGATTAGGGGTTTTTTGGGTCGAAATATTGATCTGTCAGAGTCTCAATAATCTTTGAGTGACTTTTTTTCTTAATTAACCTAATTATTCACAGGTCAAACAAATGCTAAATTTGAGTCCTCAAACTAAGATATATTAGTCTATTGGTACTCTGGTATTCGAACCAGATACCAAGAGAATGATGTCCGAACCTAGATCCAATATTAATTCCTTAGACCCCTCCCCCCCTTTCATCAGGAACCTAAACTATTCATTGGGATAGACTGTGACTCTAACTCCCTTAATAAATCAAAAGAGATGTCAATCATCCTTTACAAAAGTTTCAGTTTAGCTTTAGTTAGGCCTCTTAGCGATAGCTAACTATTCATATCACATTTGCATTATTCACATACTAATTATATATATATAATATATAATAGCCCAGATTAATTTGCAGCAACGTTAACGTAATGCTGCCGACAGGGGGCGCTGATGCCGTCTGCAAATTTGAAATATAATTGTAATTTGAACTCAAATTTTAAAATGAAAGACTTCAATTGATTTTAAATTAAGAAACATTAAATATTGAAGGAGACAATAAAAGAGTGTGTCTTCTGCTGGAATTATAAATTTTATTTATTTATAACGAGATTATAGTTTCGAGGGCTTTGCCCTCTTCATCAGTCTATTACAATGGATTCACAGGAATTAATTTATGAATGAAAGCTTAACATCTTTCATGTGGTTAGGTTAAGAAATTATTCAGGGTGCGCAAGTGCACAAGAGATTACACAGGGTGCGCAAGTCAAGAATTGAAATTTATACTTGTTTTATTATTTTGGCTGTAGGTGGCGTTCGTGAAGTTTATATTTTAGCGGCTATTTTTAAAATAAAGCTTTCGGGAATTTCTATTTTCCGATTTAAGAATTTTTTGGTGAATTATTGTATGATTTTAAAATTTCTAACGATTCGAAAATACTAATTTTTAAGGGATCTAATTCTGATCTAATTAATTTAATATTTGATTCATCTGGAAAACAATGTTTCTCGGAGATTAAATGGTCTGCAAATGCACTATGCCCCGAACCCCCTTTAAACACTCTCTTGTGTTCCGAAATGCGTGTGTTTAAATTTCGCTCTGTTTTTCCTATATAGGTCGAGTCACATTCTCCACATGTTATGGAATAGACACCCTTTTTGTCCATTTTTTGAATTTTGTCTTTCTTATTATTGCTAATATCAGATCCCAATGTTCTAGAGGATTTGAAAATAGTTTGATATCCTAAAGTTTTGAATTTTAATTTTAAAGTTTCCGAAATTTTTCCATAGTATGGGATTATTAATTTTGGTTTTGATTCTGGCTCGGACATTTGGGAATAAATCAGATTCAGAGTTGACTTTTCAATTTTCTTTTTTAATAGTTTGTCAATAAGGGTTTTCTCGTAACCGTTTTTAGCTGCTATTTGTTTAATTATTTCTAATTCTTTATTGAAATTTGTTTTATCTAAAGCAGTGTTTCCCAAAGTGGGGCGTACGCCCCCATCAGGGCAATTTGCTGGTTGGAGGAGGCAATTTGGAAAATATGAGATATCATCATCATCATCATTGAGTATACAGTCCTAAGACTGGTTTGATGCAACAATCCGTCTCCACTCGACTCTTGTCACTCCGCCAGCTGTTTAACCTCTCTAAATGTCTGGCATCCCATATCCCCCAATTATTTGGTTGAAATATTCTAATCTGGGTCTTCCCCTTCCCCTTCTCTTCCACCTCCCCCTCCAAGATATCCCTAAGCAGTCCCCCATGTCTCAGTGTGTGCCCCATCATCTGACCTCTTCTCTTCTTCAGACTCTTCCACAAGGTTCTTCTTTGAGATATGAAATTTGTAAAAAAAAAACATTTATTTTTTAAAATTTTTTAAAATTTAAAATAAAGTTCTATGTGTGTGTGTGTGTGTGGGGGGGGCGTCTCTGACCTCCCCCCCCGCTTGGCCAATTCGATCGCGACACACTTTCGAGATAAAAAGTAGATCTTATATACATCGGGCACCTTATATACATTCTCCCCCCCCCCCCATAAAAAATTCCTGGATCCGCCCTTGCATATTTTGAACTGAATATATATTAACCGAAGCGGAGTCCTTTGCACATATTCGGTTCTATTACGTGGTTTGATTTAATAAAAATATTTGAGACTTAAGCTAACTAAGCTTGAGCCAGATATAAAATCGCTGTGTAAAAAGCATCAAGTCCACAAATCACATTAAATTAAGTTTTAAAAATATATTATTTTTATTTATTAAAAGTTCGTTTCTTTGTTTTGACAACAGTTGTAAGAAATCGTTTTCAAAATTATTATTCATATTACTAAAAAGAACAAAAATAATTTTTTTAACTAAAATTATTATATGGAGGGACATGATGATTTTAGAAATGTTAAAGTGGGGCATGGCCTAAAAAAGTTTGGGAAACACTGATCTAAAGGGATGTTGGTTAATCTATGAATCATTGAGTGGAATCCTGCTAATTTGTGTGTGAAGAAGACACACTCTTTTATTGTCTCCTTCAATATATAAAAATTCTGCTACTCTCGGCAAAAACTTTCAATTTAAACATTAAATATATTGATAATTATGCCCCCCCCCTCACCACTCAAAAATTAAATATTCAATTCGCTTTTATTTGCGCACAGAAGAATAAATTAATCACATCTTATTTGATTTATATTTTTTATATTATTTGTTTATTTTATAATAATTTGCCACTTTTTTATAATTTTTTAAAAATCTAAATTTTGTTATTCTTATTTTTTGATTTTTACAAAATTGAACGACTTAAGACACACATGCCCGAGTTTCTCATGGAGTTTCTCATGGCAATACTGGATGGAGTTGCCTGTCATACAAACAACACCTGATCTCTTTTAAATATTTGGAGCCTTATATCGATTATCGATCCCAAATTTTAAAAAAATGATATAATATAATTCTCCTCACACGATCCCACTTATTTAAATAAATCTATTTCCACACAAAAAATATCACAATGCTGTAGATTATAGAAAAAAACTACTTCCAGATTCATATCTAGAGCCTCATTTCTGTACCTGTGTCAGGAGGAAAATGAGGCGATACTTTTAAGAGACTATGTATTTTCGGGAGTTTACATGTATACATTTGGAGTGTAGTTTTTTAAGAGGAATACAATTTTTGGATCGAGACGCCGCCCGCCAGAGCACCAGCCCGGAGGGCCGAGCTTCGAGGGCGTGCCGAAGGCGTTCTAAAAGAATGACTTATTTTTGGTGAAACGATCGGTTCATAAAATATTATCAGTCCTATAGTTGGTTTCACGCAATTACTCTCCTTTAATTTTTGTCCGTTTATAGACATAAAATCTTATTAAATTAAACGAGCTAAATATATATAATATATATAGCATCGGTTTCTCGAAAACGTCTCTAACGATTTGGATGAAATTCACGGGTTAGGGGGTTTTCGTTTTGACAATTCTATCTGTCACGGTCACATCTTCTGCTAAGTTATTTTTATGGGGTTTTCGTTAATTGAAATAATTATTATTCACAGATATTTGAATAAAAATTTATACTTAATCATATTTTTTTCAATTTTCTTTTAATAAAATTAATTGGTTTTTTTATTTTAAATTCCACTAATAGATCATTACAAATATTATTATTTATTAGAATTTTCCAATTTAATTAATTAGAGATATTTTTCTATAAAATAGTTTATTAGAATATCAATTTGATTCTCTTGAAAAAATCCGACAATTCGAAGGATCGTATCCTTCTTCAGGATTCAAAAGGGTCAACAAAAGAACATTAATTAAGTATATTAATATTATTTTTAATTAGAACTACATTCAAAACTTTGTGGTCAGTGATACGTCCTGATGATGGCCATAGCGAGTCAAAACTTTGGTAAAAATATAAATTAAGTTTTATTTCAATTTTATTTTATTTTGGCTGCGATTAAAAATCGACCTTTTTAGCTGAATTAAAAATTAAAAATAATATTAAAATATCGATTTTAACTGAATCAAAAAATTACCGAACATTGTCCGGTGTTCCAGGCACCTATAATAATTATAAATTTTAACAGTGTGCTTATTATGCTTTTAATGACTTATATTACAAGTTTCGAAGACTTATTGAATTTTGTGAAAGAACTACCTTAATTAAGCAAAATTTTGTCTTTTTATTTTAGATTTCTTCATGTTCACTATAATAATTATAGTGAACATGAAGAAAATTTTGCTTAATTAAGGTAGTTCTTTCACAAAATTCAATAAGTCTTCGAAACTTGGAATATTAGTCATTAAAAGCATAATAAGCACACTGTTAAAATTTGATGACGATTTACCACACCAAACATGAAATTTTTTACAAATGGTAGATTGGGAAAGGGTGGGAAAATGATCATTATTTTATTTTATTTTTCATTGAAGGACTTTCACCATCTTGATGAAAAACTAATATTTGTTAGAATAATATATTCGGAGTAACTTAAAAAAAATTAAATTATTTAACTCGTAGTTTTTGAAAAATAAAAAAAACATATTTGGGCGATTATTTTTAGTGGAGGGGATATAAGAACAATCGCTTGGAAACGATCCATTCATAAAGAGGATATAGTAGTGTGAGAAGTACAGTCATGTTAAAAAACATAACCTAAAATTTTAGTACCATTCATATGTAGAGTGGTTACGAGGCTAAAACTTTTTGTGTGGATTGTTGCGAAAGAACTACCTTAATTAAAAATTGTTTTCAATAAATCCTGTCCTTATTCATCGATATCGTACATAATTAAATGAAGAATTTTGTTTTTATTAATTAAAATCATTCGGGGTAAAAAAACGTAGTGTGGTCCCCACCCTAATGGTTAGTTCAAGGGGCCCAAATGGGGCCGAAAGGGGAGGCTCCTGCAAGCAGGCAGCCGTTGGTATTGATTTGCCGAAGGTTGCTTGTCTCGCGGCTCAGGCCACAGGTCTCCGCCATGCATGTGCCTGTCTAGGTCTGCAAGTGGGGGGTGAAATTGTGCGAAATAGCCACCTATTAAGCACAGGATGCATTCAGTGGAAGCATTCATTAAGCAGATGGTAATTCGCAATTGGAAAATCGGAGAAGAAAGTTGGCAAAGGATGATAGAGGATACTGGCATATTCTTCCTGTTTGAGCCTTTTAGTGGCCCCTATAACAGAAGGGCGATTGTTCAATATATTATACGATTATATTAGAAACAAAAGAACAAAACTATTAGAGTATTTTCTCTGTCGCTTTAATGAATTGAAAAACGGTTCTATTTCGATTGAAATTTTAAACAAAAAATAAATAAATACAAATAATAATAATAATAAAAATGATTAGAAAGCTCTCTTTAATGAAACGAAAAACAAAACAATTCTGTATAATGTAAAAAAGATATACTAGGGTAGTTTCACGAAAATGATATTAAATAAATAAAATTTTAAATGTACAATGCGTAACCAAGAGATGAAAGAAATTTTTTATTTCTTTATGTTACGAAATAGTCTGATTATCTTCAGGGTTTCAATCTTTATAGGATGATATTCTGGCTTTAATTGCAGCTTGAGATATGAAAAAAAAAATTTATCAATTGTATATTAATTTAAACTTTACACTAGATATAAATATATAAAAGAAAAAATACAAATCTTTTATAAAAAACAATCCAAAACACGTTTATTCAAAAGCCAAACGTTTCGGGAGAATTTCACCCTTTTTCAATGATAAATTTTTTCAAAAAAAGAAGAAAGAAAAAAAAATTGCTTTCTCTAGAATTTAGAAAGCAACACTAAGATATCTTTCTTCTTTTTTTGAAAAAATTTGTCATTGAAAAAGGGATAAATTCTGAAACTTTTGGCTTTGAATAAATGTGTTTTGGATTGTTTTTTATGAAAGATTTGTATCTTTTCATTTATATAAACAATCATTAAATTTTTTTTCTTTTCTATATAAATATATATTAAACAGATGTAATTAAATAGTTTAAAAAGATAGATGTATTTGAATTTAACTAATAAATTAAACACTTTGTAAATGTTAATTTTCCCAGATAGCACAATTGCTCCAGAAGATGTCTTATTCAGCTCTTATTGTCTTTAAGATGTCTAGAAGATCTCCTAGTGTCTAGAAAACATCTTATAAACCAAGTGTTCTAAGAGGGTTAATAACCACTGATTGATTTGGTTTACTGATAACCATATCAATTATCTTAAGTTTAAAACCAAAATAATAAAGAAAAATTATTTATTTTTAATACAAACGTTTCAGTCATATGTTTGAAAAACATCAGATATGTTTAAAGGTGATTTTAAACCACATCTACTAGATGAATCGTTAGGGCATTTTTTTTCTTTTTTGTCAGCTTTGTACTTTTAAAATTTTAACTTAACATGCCTTATATGTAGCCAGAACAAGTTAGAAAATTATTAATTTTTTAACAAACTCAATATATATAAATATAGCAATAAAGATAGTGGAATTTTGAAGCTATCATTTTTACATAAAACATTATATTTTCATATAGCCTTTAGTTGTCTGAAAATGAGATAGAAGGATTGTGGAACAACGTTAATTATATAATAAAAAAGTAAGTAGAATTTTAAGGTAGGTTTCACAAAAAATAAAACAAATATATGTTTTAAGATTATATCTTAATATATATATATTTCGGGTTTTGAACCCATCATCCGGAGAAAATTGACTCAAAACCCGAAATATATATATTAAGATAAAAACTCAAAACATATATTTGTTTTATTTTTTGTGAAATCTACCTAAAATTCTACTTACTTTTTTTATTATTGAAAATGTTTCACCTTGAACCGACACCTAACTCTTTAAAAAAATGGTTAATTATATACTTAGAACACAATTATTATAACCGTTTTGAACCAAGTGTCTGATGAAATCTCAATTTGAGACAAGTTAGTCCTATTTAGAAATAAGTCTTTTATTTAACAATAAACTTTGAATAATTAGCTATAACCTAATTCTGAAAACTCTTTAAGTTGCAAATGATGAGTTTATAAATAATTACAATCTACACTAGCAAATACTACTAACAGTCATACCCCAAAGGGTCAGAAGGCCAAATGTCAAAATAGACTTTGCTTGTATCCAGAATTAGTGATTCATTTATTAACAAAA
This sequence comes from Forficula auricularia, assembly GCA_024734495.1. NCBI lineage: Eukaryota > Metazoa > Arthropoda > Insecta > Dermaptera > Forficulidae > Forficula > Forficula auricularia. The sequence goes on along the minus strand of JALMQS010000887.1, from coordinate 526,403 downwards.
TTTAAATAAACTAGTCTGTATTTTTTGATATTGAAGATAAACGTCGTTTGGGACTAGATTTAACTAATATTAATCAAATTAAATTTAAGATATTATATTCAAGATTTTAGGCGTTTTCAAAAGAGAATATATCTATAAAAAGTACAAGCTCGTCAATAAAGTTTATTGGGATTTCAATCAACGATAGGCTTAAAGCTTCAGATGCTAATAAATATTTAAATCAAGCTATTGAATTTTATTTAAGTGGCACTAAAATAGATTAGAATCTCTTCTTTAAAACTTGCAAAATTTTCAGCAATATTGCTATTAATAATCAATGGTTGAGAGTTGGTGAATTTAAACTGCGCCATGTTTAATTATATACACAAAAAAATGCAGTTGTCATATTAAGTGCATTCAAATGTATTTATTTATTTAAACTGAAACATTTTTTACATTGACATAAACATTTACTACTGTTTGATGTGATTTATATAAAACAAAGACAAACCCAAATTCCCATTAACTTGATATATAGTACTAAATATATTTTGGACTGTTTACAAACAAGTTTAGTTTCGTGAAACCACCAATTTTATACCAAATTGTTTTATTGATCAATTCAGAGCCAACATATTAACATATCATCGTATTCACATTTAATTTTTCTGAATTGAAATATATGATAGTAGAATTATTTTAATAAAATTGATTTAATATAAAAATTAAAAAGTTAAAATATTAGGCGATATTTCACAAATAAAATAATTATTTTTTAAACACCACTTAAGAATTTTATTTTTTAATTTTTATATTAAATCAATTTTATTCAATGTGTTTCACGTAAAACCGACAGCATGCTCATTAGGAATTATTTTAATACATGCTCGTGATATTAGCTTAAAAAAAAGTTTTCTTCTTTGGAGGAAGGAATCGACCGGGGGGTCTAAAATGGCTTTTCGTGACACTTTAAAACACCCCTCTCTCACACAAATCAAATGTTTTGAATACTGGAATGAGAGGAAACCCTTGAAAACGTTTTGTTTTCTTGAGAGAGATTCCGTGTTTGAATGATATTAACACTTTAGAATTGCTACTACGTCATCGGACACGTGTTCTGTGTGCGATATTAGTGGTTAGATCGCAGTTCGGGATAAATTCGCCAAAATGGGGTAAAAATCAAAATTTTGCGGGTAATTAAGGCTCAATAAACATATCGTCGCTGATCTTACAAAACCTCGTAAGTTCTAAATTCAAAGTTTGACAGAAAATAAGAAAAATCATTTTAAACACCAATACATACAAATACAATGCAATATTTATTATTTGTCCGTAGCGCGAAATTAAATTGGAATAGAATAATAAGGTTTCAAAAGACAGATGCGCCATGAAAATTTGGTCGGTATAAACCAAGGGGTGAACCGCGATTGGAATTAGGTGTACACCATCTTTGGAATTATTTGGAATTAATTTGGAATTCATTAGATAATCTATTGTCATCTATAGTCTTCTACTTGCAAATGAAAGTGGAAGTGGAAGTAGGTGTACACGATTTTAGTTCACGGTTTAGCCCTCGGTATAAACGTATAATACGTATTTGACCAAAAATCGGACTTACGAGGTTTTTGATCAGCAACGATATGTAAAAGCAAGTAAATAAAAATCATACAAAAATCGATTGAATGGTGTATTCGAAATGCCCATTGTATAAAAAATAAAATAACATAATTTCTGAAGTGAAAAAAATTTCATTGGAATTAATTTGATCCATAATAATAGCGTATTTAATTTATACTTTTAATATTTTTGATTGTATTTCCCGTATAAAATGTTTACAATTTTGATTTCTCCCCCGGCGTAATTATCTGCATAACCAAATATGTTTTAGGGTAATAGCTAGAAATATTCCCCGATCCCTGGGTAGGATTTTATTTATTTTTTGGGTGGTATCGTAATTTTTTGTAATATTTGAGAAGCCACGGATCGCGTGGGTGGGTAGACATGGAAGAAGGGAAGGGAATCGATTATGTGGGTGGACACCCACCTACCTGCTGACCCGGGGTCACTTGCGCCTTGCTCACTCGATGGCGGACAGACGAGGAATGCGCCGCTGGCGCCGCGACGCCCAAGCCCGGAACCCCCTCCACCACTATACCACTCCTCCACCCCACCACCCCTATAACTCCCTTACTCCCACAACACCCTCAACACCCTTCTCAATATCAAGGTAACAAGGTTATTAATTGGCAGCAATGCACACGGGAGGGGAAGAAAAACAAAGGCTATTTCCGGTTTGTTTCACTCTAATCATCCAAAGAATCAGGTTACTAAGGATTAGGATTAACCTAGATAGGGGCAAAGCAGATCAGGGACGGCGATCATTATCCAGCGCAATGCATTCCAATGAAATGCATTTCTCTAATTGTTAACACTCTAAAACAGCATATCTTAGCTTCTTACTTACCCGAAGAATATAGTTAAAAATTTTATACTGGAAAATTACTATAATCACTTTTGCTTCTTTTCAAAATAAAATTCAAATTGTATCCTAACCTTGTTAACAAAAAAATAAGCTGACGTGTTCTGATGTGGCCATCAACTTGACTTTACCTTAGAACCTGGCCCCTAAAATTATTTATAATCATATAGGAGGGGGGTGTTAGTTTTTGAATTTTTATACTTCTGGGGTCCCACTGATTATGTATAAAAAATTTGGTTGAGTTTGGCAAATGGCCAAGATTTTCATTTTTTGACCCTACACCACCCCCCTCCCATTTGGGCGGTTAGTTCTTGCATTTTTAGACTTCTGGGGGTCCACTGATTATGTATACAAAATTTGGTTGAGTTTGCTCAAATGGCATAGATTTTTAATTTTTAACCCCCCTTAATTTTGGATCGATATGCACCGAAATCTAATCAGCTCTTAATCTCAATGGACCAAAACTACGTGTGAAATTTGGTTTGGTTTTTGAGCTAGCTCGTCCACAAAAATTTGGTAACGCACAGACTAACGGACAACCAGACAACCAGACAGACTAACAGACATTTTGACAAAACAATTATTATCTCTAAAAATATAATTTTTTCGATGTTCACTTATTAGAGCTTTTTTGTAGAGCGAAATGCCATGGTTTCCCTCAATTTTTTTAATCGAAATAGTTTCAGCCGTTTTTGAGATATTTTGAAAAAATAAGGAAAAAAACACTTTTTTCGTGCACGATTACAATACTTGACCATACCCTGTATGGTAAAGTAAAAAAACTCCATTCAAGTTTCAATCAAATATCTTGGCGATGATACCCTGTAGAAATGTAGATTTTATGGTTTAAATTTTAGAACGTCATAAGATCTTGTCATCTATTAAATCCGATGGAATGGATTATTTTTAATTATATGTCAGAAGGGTTGTTTTTCCATCCCCCTTTAACGCGTTTACATATATCAGAGAGGTTCGCACCTCACAGGTGAGTCAAATGGCCCGGATTGCTGTTACTAGCACTCGGGTTCAATTCACGAGGGGTGAAAAACCACCCTTCTGACATATAATTAAAAATAATCCATTCCATCGGATTTAATAGATGACACCATCTTATGATTTTCTAAGAAAATTTGAATCTATTACCATCGGCAAATTGAAATCTTTCATGTAAATTTTATATTGAATATTTTTGGACGTTATTGTATATTTTTGCATACTAAGCTATTATATCAAAAATTATTTTAAAATATTAAAATTTAGAGATTTTTTTTTAAAATTCATAATTTCAAGTCTGTAATCCTATTTATATTTAAAATTCAAATATGAAAAAATAAATTCAAAAAAGAAATTGTAAATTATTTAAAATAATTATAATGTTTAATGTATTTACACCGCGGGGTGAACCGCCACATAATTTGCTGTACACCTACTTCCACTTCCACTTTTATTTCCAAATAATTCCAAGTAATTCCAAATATTTCCAAAATAATTCCAAAGAGGTGTACACATACTTCCAATCGCGGATCATCCTTCGACTTAACATTATTTATGTTAATGTAAATAAATTTTATCTTAAAGTGATTTTATAATGGAAGGCTTTTATTAATACTTTGATAAAGTAACGAAAATTTAAAAAATTAAAGTTTTTTTTTTAATTTAAAAATATAAACATTCTAGGTAGGTTTCACAAAAATAAAAGACAATATGGTTATTACCATGATTCTATATATATATTAAGAGTTTTTCTCTTTGAACTTCTGAAGCTGGGAAGTACCCCGAAATATATATAGAATCATGCTAATAACTATCTTGTCTTTTATTTTGTGAAACCTACCTAGAATTTTTATATTTATCAATTTTTTAAATTGTCGTTACTTTATTAAAATATGTTTCACCAAGAACCCTACACGATTCTCCCCTAACAAAATTAATACTTTGATCTTGATTTTAATGCTCCTGGGCCTCTCTTCAACTGTAAAAGTTTTTGTTTTGTTTTGTAAAGATTGAGTTAAATCTAACATTCCTACAGGTAAATTAATAATTTTTTACTGAATATTATACTGCATATTTCGGCCATTAATTTTGCTGCATAGATATTGGAGATTTAGTTACAGAATGAGTGTTTGAAAGTTATCGCGCCTTTTTGTTATGAGGGTTGTAAGGCCTCAAGGCAGCTGGTATCTAACTTTAAGTATTAAAAAATGTGTTTCGATATTGGCTGGTTTGATCATCTATTTAATTAATATTATACATATATGATATCCCGTAAAAGAACAAAAAATTGAGGTAAGACAAGGGTAGCTCTCTTCAAAAGCGTATGAAATAAAAAGGTAAAACTATTTAATGTATATATAAAATAAGTAATCAACAAAGGGGAAGTTTTGGATATTGTGGAGTGTGGTGGATTGATTAAGAAGAGTGTTTAGGAAAGGTACAGGCCATTTGGAGCCGGGTTCCCGCCCCGCGATGCCTGGCGTAAAATTGAATACGCCGTGTGTGGGCTGTGGGCGCTTCTCAATATATGGAGCGCTAAAATGTCCTTGGGTTGGTTTCTTGCCGCTTGGTTGGGCAAAGGAGCATATAGGTTTTGTTGGTCACCAAACGAGCGGGTGCCAAAAAACATATTTTGCTAAGCGCGGCTTAGCGATATTGAAGAAAAACCTTAAGTGGTTTCTGGACTTAGTAGTGAAGGACCTTTCAGGCCCATACAAGTCTAGCGAATAACACACATAGAGAAATTCTAAAAGATGTTTACCCTGTGGCAGTTGTATGAATAAGAACTAGTGGGAGCATAAGCCAGGGCCTCGAGAGAAAAGAGGTGGTGGGGAGTGAAGTTTCAAATGCCAACAATAGGGGTCCGAGTGCGATGGCGAAGTTAGTGATTTGACTATGGTGAAAAATTGTGGCAATTTTGAACAATGAGTGAAAGTAAAAATAATAATTTTAAATACAATAACTTCAAAGTAAAATATTTAAAAAATCTATAATTAAGTTGACATCACATCGTACTTCTTGTGTTAAATGTCTTAGTAAAATTATATAATAATAATAATGAAATATTCGGATTATAATTGTATCTAGAGAGAGCCTCCTGTTTTATCGCTTAAAGGTTTAAAGGATCATTATGCTATATTCACAAATATCTATCCCCGCATTAGAGAAAAGATAGCAATGAACCCCAACTCCCATTTGAATTAAATTAATAATTCGATACTCTTGCTTATATCTAAAATGAAATGGTTATTTTGCTTCTCTGCTTTCAAATTATTTCCTTTGAATAACTCACAAAGACGACAAAAGGGGAAGAAAGGAAAGCCTAAAACTAACAAAGACAAACGTGGCTTTAATTCAAGTCTAATGGAAAGTGAGATAGAGAAAGATTTGCAGAAAAAGTTATGAAGTAAATCGCGAAAAAATTTCTACTGTGTTTTGTGCAGCTACACACGACTTTCACCTAGTTTTTATATAAATAACACTCTGCAATAAAAATTGAAAAGTAATTTAAAATAATAATAATTAATAAATAATTTGTGAAAAATACTGAAATAATAAAATAATTTGTTAGAGCTGTTTTTGAGAAAATTCTATATAAATGAATAGGAATCTTATATAAAACAATCTACACAGGAGTTTTTTGACGGGTTATAGTGGTGTTTCACAAAGAGGAAATAAAAATTAAAAAAATTTTAAATTATTTTTGCAACGAAATTTTCTCTGGAGAGAGACGGACTGATAGAAATTTTAATTGAATGTAATGGAAGGCGGCCCAGGGGTAGTGAGGAAAGAAAAAATTAACACATATCAAATAAGGTGTAATTTATTGGAATCCTTCCTTCTTTCGTTTCAAACCGATGTTTCGGAGGTTCATTCATTGACCGTTTGAAACCCTGAAGAAGGAGGGAAAATCCTCCGAAACGTCGGTTTGAAAGGAAAGAAGGAAGGATTCCAATAAATTACACCTTATTTGATATGTGTGAATTTTTCTTTCCTCACTACCTCTGGGCTGCCTTCCATTACATTCAATTTTAAATGATATTTTGGAGATTTTTTATTTATCCCTATACATATTTAGTGTTACGAGCCCTTCTTCAGGAGGTTTAACAAAAGAAACCTCCTGAAGAAGGGCTCGTAATCCGAAATATGTATAGAGATAAATAAAAAAATCTCCAAAATATAATTTAAAAAACTTTTAATTTTATAAAATTTTTATTTACCCTTTGTGAAACACCATTATAAACTGTCAAAAAACGCCTGTGTTTAATATCTATGTTTCACTATAAACCAACACCACTTTCCCTAAATGTTAAAACAATCTAGATACGTTTATTAAAAATCTAGACTCTTCAGGAGAAATTCTCCCTTTATCAATGATAAATTTCAAAAATTTGGAAAAATAAAATACATATATCCGAATTATCCGGATTTTCGATTATTCTGTTTCCCTTTGGTCCCAGCTAGTCCGGATAAACGAGGTTCTTCTGTACATTTATAGATATCCAAATAACAACAAAAAGAATAAATTTGGAGACGGACTGATAAGTGAAATTGAGTGGGTATAGATGAGGCAGTCCAAAAAAAGAAGATAATTTACACTATCTTTTTATTCATAAAACCTACGTTTCGGAGGCTATTCCCTCCTTCTTTAGGGTTTTGAAAAGTCAGTGAAGTTGAGGGGATATCGATGAGGCAGTTCAAAAAAGAAGATAATTTCCACTATCTTTTTATTTACAAAACCGACGTTTCGGAGGCTATTCCATCCTTCTTCAGGGTTTTGAAAAGTCAGTGAAGGAAATTCAATTCACTGACTTTTCAAAACCCTGGAGAAGAAGGGAATAGCCTCCGAAACGTCGGTTTTTTGAATAAAAAGTTAGTGTAAATTATCTTCTTTTTTTGAACTGCCTCATCGAAATCCACTCAATAAATTAGATTATAATTATTTAAATGTGCACACATTTACAAAATAGAAAAAAGTAATATCACTTCCAATTAGGTATTTTAGAGATGCTAATGCGAGACATGGCCAAAAACAAGTTTGGAACACAGGTCCAAAAAAGCGCATGACAATGTTGTGGGAAATTGAAAAATTGTGTAAGTATCTACACCTTTATGCAAAGTGTGTCTTTTAGTTTTTATAATTTCAATTTTTTTGAAGTCAGGAGGGCCAATTTAAATAAGAAAAGTTTGTTCGATAATTTCAAAGAAGAGGAAGTTTTAAGATAAAGTCGTGTAGCGCACACACCATAATATGTTTTCACTTTTAAAGCAAAGTTCAACTAAAAGTTATGATTGTAAATTTTGAAGCTCTAAATCTATTTTGAATATAGCCACGTTTAATAATTCACAATGATGAGATCGACACAGATGTGTTTGCTCTTTGTTATTTCCAAATGAGTTAATCAATACAGAGAAAAACAGAGAGGGGGATTTCATTAGCACTTGGTATGAGCATTTCCAAATTAAAAAAAGTATCTACCTACTATTTTATTTTATTCAATTCATTTTCTTTTTAAATTTGTAAACTTATTAGGAATATACTCATTATCCAAAATATTATTTTCTCCACTTAAATCTTTTTGGGATTTAAAATTAAAAATTAGAATTTACAAGGATACCATACAGCAGCGTGACCAAACTAAAACCCAAATTTGACTTTCTGATTGTTTTTATTAAGGCCATTTAATACTATAAGGGTCGATTGGATTTAGCGAGAGTTTGCAGTGGGTCAGTCCCTTGACTAAAGTTCGAGGGTTGACCTTCAAAAAAATGGCTAAAACGAAGTTCAGATGCCCTCTGTCAAAAAACAACTTGAGCAGGTTCGGTTTATGATCTCGATTCGATTAGATGAAAAATGCATGCCCAAACAAACCTTGTAAGGTATATTCAGTTCGGCTCGGTTCTTCAGTTCGTATACCTTCATTTCGGGCTGGCATTTAGGCGGTTAGGTTGGCGAATCGTCAAGGACTTTCACTTATTCGAATTTTGGCTTCTAGATCATGCCTAGATTAAAGATGTTGTTTTTTGACAGGAGGCATCTGAGCTTCTGTTTTACTCATGACAGCCATGTTGTTTTTTCAGAGGACAACTGATCCTCGCGTTTACCAAAAAAATTAACAAAATAAGTAAACAAATGGGTGAATTAAACTAGACTAAAATTTGAAATTTACTTTGTGCATCACCAGAAAACCCCAATGAACCCTAGAAACTACTTTTACTTCCTTTATATGAAATCGGCCATATAAATGGCTGGATATCGGTTGCGAAGGTAGTTATGTCCGATTTTTCAGTATTTATCAACTTACTGATTGATTATACTTTAATTATATTTAATAACGCACTTATAACATCCATGACATACACAAAGGACCAATTGCATAGAGGAATTAATAGTTATCCAACGACAGCGTTTTCTGTGTAAATTTCATAGTTAACTCGACTTATTAACTTTACCTATTTATGCGATCATACCTAATTAGAATAACAATAATAATCTTTCGAAAAGAGTATCACAAAAATGCTACTTTTGTCAAAAAGTTACATGTACTATAATAAATATAACTATTACCAATAATACAATTAATAGAGAATGTGGTGTTGGTGCAAGGTGAAATATCTTTAATAAAGGTAAAAGTAAATAAATATTTTATGAGATATTAATTTACTATGAGTTAGGTTTTCTAGATTTCACATGAAACAAGTGACCTAAAAAACCTAACTCATAGTAAATTAATATCTCATAAAATATTTATTTACTTTTATCTTTAAAATACAATCTTCTGTGATATACGGGAACGGTGTCAGGTGTTTGATATGTCTGAGGCTTTGTAAGAAGAACTGCAAAACCCTCGAAAATCGAGCCTAATTGCCAAAAACATATGTAAGAGGCACACAAATTGTCACTTGTCTGGTTTCTGTTTTTTACACTTGATTTTGATTCTCGGACAGGAGGGGCCCTTCTTACATACAATTCAACTTTTCTAATCATTGATATTCTTAGTAAAATCCCATTTTGAATTCTAAATTAAATTAAATTTTTGGGCTTAACGCTTAATAGAGTTTTGTGAAAATACAATTTTATATTCCATCGCCTCCCAATCGATCGCAGACCCCAAAGATCGAAAATAATTTTCTCTTCACCCGGGGCTCGACCACAACGAGGCCGTGTAAAGACAATTAATAACAAATTTAAATTTAGGGAACGAAGAAAAGTTTATTATTATTATTACAGACAAAAGGATCAGCCGGGGCTCGAACCCGGGATCTTTGCATATGTACTGCAATGCTTTGTCATAAGAGTTTTAACTCCTATATCCACTAAGCTACTGATCCCTGAACCCAAACTAATACCTTTTGTCTATATGAATTATGGAATTTCTTTTTAATCCTCTCCTCGTTCATTTTTCGCAGCCTAGGCCTTGATTCATTAATTAAACAATTAAATATTCCATCGCCTCCCAATCGATCGCAGACCCCAAAGATCGAAAATAATTTTCTCTTCACCCGGGGCTCGACCACAACGAGGCCGTGTAAAGACAATTAATAACAAATTTAAATTTAGGGAACGAAGAAAAGTTTATTATTATTATTACAGACAAAAGGATCAGCCGGGGCTCGATCGATTGGGAGGCGATGGAATATTTAATTGTTTAATTAATGAATCAAGGCCTAGGCTGCGAAAAATAAACGAGGAGAGGATTAAAAGAAATTCCATAATTCATATAGACAAAAGGTATTAGTTTGGGTTCAGGGATCAGTAGCTTAGTGGATATAGGAGTTAAAACTCTTATGACAAAGCATTGCAGTACATATGCAAATATCCCGGGTTCGAGCCCCGGCTGATCCTTTTTGTCTGTAATAATAATAATAAACTTTTCTTCGTTCCCTAAATACAATTTTATTTTTTTCAAATTAACATAGATAGGGCACGATGAAACTCATTACCTTTCTTTGTGTGAGTAAATAAGCTGACGTGTTCTGATGTGGCCATCCTCTTGCTTTACCATACAACCTGGCCCTTCATTTAAATTTAATATTTAATAAAATTATTTATAATCATGTAGGGGAGGGAGGTTAGTTTTTGCATTTTTATACTCCTGGGGCCCACTGATTATGTATACAAAATTTGGTTGAGTTTGGTTCAAGAGCATATATTTTCATTTTTTGACCTCCCTCCATTTTGGACGGTTAGTTTTTGCATTTTTAGACTTCCGGGGTCCCAATGATTATGTATACAAAATTTGGTTGAGTTTGGTACAAGAGCCTATATTTTTAATTTTTAACCCCCCCCCCCCCTCCACCTCCCTTAATTTTGGGTCGATATACACCAAAATCTAATCAGCTCTTAGGCTCTCGGCTGATGAACTAATAAAAAAGGGAATGCGGGTCGAGCCCGAATATTTATATCAGAGCTCGGCTGGGAACAGGAAGCCAGACATCGTGGCGAAGGACGGGTCGGGGATGGTGTGGGTTCTGGATGTGCAGATAGTGTCAGCCCTCCTCGGACTGGGGGTTGCCCACAGAAACAAAATTAATTATTATACGGACAACTCCAGTCTGGTGAGCAACATTGCGGCAAGGTTTGGGGTGGGCTCGGGTTCTGTGAGAGTTGAAGCTATCACACTCTCGTGGAAGGGGGTGTGGTGGCATAAAGCGGTGCCTCCCCTTGTCGCCCTGGGAATTTCCCAGAGAACTTTAGGCGATATGACCTTCAGGGCGATGAGGGGTTCTTTAATGAATTTTTACAGCTTCAACAGGAGAACTTATAGGGAAATCGCCATGCGCTAGAAATTGTATATAAAAAGAAAAAAAGAAAAAAATAACAATTTTTATTGTAAATATATTATGTAAATATTCCTATAATTATGTAAATACTCCTGTAATTAAATTCACCCGACTATGTAAATATTTCTTGTTAGTGGAGGCCCCCCACCTGCGTGGCCCAATAAACGAAAAATCAATGGACCAAAACTACGTGTGAAATTTGGTTTCGATATTTACACTAGTTTTTGAGCTAGCTCGTCCACAAAAATTTGATAACGCACAGACTAACGGACAATTGGACAACCAGACGGACTAACAGACATTTTGACAAAACAATTATTATCTCAAAAAATATAATTTTTTCGATCTTAACTTATTAGAGCTTTTTTGTAGACCGAAATGCCATGGTTTTGCTCAATTTTTTTAATCAAAATAGTTTCAGCCGTTTTTGAGATATTTCGAAAAAAAGAAGGAAAAAACACTTTTTTCATCCACGATTACACTACTTTACCATACCCTGTATGGTAAAGTAAAAAGAAATTCAATTGAAAAGATCTTTTGCCAAGAATAGCAGAGTTGCTGATTCACAAAGAGAAATAAATTAGGTTATCTTCTGCTTGATGCAAATAAACATATAAAATATATATTTATATATATGACAACCTCTTTATGAAAAAACAAATCCTTAGGCCTCGCTCATGATCAGCTTATGGTATCTAGTCTGAAAACTTAAGGTAGTAATTGGGAAATATTCTATTAATATTAGTAATTTTTCTTTACATTTTCGAATATATATTATTTTTAAATTATATTTATATAGCAAAATCCTATGCCATTTTGTCGAATTCCCCCTCTGATTTAGTTACTATTTTCGGATATACAATCTTGAGATTATATAAGCTTGATAAGCCCATATGGTTTGTTTCCTTAAAACTTTCCGTTTATTGTTATTTATATCCAAGAAGCGGTGGGCGAGAGGGTGAGGGCGGTTGCTACGGGGATCAATCAATAGGGGGTACTGGCGTGCCCCGCGAGCATTTCGCCCGCCCGCCCGCTTGCCAATTAACCTTCCAATCTAGGGTTTCGCTTGGAAAATAAGGGAAAATTTGAGGGCTTCGCACGGAATCAACCCTTTGGGATAACCCACGCTCAGCTGTCCGGGCAGCTCTTGAATTCTTTTCAATTTTATATGAAGCAGGTAGTTACCCTCGCAGCCATTTATTTCTAAGGAAAATGAAGCAATTTCGATTTTCAATCTAATAACAATTTCAAAGTAGATTTTTTTCTCATGAAATTGTCTATATTCTTGGATTTTTCACTCTATGCATTTACACAAAAAAAAAAAAAATGTTTTGGAAGAAGTGAAATTTTTTCAAGGCTCATAGATGTTTGCAGTATAGGTTATAATGAAAAACACACCTGTTCGATTGTTTAATATTTATCATCATAAAAACTGATTAATATCTCAAAAAAAAAAATCATTTTTTGAATAATTTTGGATTTTTTAAATGGAAGATTTAGAGCTAAAAATTTAGTCAGTTTTTTTTAATGGCCTTCGGAAACTATAGTCCATTATGGCCATTGTGTGTTAGTGTGTATGAGGAAGTGTGTGTAAATTAGAGTCAGATTAATTTATTTGTTCTGAAGCTGAAGGTGTAATGAACTTTATATTGTAAGCTGAAGGTGTAACTTTATCTTTGTAAGAGGCGGCCCGCTCCTCGGAGGCCCAATAAACAAAATTATAGTAGGATTGCAGCGACCCGGGCTAGCTTGATTAGAAGGCATTTACGTTATCAGCTCGACTAAACCGACCTTCAATCTAATCAGTTCTTTGCTTTGTAAATTTAAATATTTTAGCACAAGAACGAACTTTCTAGGGCTTTTCTTTCATAATCTATATGAAACCAGACACATAAACAGAAAAAATCATGGTTGAAAATGATTTTTCTCCACGTTACAGACGTTTTTAAACACAATCAGTAAAATAAATATTTGAAAATTTTTGAATTGAAGCTTTACCGGGCGTAGTAAAAAATTATTTATGAGCAACCAAACTATGTTAATAAGTAATAAGGAACCAAAATTTTACATGTATTGACCCTTCAGGACGGTAAAAATTCATACGGTATAAGTATGTAGGTATGTAATGTATATTTAGGACATATCCATAAATTGCTTAATATCTCAAAAAGTAAAAATTCTAGGAACTTCGAAAGAATCTAAAATTATTTTATATATGGAGCATTAAAAGAATAATTTATGTTACCATTTAATTTTTCTGTTTTGCAAAAAATTTGAAATTTTTTTTTTCAATTTTCTCGAGACCCGTGAAATTTTAGGTTTATGTAGTTCTATGTTTTACGTTCTTTGCATCTAAAATTATTTCCCTCTGGTAAGGGGGTTAAGCGCAATCAGCGTTTTTTATAGTTATTAGTTACATAGTTAGGTACATTCAAATTTTACAAGAAAATCTATAAGACTTTTTGGTAGGTTCTAGCATGGATGTTTTGAGCTTCATTTGGTCTTCGTATGATCTGAGATCTCATATGTAACTGCAGAATTATAGTTCTCGTATATTTCATATTGCTTATAAATTTTAGCATTTTTCATAACAACCCCAAAAGGCCGCATTTTATGATTCTGAATGTGGACTTCGCAGCTGGTAATATTATAAATTAAATGTTTTATAATACAACCTTTATTTGATAGATATTGACAAGTCACCCATAGTAGTCTGTAGAAAATAAGAGAATTCATTGAAAATGATAATATTGCACTTTTAATATAAATTTTTTAAAAATAAAAAAAAGCCAAGCGATAATGATAAGAAAGTAAAAAGGTAACGGTAATTTATTTATATAGAAAATAATTTTTCTTTCTTTCTTTTCAGTTGACTTGCGAACACTGGCCAAAGAGGATGTGTGACTGTATGCTGCCTGTGTACCAGAGACCATACGGTCATGGGTTACTACAGATGGGATTCACAGCATCCCTTAAGGTAAGAATAGCTATTTACATATAGGAATATTTATTTATTTTTGAATAGACTGTCAATACAAATACAGTATACAAAAAGTTTTTTAGAATTACAAAATTGTGATTCTCATGCATTAGAAGTACAACAAAGATCAATGATCAAAAGCACACAAATATACAAATATATCTTAAGTTTATAAAGATTAATAGTTAAAATTAACATTTTTTTTTCTTTTCTTTTACATAAAAAAGAAAACAAAACAAAACAAAAGAACAACACACAAGTACAAAAATATATCTTAATTCACAAATTATAAATTATGTCTACAACTCGTCCAGTCTATAGAGGTAGGTTTCACAAAAAAAGAAATAAAACAAAATTGAGTTTTGAATTCGATATATTTCGGGGTTAGCCCATCATCAGGAGTCTAAGAAAACTGATTATATATTGGATATTTCGAAAGAAAAGTCCTTAAATTGGATCTCTTGGAATCCACCGAAATAAAAATAGCCCTCTCTAATAATTCAAATATTTTAAATAATCAATTGGAAGTGTATAAAAATACAATAATTGATTATATGTTATAATAAATTAAATAAACATTCCTTCCATTGTTCGCACATTGAATATACTAGGGTAATTGTACTGTCTCATGTACCTTTCAAGTTGTACCTTCTCAGGTACTTATCCATTCGTTATTATAATAGCACGTATAGATTCCTTTCAGACAGTTCAAATCTCAATAGAAAATATTAATTCTTAGAACAACTTCTCCTCTTCCCCTACTTTCCCCTCACCACATACAGTTAAAAAATTTTTAAAAATTGTTACTTGTAAAACTATTTTTCCAATATATAATCAGTTTTCTTAGACTCCTGATGATGGGCTAACCCCGAAATATATCGAATTCAAAACTCAATTTTGTTTTATTTCTTTTTTTGTGAAACCTACCTCGTATCTTACTCAAGTTTTATTATTATATTAAAATGTTTCACCTAGAACCAACACCGAACTCCTTAAAAGTTACAGTCTATAGAGATTTAGAGTTGTCAAGAAACATTTTAGTTTTGTCTTCAAAAGAAAGAGCGTTGGCAAACTCTTAATTTCTAAAGGTACCTTATTGTAAATTTTTATGACGTTATTAACTGGGCTTTTTAATGTCACAGACAAACAACTGGCATTTATCTTCAGATCATTCCTGCATCTAGTGTTATATTTGTGACTAAAGATATTTTTATGAAAAAGTTCTGGGTGTTTTTTTAAAAATAAAACACTTTCCATAACGCAGACGTCATATACAGTTAAAATGTACAATTCTTGGAATATACTTTTGCAGTGAGTATATATATATATTTTATTTTTATCTCCATCTATCTATACTTATTATAATCGGCTTGAGCGACGACGTGATTTTTTTTAATTTTAAAACTCACTAATAGTTTGTTTTTTTAATTTCATTTAATGGCCTTGGCTTATTACCATTTGGCCAGAAACAAAATTCTATACAGAGTATCAAGAATAAAAACTTAAGGAAGCTCTTTCATTAATAATAAATAAATATTGAAAAATCACAAGAACACCCATGAAGATATTAAAAATTTAGTAATGCACTTTTGTATCGGGAAATCTTTACAATTAAAATTAAAATATTCAAATAAATATAAAACTAAAGATATGAGGATATTTTTTTTAAATAGTTGGAATGTTTTTCAAAAAATCAGATTGGGTTAAAATTAACCAATATATATTCAAAGAAAGACTTTAATTTTTAGGACAAATTCTAGGATTTTAGTATAAATATTTTTTATATTGCGATATCAGAGGGGATTCATCCGCTCAGGAGTCGAACCTGAGAACTATCATAAGCTGGCTGCCCGGGAAGCATGTTAGCTCTCAGGTTCCACTCCTGAGGGGATGAATACCCTCTGATATCGAAATATAAAAAATATTTCTACTAAAATCCTTGAATTTGTCCTAAAAATTAAATTCTTTCTTTTAATTCTAGTAAATGTTTCATTTTTGTGGGAAGTTGGATTTGGTTTCCAATTGTTGGATATAGTGCGTCGATTGACTTAAGGTTTTTCTCGCAGCAAAGAAAGCACTGATTGATATTGATTATCTCCTTCGGTGGTATCATCGCAAATAATAATAATAATAAATAAATTTTATAAAAATTAGGAAATTTAAATTATTATTTTAAAACCTATCAAGGAGTCCAGGGGGAGTGTAGCCCCCTGGCCAGCAAGATGCCTGTCTAAGACAGGCTTCGCATGGTAATAAAATAATCCAATAAATTAAAAATAAAACATCTGCTCAGCAAATAAAAATCCTTAACAAGGTTTGTCGACCTCGATTACGAATTGATGGGATTAAATTTTTTCCAATTATGGAAAGTTTTTAGAGAGAATAAAAAACTGATTGGAAATGCACCATTTATCATAATCAACTCTTAATTAAATGATTAAGTCATATAATTGGTAATTTATTAAGGATAAAAATAGTTCAGATATGAGAAAGAAAATCAACCAAGCGAATTGTTAGCGCGTAAAGGAAAACTAGATACGTATAATTTTCACTGGTGATTTGGAAATTGTTTGTCAGCAAATGGTTAGAGTTAAGAAGTTGAATCTCAGCAGAAGGCTCAAATTATTAATCAAACTTTTCGGCTGAATTCAAGTTTATTAAAAACAACTGTTAATTTTTAGGTTTCTTTACAAATGTAAAAACGAATATTCTAAGAGCTAGTGAACATTTTGGACGATTATTTCAGAATGCAAATAACATATACTATTAAATTTCTTCCAGAACTTAAGTGACTTGATTTAAATTTTTCATTAAATTGAAGGGTTGGTTTTGTCACAAATATAATAAAACAATAATTTTAATAACTATTAGAATTATTTAATTGATAACTATACAGTTTCGGTCACCACTGGTCGACCATCCTCAGTAGTTATCTCGTTCAAGAACCGGAATTTGTCATTTCCCATGAAACATTCATTCTTAAATCTTCATTATAGATACATCACACAATTCATTACAATCACACACATATATATATATAGCAACAATTTATAAAAACGTTTATCACTGAACTAGAAACTATTTTGAATTCAATTCAAAATAGTTTCTAGTTCAGTGATAAACGTTCCCTTCAATTTAATGAAAAAACATATACTATACCCAACACCCCCCACCAATTTTGGGCGGTTAGTTTTTGCATTTTTAGACTTGTGGGGTCGCACTGATTATGTATACAAAATTTGGTTGAGTTTGCTCAAATAGACTAATTTTTAATTTTTAACCCCCCTTCCACCCCCTTAATTTTGGGTCAATATGCACCAAAATCTAATCAGCTCTTAATCTCAATGAACCAAAACTACGTGTGAAATTTGGTTTTGATATTTACACTAGTTTTTGAGCTAGCTCGTCCACAAAAATTTGGTAACGCACAGACTAACGGACACCCAACCAACCGGACAGACTAACTAACTAACAGACATTTTGACAAAACAATTATTATCTCAAAAAATATAATTTTTTCGATGTTCACTTATTTGAGCTTTTTTGTAGAGCAAAATGCCATGGTTTTGCTCAATTTTTTTAATAAAAATAGTTTGAGCCGTTTTTGAGATATTTTTAAAAAAAGAAGGAAAAAAACCACTTTTTTCATGCATGATTACAATACTTGACCATACCCTGTATGGTAAAGTAAAAATGAATGAATACTATACTAGGGGTGCTCAGCAGCCGGGGTAATACAATAAGAAAAAGGAATTTGATTCAATTTAGTTGTATAGAGTCTTCCTTGTTTTTCCCCTAAAAATCATCATCCCTTCCTTCCTGTGTGTGACGTTTCCAAATGGTACTATAGAATTTCAACTTACTAGCTTGCATAGTTAATGAGATATTCTGCTCTGACTGACAGATAGACCGACGGAGGACAAATTGAGATTAATAGAGTTCTCGGACGTAGACCTATGCTAAAAGAGTAATAAATTGT
The DNA here is from genome assembly GCA_024734495.1 of Forficula auricularia. Lineage (NCBI taxonomy): Eukaryota > Metazoa > Arthropoda > Insecta > Dermaptera > Forficulidae > Forficula > Forficula auricularia. The sequence continues at coordinate 508,208 of JALMQS010000887.1, read as the reverse complement.
CTAGAATAATAACCCCCAATCTAAATCTTTCCCTAAAATGATTAAATTTTTAATCAAACAAAAATGAAATTAATCGCCCCCTCGGGCTTCTACGTCTAATTCTACACCTAAAACAACTTTGTAATTGAGTCGTTTTTTGTTTATTTTTTTATTTATTTGGAACAAGATAATAGTTACCGCCCATACAAAAAGGGTTTTATTTTATTAAGCGAAAATGGCGACCCCGCCCTTTTATGGTTTATGCGATAATTGATTAATTCTGAAAATGAGAGCTGGTTCGAAAAGAAATAGACCGAAACATTGAATTTCCTAACTTGTGCAATATTTTAAATATCCACCCTCGCATTGGTTGTAAAATTCCAAAATTTTATTCAATTGTTAAGTGATTTAACAAATTAACAAATTATGATAAGACTTTCTAATTCAGTCCAACATTTTTAGAAAGATTGGGAAGATTTTGTTTTGCTGAAAGTAGCAGAGTTCTTGATTCATTAAGAAATATCAATGAGGTTGTCCTCTGTATGATGCAAATGAACATATGCATATTAGGTATATAGCAAATATAAATATATATGGTATCTATATCTGAGGCATTCTACGTCAAATTGGACGGTTTGAAAAATTTCAATTTTTGATTTCTTTCATTTTTTGCCATTTTTATTGTCCATCAAAAAACTCTTCCTTGTAAATTTTGAAATTTTTTTGATCATCGATTTAAAAGATATCGAATTTCGGGTTTTCGTTCATAATTTCTTCAAAAATGGTCTAAATTCAAATTCATTTTTTTGAAATTTTTGTTTTTTTAAATAATTTTTAGAAAAAAATACAAAAAAATCATTTAAAGTGTTTTTATTAGGTTGTTGCATAATTATGGAACGTTTGTATTGGCGCGTTTTTCTTTAGCCAAAAATGGCGTTTTGTTTATTTTTTTTATAAAAACAATCTTCTCTATTTATAGTTAATAAAAATGCGTGTCGAAAACCATATTCATATTCGTCATATTATGCTCTACCAGTACGAGAAAGGATGGAAGGCAGCTCAGTCATTTCGCGATCTCAACGAACTTTTTGGCGAAGGAACAATTACTGATAGTGCAGTACGGAAGTGGTTTACCCGTTTCAAATCAGGTGACACTAGTTTGGAGGATAAAGAAGGAAGAGGTCGGCCATCGGATTTTGATGATCAGGCACTTCTGACAGCCGTGGAAGAGGATGAAAGCCTTACAACACGAATGCTGACTGAAGACTTCAATGTCGACCAATCAACGGAAAGTTTTTGCCGAGAGTAGCAGAATTTTTATATATTGAAGGAAATTTTATTTATTTAAAACGAGACTATAGTTTCGTTATAAATAAATAAAATTTATAATTCCAGCAGAAGACACACTCTTTTATTGTCTCCTTCAATTTTATTATTGTTTTTGCTGAATTAAAATATTTTTAAAAAACGTTCCATAATTATGAATCAACCCAATATATGGTATTTTTGAGTTTTAAAATTTTAATCTTATTTTTGAGACTGTATATACCAGTGGTTCCCAACCCTTTTTTGTCCGCGGTCCGGATTCAACATGACATAGGATCTCGCGGGCCGGATTCTTTATAATTGTATATCTTAGCGGCACCTTTAATTAAAAAAACGCAACATTTTTAATGAATTCATGAATATTCTTGTGCTGATTCATTTTATTTTCAAAATATTTGTAAATTTAATGAAAATATTACGTTTTAAAATTAATGGTGTGGCTAAAATATACAATCCTTTTTATTAGGATATTGTTAAGATATCTAGTTATTTTTTAATCAACTTGTAATTTGAATACATTTAAAAGATTGCTGATACCTGAATTAAACGAAATCATAAATTTGGGTTAAGATTAAAAAACGACAAAATCTGCACTCACGATTTATTAATGTGAAGTCTGATGTTGCTTTTCAGAAACTAATTTTTGAATATTTGATTCAACCTTAATATGGAATGAAGGTGATCATCTGACAGCTGAGCGAGAGACGCTGGTTTAGCTCTTTTTAAAGTAGAAAATGTTTGTTCACAAATATATGTACTTGCAAACGCCGTCGTCATTTTCATTCCAAATTTCCTCAAATTAGGATAAGAGTCTAACGCTGCATAAAAATCTGGTAAAGATTTCTCGCGAAAAAGATCTTGTAATGGCGTTTGGCATTGTAATTCTATTCATTCTAATTATAAATCATCTGGCGCCGTAGAAACGTCCACTGAAAAAGGATTTTCAAACAAGCGTATTTCATTTTTAATCCGGTGAAATTCTGTAAATCTATCTTCGAAATTTTTGCTGAGTAATTGCAGCATCTTGGTAATTTTTTCTTTTGGAAAACGATCATTTTTCCTTTCTTTACTTAAAGCGGTACAAGTCGGAAAGTGCGTCAACTGTTCATTTTCTGTTTGCATTATGAAAACCTTTAATTTTGTTTGAAACGCACATAAATCAGCATATATATGAGAAATAAGTTTGTCTTTGTATTGCAATTTGAGATTTAGTCGCGGGCCGGATTGAGCCTCTTCGCGGGCCGGATCCTGCCCGCAGGCCGTAGGTTGGGCACCGCTGGTATATACACTTCGGATAATTTTTTTATTTTAAACTTCTATTCATTCTACAAATTGTAATCCGGGTTGATAGTGGTCCTATGATAATTACTATTTTTTATATTTGAAAATTTCGAAAAAATTTTATTCGCTATTAAGGAGTGATTTTTATCGTTAACAGGTGTTTAAAATAAATAATTAGTATTTTAGCTTATTGAAAGAAAGTCAAAATAAAAAATCGAAAAAATAGTAATTTTCATAGGACAACTATCCCCGTATTAAATTTGTAGATTGAATAGAAGTTTACGATAAACAATTATCAACAAAATTGAACAGTACTTACAGTTGCAAAAACAAGATTAAAATTTTCAAAGTCAAAAATCGCATAGAAAAACACTTTAAATAATTTTTTTGTATTTTTTTCCAAAAAGTATTTAAAAAAACAAAAATGAAAAAAAAGATTTTGTGAATTTGGACCATTTTTGAGAAAGTTATGAGCAAAAAACCGAAATTCGATATCTTTTAAACTGATGATCAACCAAATTTCAAAATTTATCAGGAAGAGTTTTGGTTGATGGGCACTAAAAAATGTCAAAAAATTAAGGAAATCAAAAATTAACATTTTTCAAACAGTCCGATTTGGCGTGGAATGTCCCATCTATAGTATAATTTATTGAGAGTTGAAATTTTGTTTAAATCACACATACTTAATTAATTATAATTACTTATTGAACACGACCTTATATAATACAATATAATTACGACATTTCGATGATCTTATTGCTATCGTTCTCAAGTATGAGTAGATGTGCATCCACTTGTATTTTAGGTTAATTGAAGGTGATTGGAGTGGGTGCGCATACTGGGGAGGGATCGTAAAATAAGCTGATCGTGTTCAATAACTAATTATAATTAATTGTGTGTCAACTTATTCACAAAAATACAAACTTTAACAGCTACACACCTAATAATTTATTTGCTTGATCAAACAATCAAATAAATTATATATATAGAAAAAAATGTATATGTTTATTTGCATCATTCAGAGGACAACCTCAATGATTTCTCATTATGAATTTTTAGATAGAATTTTTAAATAGCTTATCTGGCAACAATGATTTCAAGGTAATACATTAATTTTGTGTAAAATAGTCAGGGATTATTATATCCGTGACTCATTTAAAAAATAAACAAGGAATTGGGGGCTTCTAGAACAATCACAATCATTTCACTTCAATCACTTCATTCGCGAATTCATATATCCCCATGACTTCAAGGAACTGGAACTCTCTCCCAGCCTCTATCTTTCCCAGCACCTATGATCTTCAAACCTTCAAAACCAGGGTGCATAGACACCTACGTCTACACCCCTCTCACTTAAACAACTTTCCCTTCTCTTCGGTAATGCAAGGGTCTTTCGAGATCCATAGGGGCTAGATCTTTACTGGTGCACCCCTTCTTGCATTCGATTGCATTAAAAAAAAAAAAAAAAAAAACAATTAATTGATAATTTGTCTCCCGGATTAAAACTTGTCAGGACTTGTCTTTTAGATCTTTGCACGTTCTTACGTGTCAATAGATAATAGATAGTCAGGGATTATTATATCCGTGACCTTTATAAAAAAATAAATTATCATTCCGCATAAGGGTCATAGGTATCCTTCTTTAATCCCATTCGATTTAAACCAGGGCTGTCCAACCCGTGGACCAATATAAATTCACAAAATTCTTTAAAACATTGACATTTATATGTAGATACTGGAAAACACACAACAATTTGGCCTAATATTTTTTACTTTATCCAATGCGATTATTATATCCGTGACTCTTTTAAAAAATAAACAAAAAAATAAATAAAGTATTATTAGCATTATCCAATGCGAAGCATGGGAGAAAGTATTGTAATCGGTCGCGCGGCAAGCGCGACTTCAAAGGGTCCTCAGGTAAAGACTACGGAACCCATGGACTTAATTAAGGTCACAAATTGAAGTAGTCAATGAGATTGAATTTTAGCACGTGACGGTTTTGCCAAAAATTACCTGGAATCTCGTCGAGAGGCCAAAAAGTGCCATTTTTTTGGAAGTGCGTGCGGATGGATGGATGGATGTTATCGTTTATTTCGTCCACGATTTTTTCCACACCGTTGCACTGATTGAATTGAAATTGAAAATCTACTATTAGTTTAACAAAATGAAGCGCTGATTAGTTTTTTGGTACATATCGGCCCACAAACATTAGTATTATACAACATTATTTATTTCAGTACTTTTTTAGTTTTTTCTAAATATCTTTAAAATGACTTAACCAATTTGATGAAATTTAATATCCTAATTTTAAGTACCTTGGGGACCACAAAAAAGGTTAAATAAGGATTTTAGTAAAATTATATTTTAAAGTAATTTACTCTAAAGAAAGTTTTTTAAATTCTTTAAAATTTATTCATTTTATCTGTTTAATATAGGACTCATTTAACCTTACTAAGTAAGAGTGGATAGCCTTTTCTCTGTGAAATACTAAAATTTGGGAGGAAAGATTATAAGTAACAATAGCAACTGCGTTCTTTTCTTATCCGTTACCTTTATAGAGGAATCGACTTAAAACCAAAAATAGCGATTGATTCTCATCTAGTACATGAGGAATAACCATTCTATATTGGATTTTTGACGTTTCGGTTTTTATTGGTAACCATTGCTGAAGACATAGAGGAATCGACTTAAAATCAAAAATAGCGATTGATTCTCATCTAGTACTTGGGGAATAACCATTCTATATTGGAATTTTGACGTTTCGGTTTTTATTGGTAACCATTGCTGAAGACATAGAGGAATCGACATAAAATCAAAAATAGCGATTGATTCTCATCTAGTACTTGAGGAATAACCATTCTATATTGGATTTTTGACATTTCGGTTATTATTAGTAACCATTGCTGTAGACATGGAGTAATCGACTTAAAATCAAAAATAGCCATCGATTCTCATATTATAATACTCGAGGAATAACCTTATTGCATTCCATTTTTGATGTTTTGACTATTAATGGCAACCTCTACTGAAAACGTGGAAGAATCGACTTAAAATCAAAAAGACTAAATTCTTTTTTTGATAAACAACTCAACTTTGAGTTATTTGCCATAAAAGAATTTAGTCTTTTTGTTTTGTAAGTCGATTCTTCCACATTTTCAGTAGAGGTTGCCATTAATAGTCATAACATCAAAAATGCAATGCAATAAGGTTATTCCTCTAGTATTAGATAAGAATTGATCGCTATTTTTGATTTTAAGCCGTTTCATCCATGTCTTCAGCAATGGTTACTAATAATAACCGAAACGTCAAAAATCCAATGTAGAATGGTTATTCCTCGACTATTAAATGAGAATCGATCATTATTTTTGAATTAAAGTCAACATGAACTGCAAATTGCAAGTGATATCTGATTAATAATAAAGGAATAAACATATTATTTTTTATTGTTAAAGGATAAATAATTAATATATCCAGTACACACCAAGCCAGCAAAACATATTAATATTTCAAATGGATTTGGATAAAGTTTAGCAACGATCCGTTGCAGTTTATTTCCCCTAAAAAAAGAAATATAAAAATCTACTGTGAAGTTTTCAAAAAATAAAAGTGCTAATTTTAAATTTTGAATCTGGAACTAGATTTCAAGATTTCCGAAAAAATGATCATCATTTTGTTCTATTTTCGACTCCATTTTTATTAGAAATAAATTTTCTACTCTTCAGTAACTTTTTTCTGGAGGAATTGGCTTAAACTCTTTTAAACGAAAATGAAATTTTTAAAAATGGTGTAAGTATGTATTTATTATGATAAAATATTCTTATATTTAATGTTCATTATTTTGAATTATTAAATAAAATTTAAAAAGATATTTTATATTCAGTGACTAGTCATTCATGTTCGATTTGAGCGAAATGACTTTTTAAACAAATAATCGAAAAAAGTCTTATTTTTCTGCCAACTATATCTTCATAAAAAGTTCATTTTTTCCATCGAGGTAGAATTAGATTTCTTCTGAAAAATTATGACCCTCTTGTCTTGAACTTAATCCGAATTGTTATGGTTAATTTTTATTAAATATCAAAAGAACTCAAGTGCCAAAAAGCAATTCAAAGATTTAATCTTCATCATGAAATTCCCTGGTCTATTAATTCTTAGTTTCTATCACATTTTTATCACATATTTTAAATTGAAACTGGACGAGGGTTTCGAATTTTGAAAATTTTCAAAATTCTAGGACATTGGAATCAATAGATTAGAAATTAATATATTATAATATTTTTACGCTTGATATTAATATATGTCAGATTGTTCCCACCTCGAAGGGCAGCCATTGGTCCATATTGCTTTTTGATACTTTTGTTCAATTGTCAAGGGGGTGAACGCAACCCTTCAGATATCTAGTAAAAGGTACTTATAACGATTTAGATTCATTACAAGACACCATCTTGATTTTCAACATGTATCAGAAAGATTTTCTACCTAACGGAATTTCTAAACCATTTAAAATAAAATTATAAAAAAATCTAGAAATATACGTTCATTTTCTTCTTATTAATGACAAATAATTGATAATTGAAAATATCTACAATATATATAACAATGAACTTGTAATTCTGATAATTACTCCTTTAAAAAAAATTCTTTAAAGAAACAAAAACTATTAGATAAAGAAGTACTTTTGGTATAATAATTTGAAGAAAAAAACGACTTAAATTTTATTTTCACTGATATTTACTATTTTTAAGTTAAAATACAGCAAATAAAATACCACTTAGTACATATGATCTGGCTAAATGAAATCTCAAGTATTTTTAAACTTATATACACGGAACCCTCGATATCTAATCCGACTTTGGCGACCCCATTGCTCAGAGGAATTTCCACTGTAATCAGCTGTTTAGGTTGGGCTAAGTGTTAGTCCAATATGCACTTGGCTGCGTTTTCCTGATTTCTACTAAATTATTTCTTTAAATTTAACCACCTATAACTATTAGGGGAAAGTTGGCAAAATCGTACCACTTAACAAATTATACATAATGTAAAGTCTATCTGAGAATTTAGCTTAGTAATTTTATAGAATAGCATTTAAATAACCCGTATACAACATTAATTTTATTCTAAAAACAGTTGTTATAATTTTATAAACATATTTTTAAAAGAAAGACAAAGGTACGATTTCGACAACCGGTATCTTGAATCGTAGATACAGGTTGATTTTCAAAATCGTACCTCATAAATAATAAACTAATTTTATTTAACATCCCGTGTAGAAATAAATAGATTTTCGAAATATGTTTTTTATATATTTTTGAAAATATATTAAAAATATTAAAATTTTGTGTTAAATTTATATAAAGTTTATGTTTTCTATATATTCTTAAAATAAAATTATTTTTATGTCGCTCTAGTATAAATTTTATATAAATTTAACACAAAAATTTTATATTTTTAATATATTTTCAAAAAATATATAAAAAACATATTTCAAAAATCTATTTATTTCCATGTGGGATTGATTTCAATTGGACAATAATAAGATTTGGTAGTCTTTGTGACACGTGCACAGTACATAGTACTGGTACGATTTTTAAAATTACAGCAGTTCGATTTCGAGTACTCAGAAGATACGTTGAAATTTCGTTATATTTAATTTTGGTGTGAATTTTAAGGTGATTGATGAATTGTTACATCTACATTAGAAAAGTAGGATTATGTTAATGTAAAAATAAATAAAATTTATCTGTTATTAAATAGAAGAGCAATTACAACTATAATATGATTAAATTTTTATAGTAGACTTACATATTTTTTTCAATTCGTTCTAAGAGCTTCTGCATAATACATTTTTATACTATTTTAGATTAATTTGAAATAAATATGGATTAGGTGGTAAAAGTTGCTAATAGTAACCGAGAACAATAGATCCTAAGGGAAATTTGAATGTGATTCGATTTTAGTGACAGGTACGATTTGGCCAACTTCCCCCTATATATTTTAATATATTTATCTAACAAGTGTTTTATTTCTGTATTCATTCTATTTCTATTGTATAGGATATAAATACTATATTTATTTACCTTCACACTTTGTATCAATTGAATAAAATCAATCGATTGATAGTTTTATTGCCACCAAGTTAATGTTGTTAAAAAAAACATTGACATGAATGTATAGATTAGATTAGTAGAGGACATTGACTTCTGTCTGGAATATTCACATTAAAATACTAATAATAAAGAAATTTATCAATTTCTATCACCTATACAAAGTGAGGTGTTCACCAACCAGGAAAACATTTTCATTACAGAATACACACATTCGGACGATTTATCATATTAATCTCTTTTTCTTTAATAAAATATAATAAACTTTTTAGGGTTCTTATCAAAAGTAAAACGGCACCATTATACCTGTCGAAAAATATCCGTCTATCAGAGCATTTTTGTAGCTTGCATATAATCTTGAAATTTTCTCGTTATTTGTCTTCATTTTCTCAAAAATCAAAATTCGAATCAAAATTATAGTTTAATGTTTATTTTAGAAAGTGATAATTTTTTTGTGGAGTCTAAAATAAAAAACATTTTTACTTTCACATTTATATTCATAGAATATAATGGGGAAGTATTGAGATGACCTGCCTGGGTCCGTAACTCTTTGAGAGCTTGTATCTCAGAGATGAAAAAGTTAATTTCATTTTGTAACTTCTAGATTGAAAGAATCGATGCCCTTAATAGTTAGAAATCGGGTTTGGGTCATAAAGTCGTGTGATGAACACACCAGTTGATTTATGAAATTTTCCGACTTTCTACCAATAACTGCTAAATGTGAAAAAAGTATTGCACACTGAGAACCCTATGGACCGGGGGTAGAATAGGTCCATAGTATCCTCTGCTTGTCGTAAAAGGCGACTAAAAGGGGTTGGAAGTGAGACTATCAAGCTCACTCCGTAAAAAAACCTCCCAGTCACGGAAGCAAGGATTTGCTTCCTTTCAACAGGGAGAAGAATATTAAGACACCTAGATAAATTAAAATTAATAAATTAAGATTCTAAAGAAAAAAAAGAAGCACATTTCTTCCTTGAGAAGCTTCTCGTATAAGAAACATATATACACTTTATGCTCGATCTGCGTGTAGAAAAACCACCTGGTTTTTATTGGGAGTGGCCTCTCCCTCAGTAAGTTCTTTGACTTCTTACTAATAAAAATTCGGAACTCATATTTATATATTTCATTCATGCATGGGATGCAAACCCCTCCTCTGATGCAATTTTTCATCGGTTCATAAACATTTATTCAGGAATTACATTAAAATCCTAATCAGAATTTTTGGCAGATTTTAAATAAAATAGAATCGGAATTGATTCTAAAATAAGAGAGAATTTTTTTTTAATAACTTTGCTTGACAATCATCAACTAATAGATATATCGATTAAACAATAAAATGTCATTTTTAAAGTTTAAATGAACATGTTTGAATCCAATTTCATCATATTTAACTGAATTTTTAATAAAAAATTTCAATTAAATTACACATTGCTATTTGTTTGGTGTAATTCTTAAAGCCATTTAATGAATTCTTATCAAGGGATATGCTTGTCCGAGGTCATTTAAAATGCCTATTTTCCGAGCCTCGTCTCTGCGAGCTCCTTGGCTCAATGAGGTAAGTGAGCATTAATATCTTTCATATTACTAGAGTAATTAAATACGGATTAATTTTTAATTTTACTATTCAATCCCATTCTGGTTCGATCCCAAGCCATGCATAATATCTAAATCATTATTTTTATATAATATGTATATTGTATATGGTACATTTTTTGTCAAATTATTTTTGGCTTGATTTGGATTGATTTGTTTAATTATTATTTCAAATTCATTACCCAAAGTATTTCGATTTTTTAAAAAAAATTTAATTAAAATATATATTTTGACTGCTGAAAAGACGAACCTTTCTGACAAATAAATGTGTATACTTAGCGTGCTTTACGTATATTACCTATGATTTCATGATTGCCTGGGACGTCGGCAACCATTAGTACTCTTATTTATTTATGCGAGTTGTATTTTCGGATTTTTAGGTTAAATTAAACCATGAGAATAATTTTTAAATCAAGTAATAAATAAGTGGTGAATAAGAGATTACTTAAAAAAAAGTGTCATGAGTTATTATTCGTGTATAAATTTTAATCCGATTGAAATAAAGGAAGGGGTTGTAAATTAGGAGTGTCGCGATGAGTTCAAAAAAGTGAGAATGTGAAAGTCCTGTGGTAACCACACTAGTTGATTACATACAAATATTGAAGACAATTTTTTATTAATTTGTAAAGATTTATAAAGTTTAATGACTTAGTAAAGCTAATAACCGCAGTCAAGTAAATGTTTAAATAGAGCATGTTAGGGTTACATTAATCATTTAAAATCTCTCGGGACTAGATCTTCTAAGAACTTGTGTCATCACGAAGATTCACTTTGCAAAAAAAAATTTAAATTGACTGACAACACCATTAAAAAATATGAACAATACTAAAAGTTAATTTTTATCCTGTGCGCTCAGCAGGAGTAGCATGACGGGCGGGGGCATAGTGCTGAATACTTTTGTTATTTATTTATTTATTTAGCTTATTCCTGTTTATAAATCTATAAAATATACAGAAAAATAAAATTTCAAACATAATTTGTGTTTGTGTTTGTCTGAATATGTATGATAACCCAAGAACATTAATCTCATATGTACAACATTTTTTAGTGATTTCTTTTAAATATTAAATATATACAATACAATACAATTGTTGTATAAAAATACAATTTGATGAATTTCAAATTAACGTTTTCAGATTAAGAGTAGAAATTTTATTTAAATCATATATAATTAATTATTTATTGAACACGAACAAATAATACAATATAAATAACTACGACGTTTCAATCTGCTTATTCTGTGATCGTTCTCATGTATGAGCAGAGTACACACTCCGATTTTTTATTGAGAACTATCGCAAAATAAGCCGATCGATATTGTAATATTTGCTCGTGTTCAATAAATAATTATAAGTGCCTGGAGCACCGAGCGATGCTCGGTAACATTTTGGTTCTAAATAGCTTAAATTTAAAATATCAAGGCTCTGCGACTTACCGAAGACGATATATGAATGATTAAAATATTTATTTTACGACACACTCCCAATTTACACCCCCTTCCTTTATTTTAATCCGATTAAAATTTATACACGTCTAATAACTCATGACACTTGATAAATACACCAATTTTTAGCGAAATCGTTGGAGCCGTTTTTGAGAAATTAAAAAAAAAATATTTCATATAAATGTCAACTTTCAGTGTTCCGATTTCAAGCAAAAGCTTATTGTACCCCTTCTAGTCTATATCGAGCTTAAGTTTCGAATTTCTTATCTCTGAGATTTGTGGTTGCGAAATGCAGGTGGGGGGTACATTCTTAGTAAACATCAACTTCCGGTACTTCTATTTTAGCCAAAATCTCCTGGTACTTCTTGTGGCCTCTAGATAGCTTAAGTTTCAAATTTCAAGGCTCTGCGACTTTCCGAAGATGAGATGTGAACGATTTGAATATTTATTTTGCGACAAGACTAATTTACACTCCCTTCCTTTATTTCAATCAGATTAAAATTTATACACGACTATTTTTAGCGAAATCGTTAGAGCCATTTTCTAGAACCCGATTCTATATATACAAAAAAAATTTCTCCTCTTCATAAATTTAATCCCAAAAATACAAACTTTAACAGTTATATATTATCTAATAAATATTATAGCTCAGTTTTCAAATTCTTTTTATAAAATTGTATCGAGTTAATCTCATAGAAAGTCCGTTCTGATGACAAAATGTTTCCATTTTTAAAAAGTACAACTAATTAGATTTTTAGCTTTCTTTCTTCTAGCTTAAAACATTCCGGTTCAAAAATCCCAAAAAAATCAACATCAACTGATTTTTGTTAATAACTAAGAAGCTATTTAAAAGGAGACAAGGAAGTGTGTACAAGGTTCCTTCGTTGATGATTTTAAACCCTGAAGAAGGAGGAAAGATTCTACTAAGCGTCGGTTTTTAAAAAAATGTTAATGACATTTTAATAAATTATTTTATTCGGAATCTACATAATTCTTAGGCTGACTCTATCACTTCTCTTTAAATGAAAAAAATTTATTTTCTGCAGTTCCCGAGAAATCGCGATGAATCAAAATTATTGGTATTTGAATTTATATATGAAGCGCTCAGAGCTAAAGTGGAACAAGTCCAAAATTGTAAAAATGTTATTTTGTTGCGAATTAATATCTACTTGTTAATGGTGTATATTTTTAGAAACATAGTGAACCAAGTCCCTGTTATTGTTATTTTTTAACATTTTTTTAACATTTTTGGACCTGAAAAACTCTCATAAAATTTCCGCGCTAAACTGGATCAAGTCCAAAATCTCGATATAGGAGCACATATCTAATCTTTTCCAGCGTATCAGAGCCATAGTAGAAATATAAAATCCGGAAAAGAAGTATTTTCATCCGGATTTGAATATTACTTTTTATATTATCTTATGATACAGGTGTTAAAAAGAAAAGTTTCCTTTTTCACTCGATCAACATTATATAATAAACTTTTCAAGGCCAACATGGATCAAGTCCAATAAATTATGATTTAAAATTAAATTGGCATTTTGAATATTATTTTTGAATTTTCAAATTATGAGCCATATTTAAGTTGATTTTCACACCACAACAATTAAAAAAAAATTATCCTCTATTAATTGAAAGTAATGGAAGGCAGCCCAGGGGTAGTGATGAAAGAAAAAATAATACATATCAAATAAAGTGTAATTTATTGGAATCCTTCCTCGTTTCCTTTCATCCGACAGTTTCGTGGAGAGAGGAAGGAAGCATTTTATTTGTTTCCTTCATTGACCCCTTGAAACCCAGAAGAAGGAGGGAATAATCCTGCGAAACGTCGGCGTCGGTTTGATAGGAAAGGTGTTAATTTTTTCTTTCCTCACTACCCCTGGGCTGCCTTCCAATACATTCAATTAAAAGTTCTACCAGTCCGTCTCTCTCAAGAAAAAATTTCGTTGCAAATAAAACTATCCTTCATATTACTTTAGGATTCATCTATAGTTGATAGACTTCATCCTTGATTATTTCGAAACTATATTTATAGACTTGATCCACGTTAGCTCTGGGAGCCTCATATATAGATTTAGATATAAGGGGAATGCGTGTATGATAAATTCACGTCAGATTTTTTCTCTAAATATACATTCATTGATTATACAGATAAAATTTCAATTTTTTTATTGTCCTTATTTTCATCATTCTTAATCTCATTCATCAAAAACAAATGACTTCCTTTTTATCTTGTTTTCTTTTCCCTTTGCTTCCTTTTCATTATTGATTGTAGATATTTATAACATTTTTATCACGTAATGAAATACGAAAAAAAAGAAATTCAAGTGACATTCGATTTTCAGACGTCTCAAGAGACCAGTCACTCAATCAGAGAATTTTTCTTTATTCAAGTTACAATGGAAAATTCATTGAACTTATCTGAAAGAATTGTTCGCCAATCTTGGAATATACAATAATTGCATTTAAATCGAATAATTATTTTAGAGAGAGAGGAATCTTTTGTGAATTAAAAAATATGCGCGAGACTCTTAGCTAATTTATTTCTTCTTCTTTAATTGCCATATCAGGTCTCACTGACCTTTCGGCACCTCTCCATATATACCTGTGCTGAGTGTGTTTAGCTGTTTTTTTTTACGGGCCTAATTTTTTAACGCCGGTTCTGAACGGCTAGTTTGGAGAGGTTGACTAAGCAATTATACTCTTGATAGTTTGCCATTGCTTTCTAAGAGGAGGCGAGAGCAAATATCTCAGTATCGAACCAGCGTACTTCAGAACAGCGGCCCGATACTCTAACCACTGACCAACCGTCGCCTCTTCTAATTTATTTAATTCAAGAAAAAAATATCTTAATTAAATAAAATAGCACAATTTCGTAGAAAGTAGAGGCGATTCCCGTCTCTTTCTACTCAACTGCCTGAAAGAGTCAGAGATGCGTCGAACTGGGCCTAGCCTATGGCATATCCGGATAAGAGGGTAGGGGCGAATTATAATCAAGAGTAAATATTTACATTTTAAAAATAAGATTTAATAAATAAATACATTCTACTCACGATAATTCGAAATCCAAGGGGGCACAAAAAAAATTCCAATTACCGAGACCTCGAATTATCAAGAAGTTTGAATTATCAAGAGGAAAGAAAAAATTATTAAGCGATTTTATTATATTTTTGAAAATATGTATGAGCTTATATAGATTTTTTATATAGGCTCAAGTAAAAAAGTAAAAATAATGAAAACGACAAAAAAGAACAAAAAATTACATAACAATGCAATAGATAATAACATACCTAATTAAAAAAATTAAGAATAGTCTTTTTGCTAGGAAAAATTTGAATTATAAAGAGGGGAAGTGGGATATTTCGAATTATAGAACGTTCTCTCCCCATCTTGTTACGAAAAGGATTTCGAGTTATCGAACGTATCAAAATACAGAACATTTTTTCGATTTACCGAAGTTAACAGCTGAAGAGTTCGAATTATCAAAAGATTCGAATTACCAATGTTCGAATTATCGAGAGTCGACTGTAAGTACCATAAATAAATATCTTAACTAATAATAAAAGTATAAGAACATTTTTCACTCTAAATATGATAGTTTTTCTCGTAGTAATATTTCACCTTATCCGGCTTTAGTTCTGGCATGCTTATAGACAGGGCCACAGACGGATTATGCGGGCCCTAGGGTTGGTCTTATCGCAGATCCCCCCCATTAAATATTTATTAAAATACCATGCAGGCAACCACCCCTTTCGAAGATATTTGGTGAGCCTTTCAGAGGCAGGGCTCCTGGGCTTCAGCCCCCATGACCCTCCTCTCCTCCAGGCGCCTTTATAAATATTTATTAGATTTTTTTTCTAGAACTCAATCGAGATTTGATTGAAATTCAAAATAAAGATAATACAAATCACAAATTCTGAATAAAATAATTAAATGAGATTAAATTTTCACTTTTAAATAAGATTATCAAGGATGAACCGACTAGTATAATAAATAATAATACAAACATTAGTATAGCTTTCAGTTACATTTAAAATCTTCTTCAGTATAAGAGAAAAAAATATAAAAATATAAGAAGGCTTCTATTAAAGTAATTTTCACTCATTTAAAAAGCGACGTTTTGGAGGATTTTCTCTTTTTCTTCAGGATTTAAAAGAGTCAACAAAGCCACCTTCTATATGACTTTTCACGTTATGGTTTGACATTAAAATGATTTTTATCTTAAAGGAAACTTTATAATAATGGAAGATCCTCCGAAACATCGGTTTTTAAATAAGTGAAAATAAAGTTCTAATAATTTATTTTATTATAAATTTAATTATCCATGGGCTGCCATTATATCTCCATAATATATAAGATTATACAAACATAGAGAAGTAATTATTATTAGAATATAAACTTATAAATTATAATATATATAAAGAGGTTTATTATTTATAGTAATGAATTGGAGAAATCACTTACGTATATTATTTGTCACTTTTACAACGTTGCGAAATAGAAGAAAAAATCAACGACGAATCGATTCTTACCTAGAACACAATAAGAAAATTCATAAGATTAGATTAAAGGTTGTATATAGATTACAAGGGTAAGAATAACAATATTTTATTAAAATTATTTCTTAAGAAGACTGCAACAGCAAGTTAATAAATAACCTTGAGCTCGGGGTGAATTGTCTGGGTTTTTCAAGAATTATAATATGATTCATTGATCATTAGAACGGATTAAATAAAGGGGGCAAAACACTCGTTGGAGGTCAGGGCGGGGCGATCATTACACTTGCACTGGAATCCTTATCTAAGGTTTGCATGTGACATCTTTTGGAAGGATGAAAAAAATATATTCATTGAAAAATAAATTGGAGGAAAAAGTAAAACTTTTTCAAGACTCGTACGCAGTTTCGACGAATAAAAAAAATAATTATCATTTATATTAATTATTAATAATAATACCATTCAAGTTTTTGGAGACGGAATGGTAAGTGAATTGAATGGATTTTGAGGAGGCAGTCTGAGTCTTTGAATAAGAAATAGATATAATTTTCTCTTTTTTGAACCTTGGACTGCCTCGTCAAAATCCATTCAATTAATAATAATTTATTAAATGGTAATTCAAAACACACCTCTTCGATTGATTTTTTTTTACTATAGAAACAGAAAATTCTTAAAAAATAATCAATAAATTAATGATATTTTTGAATAATTTTGCGCATGTTAACCGGAAGATCTAGAGTTTGAAAGCTAAAATTCTAACGTATTTTGTACTACTTTTTTCTCATATTATCGTATCTGAATCCAGACACACACATACAGAGAAAAAAATATGATTGAAAATTATTTTCTCCAAGTTCCAGACATTTTTCCATTCAATGAGCAAAAAAATAAAAACATAAAAATATTGAAAATTTTTCAATCAATTCAATACCAAGCTTCGCCTCCCTCCCGAGAGTGCCGAGAAAAAGAATTATCATTTAAGGAAGGCCATACAAAATTTGTATATTTCCAAAACAAATAAGTGATGCAATTTTAGACTTTCTCTCTTCAAAGATATTGCAGAAAAATCGAGTCATTGTATGATAAACTCTTGATCTGTTTTTATCTAATGAGCTGTATTTATTTATTTATTTTTTATCAGCATTCAGAATTTACAAAAAGTAATGTTATATTTTCAGACAAGATTTAAATTTAACCATTTAAAAGCGAAATATCGATTTTTATTAGGAACCCCTGTAGATTATGCAACTGTATCGTCAGCTGAGAGAATTGATTGCATTTGCAGGCGTGTTCAAAATAGCTATTAAATGAGGTTATATGGCTTGAAATTATTACTTTTTCTGAATGACCGGTAGATTTATTTATTATGGAGGTGATTCTATAGATCAGGGCTGTCTAACCTGCGGCCAGCATTGCAATGAATGCAGCTCGACATAAAATTATAAACTTCCTTGAAATTTTAAGATTTTTAAGTACCTACTTACTGAAAAACATAACTGATACATATTATTCCAAAACTTGAGGGACTTAATTTTTTTAAATTGTTTTTAAATTGAAAGGTTTTTTTAGTCACAAACTAAGAAAAGACAATAATTTCAGTTAATTATTATTATTTATTTTATTGATTCATCAAACAGTTTTGTTCCCCAGTGGTTGCGACCAACTTCAGTAGTACTAAAAATTGGAAAAATGAAACATTTCGTAAAATATATAGAAGTTTGAATTTATACATACAATTTTGTTCAAGATCTGGAAATTGTCACTTTGTATACATAAACGATCTTTAATTTAACAGTATAAACATGTTTTATTTAATTTATTATTTTATTTGTTTGTGACTAAAAAAACATTTCAATTTAAAAATAATCTAAAATAAGAAGAAATTGGAAAATCTCCCCAAAAAGAGCAGAGAATTTTAATATATATTTTATATGTGGCCCGAGGCATTTGTTTTTTCTTCAAATGCGTCCTGGGTAAACCAAAAGGTTGGACACCCCTGCTGTTCAAAGCCGACCATCTATAAAATTTCGGGAGAGCGTACCGAGATTATTAA
The DNA here is from genome assembly GCA_024734495.1 of Forficula auricularia. Classification (NCBI taxonomy): domain Eukaryota; kingdom Metazoa; phylum Arthropoda; class Insecta; order Dermaptera; family Forficulidae; genus Forficula; species Forficula auricularia. The sequence continues at coordinate 489,930 of JALMQS010000887.1, read as the reverse complement.
AAGATTTTACTTTTTTCTTTCATCACTTTATTTATTTGTTATCTTGTTGTTAAGTCTAAAGCTTAATTTCATATAACAGAATGAGTATGTAACTCAATTGATCCATTATACTTTAATCTTTTAATATTATAGGTAATAAAAATATTTGATGAAATAAATAAGAAAATATATGAATAATAGATCTATATTTTGATTGATTGAATGATAATTGATAGATGTGGGTGAGACCAGTTGCTCGTATGTTTTGCCTTTCCAATGAAAATGGAATTTCCTTAAAGTTTTCCATTGCTAGAAAGATGTTGAGACTGTGAGCCCGAGACGGCTTTTAGCCAGAAAACACTTTGGATCGATTAGTTTTGGTTACCATGGCAACGGCTCCAGTCTGTCCTCATTTGACCTTTCCTAAACCAATTCCGATTGACGAAAAACTCCCCGTTATATTCGAAAATTATCATAATCGAAAGAAAACTTAACCAACATATTTAATTAAGTATTCTTTATCTATATAATTTTTTTTTATAAAAGATTTTCAATGTTAAAATTTTCCATTGAAAAGATTTTATTTTGCCGAGAGTAGTAAAGTTGTTGTTTCTTAAAGAAAAATCGAGAGGTTGTCGTCTGCTTGTTGCAAATATAAAGTACCCTTCATTTTTTGAAATTTTATTTTAATCTTTACTCTTTTTTGCAAATTTTATCGAATACGGCATCATTTTCCTTATTTTTCAAATTCAACATTAGATTTTTTTAAATTATATTTTGGGACTTTCCCCCCAAACGGATACTGCTTTGTGTGAGCGTGGATAGGAGCCAGAAATTAATTTTTGTAACTTAAACTCCACAATCCCTAAGATGCAAATAGACCATCTTCCACATCAGCCTGTCCTATAAGAAAATCTTAAATTTCTCCTAATTCTATTGCTATAAGAAAGTTATGACTTGTCTGTCTATTGCACTTTTAGTTATTTCCGATCTTATATATTGAGAGGTCTTAGAAATGGATTAGTCCAAAAATTCCCAAATCATCTTTATTTATTCCTTTTTTGTATTATTAGTATTTTAATAGTTCCTCAGCGAGAACAATTTTTATTCCACTAAAACTTGTCTGGACTTGTCTTTGACATGCTTGAACTGGAAGATATACCAGGCAGGGACTTCAAACCTTCTATCAGCAATCTTTTCGGAAAAATCATTCATTTAATTATCCTTTGAAACTATACAACAATTTTATTTCATTTCGAGAACCAATATACTTTTCAAAACAAAAAAATGTTTTTTATAGAAATATTTGAAATAACGGATAATAATTTGAATATTTTAATATCCTCTTGAAATTTTGAAGTCGACCTTATATATATTTATGAAAATACTCTAAATGTTTGAAATTTTAGGGATGCGCCGCATCCACAGCATCCATGGACCTGACGCCACTGATGTATATATATATATATATACTGCAACAACCCTTATTAAAGTAATATATTCAATTAAAAAGTTTTTATTTTGCAGAGAGTAGCAGAGTTGTTGATTCATAAAAGAAACAAAGAGGTTGTCCTCTGCTTGATCCAAATAAACTTACACACACATAGATATTATATATAGATATGTATATATATATATATATATATATTATTTATTTGTTTGAGACTATTGTTTCGAGTTTCGAAGGCTTGACCCTCATCATCAGTTTTTTTAAATTATAAATATTAGTTTTCATGGAGTCAGTATCGCGTGGATATTGAAAATTTGCTTTTCTTAGCAGACAAGACAGTCAAACATTTGCTTGCATCAAGCAGAAGACAATTTCTTTGTTTCTCTTTATGATATAATTTATTTGTTTGAGACTATTCGATGATTTGACCTTCATCATCAGTCTTTTTAATTATAAATTTTTTATCTGTTATTTCTCTGAGGTCAATTACCCGAAAATTTGCATCAAACAGATCACCTCATCGATTTCTCTATTAAAATATTCAATTGGCGTTAGAATATGTTCTATTAATTTTACAACAAAGGTGTAATTACAGAATTAAAAAAAAACATAATTTTTTTTTCTTTTGAGAATATTTTCAAAAGATGTAAAAGATTTAATAATGAAATAATATCCAAACATGGTTTCATTTTAAGATATCACGAATTCTCAAGAACTAATGAAACTAGTGGCTAGAAGTTTAGCATAGTTTTAACATTTAAATGCTTGTTAAGAAAGTTTTAATTCAATTTTTTAAGGGTTGAAATAAGATAATACTTTTAAAATCACGCTTTCATCTGGTTTCATTACGATTATACGTCTTAAAAGGAACTTTAATAGTTCTATCCCTAATAGGAGAAATCGGATAAATTCGTGATTTTAGAAGGATTATTTTTTTACCCCATTAAAAATTGAATTAAAAAAAAGAAAAAAATTTAGCATGCCTTTTTTGAAACTAGTATACCATACCAACTTTTATCATGTCTCAGCTAAATTAAAATATTTTTAAAAATTTTCTTAGTAAATATTTAATACTTAAAACTAATCTTCATAACAAATTTCAAATTATTGCAGTAGTTCCGGTGAAATCGCGATATCATCAAATGAAATCATTTTCATTTAGCTCATCTTTTCTATATTTTCATGACATTCCCAGAGGAGGATATCTGTAGCAATTTTAAATTCTGAATATTATTTATATTACTATATTGACAAATTTGTTCTAAAATTAAAAAGGAAAAATTGATCGTCAATCAAAAATTTTAACATTGGATTTCCTAAATTACAAAAAATAAATAAACAAATAAACAGACACCCATAATCTTTGAGGGGGTAGCCTAAGGATAATGTAAAAAAATCCGATTCAAATTTTTTTTTTTTTTTTTTGCCTCGGGATCATAGATGCCCATTTAGCCATCCGATCGTATTCGTTCATATTTCCATAAATTCGCCAGCCCTCAAATGCTGATCCCTTAGCCGGCCCGCTCGGGGGCACAGTAGGGCAAGCAGAGCATCCCAAACCGATCCCTCCGCAACCATCCAAAGGGCATCACGAATAGCCGACCGATTCAAATATTTTATTTGAAATTTATTTTCAATTAAGTGGATATTGATGAGGCAGTCCAAAAAAGAAGAAGATAATTTACACTCTTTTTAATTCATAAAACCGACGTTTCGGAGGCTATTCCCTCCTTCTTCAGGGTTTTGAAAAGTCAGTGAACCCTGAAGAAGGAGGGAATAGCCTCCGAAACGTCGGTTTTATGAATAAAAAGATAGTGTAAATTATCTTCTTCTTTTTTGGACTGCCTCATCAATATCCACTTAATTCACTTATCAGTCCGTCTCCAAAAATTACTCCAATCTTTATTTTCAATTAATGTGAATGTTTATATTAGGAAAATAAGGACAAGTTTTTTTGTGTGACTTTTTTATTTATCCACCAACGTTTCGTCGACTTTGCCGACTTCTTCAGTGCTTCAAATAATCATATCACATATTCGTCTAAATTTCTTATTATCTTCGTTACCATTGAAGACCATCAGAACATAATTTTCAAAAAATATTTGGCACATTCACAAAAAAACACAATTTTTCTTTCTTTTCTTTTTATATTAACAATTTCATTAATATAAAACGGAAATCGCATAATATGTAGAATAAGGCAACCCTGTTTTTTAAATCAGAATAAAATATTTTTTCTCCGTTTGATCCTTACATAAGAAATCTCAAATTCGAATAACATTCTAATAATAGTAAAAAACAGGGTTGCCTTACTCTATATATGTGATTTCTGTTTTATATTAATGAAATTGTTAATATAAAAAGAAAAGAAAGAAAAATTGTGTTTTTTTGTGAATGTGCCAAATATTTTTTGAAAATTATGTTCTGATGGTCTTCAATGGTAACTAAGATAATAAGAAAATTTAGACGAATATGTGATATTATTTGAATCACTGAAGAAGTCGGCAAAGTCGACGAAACGTTGGTGAATAAATAAAAAAGTCACACAAAAAACTTGTCCTTATTTTCTTAATATAAACTTTCAAATTAATACAAATTATGGACTGAAATGATAATAATAATTTATTTTCAATCTTTAAAAAGTGTCGTTTTAAAATATCAATGATGGAATCCTAAATAGTAACCATTTTCATCTCATCCCCTTTAACGTTGCTTTTTAGTGTTAGCGTTTGCCATTATTAACACCAAGTGATTGTAATTCCTCTCATCAAATCACAACTTAAAATCTACACCATTCTATTTTCCAAATATATTTCTTATATAATATTAATATATAATTCAAAAATTGGTGAGAAAAACGAAAACCTTTTTTTAAAGACAATTTTGTTTATTTGAAAATTTTTTTGTTAGCGTACAGTTTGATTTGAAAAACTGAAATTTGGAAAGGTATCGAAGCTATGAATACAAACGGATTTGTCAAATTTCAACTCAGATTGTTTAGCTTTAAATGTTCCAAGTTCACATTTAACGATCCAATCGATATCTGATTTTCTCCATTTTTCTTTAGAAATTCTCAAGCTAGAATGTACATAATCTAATTAATTCTTTATTTTAGTAATATGTATATATATATTTTAGCAATAGAAAAAACATTTTACAAAATTTTGTGCTTGAAAATGACTTTTCTCCACGATCCAGAGATTTAAAAGTACAAATGAGGGGAAAATTGAAAAATTTTGAATGAACCCGAAACCCCACCTAGTTCCATCGCCTAGTATACTGCGTAATAGAGAAAACGAATGGTTATTTTATCGTACGGTGCCAAATTGTAAAAAACTGTTCGTAAATCTAAATCATATGATTAAAATATCTATAAAAATAAATAGTTAAATAAATTTAGAAGAATTTAAATTTATTTGTTTTCTATTCATATATTTTTAATTGTTATTTTTATTTTATTTTATTTTTTTTTTAATAATTTTAGTATTTTATTAAAAATTGAAAATTGTAATGTAAATATACATATTTAATTTACTCAATAAAAGTAATCTTTTCTGTTTTTATAATTATCTATAGATATATCTTATAGATTAAACATTTGAATAGAATGTAATGAATTTCTACCTTGAAAAGGAAAAGGCTAAGAGCTGCGATCTAGCGGCCAGTTATATCACTTGAGTCTTCAAAAATTGCCGTAAGAGGCAGTAGCTTACAACTCGCTCAGTCCAAAGGCAAATTTGAATCCACTATATTTATACACTTTTTGATTTGCTTATTATTTAATAAATAAGACCTTAAAATTAAAAATAGGCCACAAAAATCATATTTCATAAATTCTTCAGTAAGATAGAAGTATAGTATAGAAGTTGAAATTAATTTGGACTTAAAGAATTTTTGGAGATTCTTTGGGCGTTCACTACTTAAAATTCAATTGAATGATGATATTAATTTAAAAACAAAAGTGCAACTCTTATAATATTTACGTGGCCACGTGACTTTAAATTACTACTTTTTTTATTTGAAATCAACATAAATTTGTTTAAACAGAAAATATAAATGTTAAATTAAGAGTCTAAATCTTTAAGGATTTCAGCAGAATGATTTACTTAGAAGGGATCCCCCCTAGTATCAAACTTCGATTGGGTTAATTATAGAAGCGAAAATCCTTCTGACATGTATATATATTGGTGAGGTAAAACATGTTCACACCTTAAACATATATCTCGAAAATAAAATTTTACTGGAACACTCATAAGGTCGTTTAGTATTTCATAAATAAAAATAAGATAGTTTTTTGAATTATTTACTTTTTTGAAATGAGTTGGAATTTTCCAAAATTTAAACATTACTTCGGGGACACAATCATCTCATTATGAATTTTAAATTAAGATGAACTTAAAGTAGGGCTGTCGAAGCTGTTATCATGCATGTGGCCCCGAATAAAATCGAAAACATGTTTGTAATACTTCTTATTAAAATATTGTTACAAAATACTGTTAGTAATATAGACTTATAGAGTCTATAAAAATATACAATATGCTTGTTGGATTCCCTGGATTAATTCCTTTCTAAACAAAGTTCAATGTCCATTTTCGTCAATACACAATAATCGAATTATTATCATCATTCATTCTACGTGATTGTACTAGATTAATATCAATAATTAAACTATTACCTCTATTATTACTCATTATTTAAAAGACGATTTTTTTTCTTTAAATTTAGCCCAAGGATGCCAAAAGGTTGGACATCCCCGAGGGGTGAACCGCGATTGGAATTAGGTGTATACGTCTTTGGAATTATTTTGGAATTCATTAGATAATGCCCCTTCATCTATTGTCTTCTACTTGGACATGAAACTGGAAGTAGGTGTACAAGATATAAGGTCGCGGAGCACCCCTCGAACATCACTGATTCAATGGCTAGGCATGATCTTTTTTCAAAAAATACTTTCTTTTTATCATGGACATTTGTAAAGCTATACACTTTTAAATAGAATTAGAATAATTTTTTTAACTTTAATTCTCTTTAAAATAACGTTATAAGTATCTCTCTTTATTGAAAACAAATAAGAAGAAATGTGATTTCTCAAGTATTTTGGGCAAAATAAAAAATGGACTCCTCAGTATGCGAGCTCGACTCGATTTTGACTTAACGTGGGTATCATAATCCACACAGACATAGAGAAAAAAGTCGAATTTGGAAAGTATTTTTTTCGAATTATAAACACGAAAGAAAAATGAAAATTTTCGAGCAAATTCAAAACAACCCTACAAACTAATTAATCATTCAAAATAAAGAATATAAGCTAAATTTTAAAATATTATGTGATTGACCACCAACCCATAATAAATAAATTCCAAAGCTACTATAGTGTTACCAGTGAGTAAAACCATTAATTATTATCTAAGAATAAGTTAAGGAGAGAGAGAAATAAATGATCTAGGCTTCAGATCTAGGAGCACGCAGCTTCTGTTCTTTTGGCTGGTTAATAACTCTCGACATCCTCGTTACCGCCCGATGTTACATAACAAAGGATAGGCTAAGAGAGGAACGCCTCCACCTAATCGACGCAATTGGAGGAGAGATGTCTGTCTGTCTGTGTGCCAGTCTGCGGTGACGCATCCAGCAGTGGGCCAGTTGCAATTTAGACACGAGACCCATTTTTAGGGTTCCGTTTAAAAAGTAATTACAGAGACCCTATCAGTGTCGCTACATGTCTTGCTGTCATGAGAGCATTTCAGCTCGAAAACTAAAAGTTATAAAAATAAATTAATTTTGTAAAGAATAATTAATGAGGTTGTCCTCTGCTTGATGCAAATTAACATATACATATACCAAATACAAACATATATAATATATAAAATTTATTTGTGTGAGACTATAATTTCGAAGGTTTGACCTTCCTCATCAATCTTTAGATTAGAAATATTTTAACTTTTATTTCTTATGGCTATAATTACCAGTTTTAAATTCGTTTTCTTGTTATAGCAAGCTAGCAATATAACAAACGATTATTATGTGCCTATCTTTCTATAAAAAAACGAATTTTTCTATATCCAATCAGATAATAGAACCCATGGGAAATAACAGATGTAAAACATTTCTTTGAAAAGTTTTTGTTTTGCCGAAAGTAGCAGAGTTGTTGATTTACAAAGAGGTTGTCCTCTGCTTGATGCATCAGGTGAAAAGGCCCAATGTCAATTAAACACTTATTAATCATAAATTTCTTGTATTTGATTCAATCGCGAATCGAATGCAGGTAATTTTTATCAGATATTAAGTGAAAATAATATCCGAATTTATTAGGTGATCCATATCAGTGTTTGATATAAAAAGCGTCATGCAGGCTAATCGCGAAATGATGGTGGATCATAGCTAGATGGATCACATCTTTTTCATTCTGTCTTGGTCCAGACTTAAGATTCAGCAGACTCTAATAGCCTCAACCAGCAGTAGTCTCGCGATATATAGGGTGGGCCATCTAACGTTTGGAATTTGAATCGACTATAAAAAAAAACTAATGGATATTTTTTCAAAATTATGAGTTTATTAGAAAGATTGGACATTTTCATTTAAGAATAAAACACATCATTCAAATGACTGCCACGGCTGGCTTTGACAGTACCTCATCCGATCAACTCAATTGAAAATGTAATTAAAAATCAGCAGAAGTATGAAAATGTACTGAAAAATTGGGTTGATCGGATGGGTTTCTGTCAAACCAGCCGTGGCAGTCATTTGAATGATGTTGTGTTCCATCCTTAAATGAAAATGTCCAATCTTTCTAATAAACTTATAATTTTGAAAAAATATCCATTAGTTTTTCTTTATAGCCTATATATGGTGGGCCATCTAACGTTTGGAATTTGAATCGGCTATAAAAAACTATTGAATATTTTTTCAAAATTATGAGTTTGGACATTTTCATTTAAGAATGAAAAACAACATTTTTGTTTCCAAAAATTGAAAATCATGTCATGGGTGACATTAGTTTCAACAGGACGGGGCCACTTGCCACACAACCAACGTAACAATCGATCTTTTGCGAACTGTTTTTGAAATCGAATAATGATTTTGTGTTTCATTCATAAATGAAAATGTCCAATCCTTCTAATAAACTCATAATTTATGAGGTAAATTTCGACTAATTTTTGAAAATTGAATCGCTTCTTAAAGCAACAAAGCCCCCTAATTTCGTTTCTTATGAACCGGAATTTATTTATATAATACAATGGGGGACATATTCCAGTCGAAATTTTTCATTCACCTTATGAGGTAAATTTTGGTCCACTTTTCGAAAAATGATTTCTTAAGCTACTTTTGCCTCCACATTTGGTTTCTTACGCATTGTTTTTTGTAACTGTGCATTGTTAAGTAAATAGCCATGAAAAAAATTTCATGTACCTTATGAGGTAAATTTCGACTAATTTTTGAAAATTAAATCGCTTCTTAAAGCAACAAAGCCCCCTAATTTTGTTTCTTATGAGCCAGAATTTATTTATATAATACAATGGGGACTTATTCCAGTCGAAATTTTTCATGTACCTTATGAGGTAAATTTTGACATTTTTTTCAATTTTTGATCGCCCCCCACGGGCAAAAGCCCCCGATCTCATTTCGAAGAAATAACTTTTTTTCAAATAAATACTTTATTTCATATTAAATTTACCTTCAAACCTTTTGTACCTTATGAGGTAGCAATATGTGGTCGGGCTTCCGGACTATGTAGGTAGGTCTCTAGGTAGATAAGTAGCATTTAAACCATATAACAACACCAAATTTGTATTCATTGCAAATTTGAGATAAACCTTACTAAATGTATATAATAAATATTATTTATATATTAGAAAATGGCAGCCCCCACCACGAAAATAATTTCTGGATACACTCCTGCCAAAAGGGTTGTTTCACCCCTCAATCCGAGACGGTGATTTTTTTATATGGATTTTCAAATTTATTTGACAAAGCTTATTTCTATCATCAGATCCTGGCAAAAAGTCAAGGGTCACCAGCTTAGAATATAGAAATATCAATATGTTTTTTATAGCTGGACTCCGCAGAACGAGGATGCTGATGTCGTAACATTTGAGGTTTTAGTAGTATGTTTATTTTGAAATATTTTATTCTATAAAATAAATACAAACAAATATTTTATAAAACAATCTCAATATGTTTTAAGAAATCTAAACGTTTTGTAAGAAATTCTCCCTTTATCAATGACATTTAAAAATGCAAATATAATGCAACTATAAATAACAATGATTATACTTACTGAATGTATTGAACATGAAATTACTTTGAATAAAAATATAAAAAACTATATAAAATCAAGAAAAATGGACAACTATCGGGTGTTTTTTTTAGAGGTATAGAACTTCGAATTGAAATAAAACACAAGAAAATCGTTTTAATGTCCATCAATTTGGCTTTATTGGAAGGATAATTTTATGCCATTAATGTTTAAATATGATTTCGGGCATGTGGCCGCCGCGGCTGGCTCGAATAAATCCAATTCTACAGGTCCAATTTTCAACCACTTTTTCGAGCATATGGGGCCGTATGTTGGCAATAACGCCACGAATGTTGGCTACGTCAACAAGCAAAATTGCCGCATTTGGAGTGAAGAGAATCCACATGAGACCCTTGAGACGCCATTACATCCACAAAAACTGACTGTTTGGTGTGCTCTATGGGCTGGTGGAGTCATTGGGCCATACTTCTTCCGAAATAATGCTGGAGAGTCAGTTACCGTTAATGGAGACCGGTATAGAGCCATGATAACCGACTATTTTGTTCCCGAATTGGATGGCATGAATGTGGATGAGTTGTGGTTCCAACAAGACGGCGCTACATGCCACACAGCGCACGTCACATTCGATGAGCGCATAATTTCGCGGAATGGACCTGTCAATTGGCCACCAAGATCGTGTGATTTGACACCATTGGATTATTTTCTTTGGGGATTTGTGAAGTCGCTCGTCTACGCCAACAAACCAGAAACGTTAGGGGACTTGGAAGCCAACATTCGTGGCGTTATTGCCAACATACGGCCCCATATGCTCGAAAAAGTGGTTGAAAATTGGACCTGTAGAATTGGATTTATTCGAGCCAGCCGCGGCGGCCACATGCCCGAAATCATATTTAAACATTAATGGCATAAAATTATCCTTCCAATAAAGCCAAATTGATGGACATTAAAACGATTTTCTTGTGTTTTATTTCAATTCGAAGTTCTATACCTCTAAAAAAAACACCCGATACTAGATCCGACATGTTATGGATTATTTTTATTATTTCACAAGTGTTTCAAGCTAAGTGCCTGGATTACATTTTTTGGCATTCTACTTCAATTCCCAAAGGAGGTGAAACAACCCTTCTGACACAATAAAATTAATCCATAACATCTCGGATCTTGTAAATGACCACCTCTCTTGATTTTCTATACTAATTTAAAAGTTACTTATATCGGCATTTGTCTTTTAAATTCAAAAAATTAATAAATAAATAATAATATTTACAAAAAATAATTTTTTTTTAATTTTTTGAAAATGTTAAAAAAATGATTCATTTCTAATGTTTTGTTAATTAAATTTTCGTTTAAAATTTCGACCATTACTAAAATTAATATTTTTTCTAATTGGAAGGAGACAGTAAAAGAGTGTGTCTCCTTCAATTTATAAAAATTCTGCTACTCTCGGCAAAAGAAACTTTCAATTTAATTAATAACTTGTTGTAGGGAAATAGGGACGATAGCTTATGCAAATAATTTATATTTTTTGCCAACGATTCGTCAACTTTGTTGACTTCCTCAGGGCTCAAACAAATTAACTTCTTTGCATATTTTCATTCTTAGCAAACACATAAGACCAGTCATCGCACAGATTGAAAATATTTTCCTATTTATTTTCTATATAATAAAATAGGAAAATATTTTTAATCTGTGTGATGACTGGCCTTATGTGTTTGCTAAGAAGGAATATTGATAAAATGACAAATATGGAAAGTTAATTTGTTTGAGCCCTGAGGAAGTCATCAAAGTTGACGAAACGTTGGCAAAAAATAAAAATTATTTGCATAAGCTATTGTCCTTATTTCCCTTCAACGACTTATTAATTAAATCGATGGACATAAATAATCAAAATTTCAATTTAATTTTTTCTAAATTCTAAAAATTGAATGTTTAGCCATTCGTGCAAGAAAATGCGCACTAAATCACCTAACAGAAAACGCATCAACAAATTCTAGCTGTTGATGAAATTCCATTACTTCGTTATAAAAAAATTAAAAAAAAAAAAAGCAAGTCAAGAGAAGATAAAAATAATTCTAATTATCATGTAAATCAACGAGTTCATGAATTAAATACATAGCTAATGACGAGACTCTCCCAGGGTCGACGTTTTCACTTGCCCCCTCCCGCCCCCCTTTCATGCATTAATTCAGAACACATTCCTAGCTTACTTCATTTGACTCGTCTAAGATTACTTACTTTAACTGAATTATCTCGTTAATTCAATTATTACCAATTCAGAGGAGAGATAAAAGGCAACAAATACCATAATGATAATAATTGAGTACAATTATATATTCAAATTTCACGATGATAAGAGAAGTACAAAAAGTCAACTGAAGAATATTTCATTATAGTGAGTTATTTGTAAAACAATTTCATAGTAATTTATTAACGATTAAAAAAAAACAGTTTATTTTTTTAACTGTTCGATAACAAAATTTTTCTAAGGAATAACTTTTTATAATTTTTCTCATTAATATATCAAAGAATAATTGATACGTCAACGAGAATTATTTTGACCGCGCTTATTTGAAAAAGATATTTATACTGCGAGACTACTGCGGATTACGCTATTGGAGTCTGTGGAGTCTTAAGTCTGGACCAAGAGAGAAAAAAGATGTGATCCACTTAGCTACAATCCAACGTCATTTCGCGTATAGCCCGCTAGACATTCGGATGGATCACCATTTTTCTAAGCTTTTGAAACTATATAGTCTCTAAATATAAATATTTATTTATTAATAATAAGTGTGTATATATAGTATTTATATTCCTCAAGAGTACCATTGTTAATTTGCTCTTAAAAATTTTTCATGTATTAGTATATAACTTATATTACTTGAAGGAGACGATAAAAGAGTGTGACTTCTGCTGGAATTATACATTTTTAATTTATTTATAATGGGGCTAGAGTTTCGAGAGCTTTATCCTCTTCATCAGTCTATTACAATTGATTCACTGGAATTGTATAGGTCTGATGAAGAGAGGAAAGTTCTCGAAACTCTAGTCTCGTTATAAATAAATTAAAAATTTATAATTCCAGCAGAAGACATACTCTTATATTGCCTCCTTCATTTATAAAAAATTCTGCTACTCTCGGCAAAAATAAACTTTCAAATTTAACTTATATTACATATAATAATATAAATTATATAAAATAATTGGATGTGACCCTTCTAGATGTCAAAAATGAGTCATAAAATTAAAAAGGAAAAATTTGCTTTTTGTGAATCGCCTTTTTTATTTTTTTATTTTAGTAGATAGTAAGGAAGTAATTTCTCACGGAAAAAGTTTTTTTTATTTTTTGGTTAGAAATATTAAAAATAAATAAATAAATAATCAAAATCACGGCGTTTAACTCTGCGAAAAAATACTTAGGTATAGCTAAAATTAAAAAAATATATTTTAAAAGATGAGAGGACAAATATTGTATATACATTAATACAAAAACCACTAACAATAATAATATAAAAACGAAATTTCATATTTAATATACTAAGAACGATTAGATTTTTGTTGAACCTGCATATTTGATGTTGATTATTGACATTTTTCTAAAAATAATTACTAACATTTAAAATGTGATATTAATCGGTTTTCCTACAAAACTACTTCTTCTGTCTATTATTTAGACTTTAGAGTGTCTCATAATAAAAAAGAAAAAACCAAAAGACTATTTTGGATGTGCAAAAAATATAGATGTCTCATAATAAATAGAAATAAACTGCAACGGATCGTTGCTAAACTTTATCCACTGTACTATCTTATTATAGGGTAAAGTACTTTAAAATATAATTTTACAATAAAAATTTATATGACCTTTTTTGTGGTCTTCAAGGTACTTAATTAGAATATTAAATTTCATCAAAATTGGTTAAGTCATTTTCAAAATATTTAGAAAAATCTAAAAAATTACTAAAATAAAGTACTAATGTTTGTGGGCCGATTTATACCAAAAACTAATCAGCGCTTCATTTTGTTAAAGTAATGGTAGGTTTTCAATTTTATTTCAATCGGTGTAACGGTGTGGAAAAAATCGTGGACGGAAAAAACGATAACATACATCCATCCGCACGCACTTCCTGAAAAAATCCCACTTTTTAGCCTCTGGATGAAACCCCATGTAATTTTGGGCAAAACTGTCACGTGATAAAATTCAACCTAAATGAATACTACAATTTGTGACTTTAACTGAGACCATGAGTTCCGTAGTCTTTACCTGAGAACCCTTTGAATTCGAGCTTACCACGAGACCGATTAGTATACTTTACCCATGCTTCGCATTGGATAAAGTAAATACCAAATGACTATTTTGGACGTGCAAAAAATAGAGATGTCTCATAATAAATAGAAAAAAACAAAAGACTATTTTGGGGGTCCCTGAGCATGTGGATAATTCATTTTGACCTAGGATAATGGGCCACTGTCTTAAAATATTTGAAAAATTCTTTCGCCTTCTACTCCTCGAATTTCTTCCCTCTTCATTCACGGATACGAGAGTTAGCCTCGACTTAAGCTTAAGGTGTTGCATCTTTTCGCAACTTTATCATCACCAGGAAAATAAAAATTAAAATGATTCTTTCTAAGAGGAATATTACCGAAATATTTACTGAAATTATTCAAATTAATAAATAAATTTAGTAACCGTTCTTTTTCTATAATTATCATTTATCAAAATAATAAAAAATACAACTATACTTAATGTATAGATAAAGCTAACAATTACTAATAAATATATAAAAGAGAGACCCATGTGGGCACCTTGATGAATATACACATACATGTATATAGGTGCTATTAATCTATTAAATATAATATAATTTTCATTTGATTCAATACAATTAACCGAATGTTTTCTACATTAGATTCAATCGCGAATCAAATGTAGGGAATTTTGTCAAATATTGAGTGAAAATAATATTTGAACTTATATATTTCTAACTTGAAATAATGATGTTAAATAAATTTTATAATTTTTCTCATTAATATATCAAAGAATAATTGATATATCAATGAGAATTGTTTTTGACCGCGCTTATTTGAAAAAAGATATTTATCGCGAGACTACTGCGGATTACGCTATTGGAGTCTGCGGAGTCTTAAGTCTGGACCAAGCGAGAAAAAGATGTGATCCACTTAGCTACAATCCAACGTAATTTCGCGTATAGCCCGCTAGACATTCGGATGGATCACCAAGTGAATTTGAAATCTCAGATGTTATATATTTAATCTCCCAGTCCAGAGCGCTTGAACTATTAGCATGTATGCTAGATGCTTGCTATTAATTAATCGAATGGTTTCTACATTTGACTCAATCGCGAATCAAATGTAGGGAATTTTTGTCAAATATTGAGTGAAAATAATATCTGAACTTATATATTTCTAACTTGAAATAATGATGTTAAATACATTTTATAATTTTTCTCATTAATATATCAAAGAATATTTGACGAAAATTCCCTACATTTGATTCGCGATTGAATCAAATGTAGAAAACATTCGATTAATTAATGGCAAGCATCTAGCATACATGCTAATAGATCAAGCGCTCTGGACTGGGAGATTAAATATATAACATCTGAGATTTCAAATTCACTTGGTGATCCATCCGAATATCTAGCGGGCTATACGCGAAATGACGTTGGATTGTAGCTAAGTGGATCACATCTTTTTCTCTCTTGGTCCAGTCTTAAGACTCCGCAGACTCCAATAGCATAATCCTCAGTAGTCTCGCGATAAATATCTTTTTCAAATAAGCGCGGTCAAAAACAATTATTTTTGATATATTAATGAGAAAAATTATAAAATTCAATACAATTATTTCTGATTTTATTTATAGTATACTTTATATAATTGTATAAATCAGATTAAAAATAATGGAAGAGGAATTTTATTCAATTGTTTCTATATTTATTCTAGCCATTAAAAGAACTGGTTTTCTTAATTATGCTATAAACAAAGCGTTGATTTTATTTTTTGTCTCATTCTATATGAATGATGGTGATGATGGCTTGGGAACGCAACTAGGGAATAAAATTTAAGAAAAAGTGACTACTTTTTCAAGGCTCGGCTTTTCTGATTTTCCGGGTAAATTGAACTATGGCACTGAGCTATGATTAGAGCTGTCCTATTAATAAATCTAATTAATAATCTTGTCATAATTTTAATGTCTAAATTTCAATATATGATTTGTAATTAATTATTAAGTAAATAATTAAGTAATGGAGAGGGATTCAGCCAATGGGTAGCCTCTGCTGAATAAAAAACTCCCAATTATAGAAAACGTTTCGGCTTTAATTAAATAATGCCATCATCAGTTCCTAAGAGCTGAAAAAAGCGATAAGAGCACATATGTAAATTACAATAAAAATTTTTTACAAAAAAAATCCAAACTTGTTAATTACAAAATTATATCTTACAGTATTAGCGACACAATTAATTTTATAAATAAATTGTCCGCAGGCAGAGTTGTTGTGGATTTTATCATAATATATACAAAATTATATGAATTACAAAATGGTACATAAATCTTGGTGTGCTCTCACTTGATATGCGCAACGTCTCAAGTACAAATATAGCAAATTTCAATTTCATTCAATCTATATAATAAAAATGAATTTCTTTTTCTTTGTAAGCGCAGATCTCTCAAATGCCTGGGCCGATTTGGCTAATTTTTTTTTAAATGTTCGTAATAGTCCATTTCAGGTTAATATGTAAAAAAAAATCCGAAAAGTTGCCCGGAAAATTGGAAAATTCACGGAAAACTGAAACCAAATCTGAATTGCCAACATAGCTTGCCAAACAATAAAATAACTAAATAGCAAACTAACTTTGTGTTGGCAGCCCTATCTGTCAGATTTTTGAATTGTCATTTATTCTTAAAAGAGATCTAACCACATTATCGTTGAAGAAGAATTTAATAATGCAACAAAGATTTAAAAAAACTATCTATTTTTTTAAAGTACATTTAAAAACAAAAATAAAAAAAATAAAGTGCAACGGATCGTTGCTAAACTTTATCCAATGTACTATCTTATTCTAAAATAAAGTACTTTAAAATATAATTTTACAAAAAACTATATTTGACCTTTTTTGTGGTCCTCAAGGTACAAGGTACTTAATTACAATGAATTTTAAATCACACAAATATTAATTTGACAATTTAATTGATGAACTCAAAAATTGTTATTTAATTAAATAAACTGCAACGGATCGTTGCTAAACTTTATCCAAATTCATTTGAAATATTAATATGTTTATTCCTTTATTATTAATCAGATATCACTTGCAATTTGCAGTTCATGTTGACCATGCGCGGATCCAGAGGGGGGCGATGGGGGTGACCGCCACCCCCTCAAAGCATTGTAGATCAACATTTTTTATGTTTATTTTTTTTTTTTATATAACATTAAATTTTAAAATTGAAGAAAATAAAGTTCTATGTGGGGGGGGGGCGTCTTTGACCCCCCCACCCCGCTTGGACAATTCGAGCGCGACACACTTCCGAGATCAAAAGTAGATCTTATTTACCGGCGACCGCCCCCCCCCCCAAATCAGAGGTCTGGATCCGCGCCTGATGTTGACTTTATTTCAAAAATAATGATCGATTCTCATTTAACAGTCGAGGAATAACCATTCTACATTCGATTTTTGACGATTCGGTTTTTATTGGTAGCCATTGGTGAAGACATGGAGGAATCGACTTAAAATCAAAAATAGCAATCGATTCTTATCTAATACTTGAGGAATAATAATTCTACATTAGATTTTTGACCCTTCGATTATTATTGGTAACCATTGCTGAAGACATGGAGGAATCGACTTAAAATCAAAAATAGCAATCGATTCTTATCTAATACTAGAGGAATAACAATTCTACATTAGATTTTTGACCCTTCGATTATTATTGGTAACCATTGCTGAAGACATGGAGGAATCGACTTAAAATCAAAAATAGCAATCGATTCTTATCTAATACTAGAGGAATAACAATTCTACATTAGATTTTTGACCCTTCGATTATTATTAGTAACCATTGCTGAAGACATGGAGGAATCGACTTAAAATCAAAAATAACGATCGATTCTTATCTAATACTAGAGGAATAACCTGATTGCATTCCATTTTTGATGTTTTGACTATTAATGGCAACCTCTACTGAAAACGTGGAAGAATCGACTTAAAATCAATAAGACTAAATTCTTTTATGATAAACAACTCAAGCTTGAGAATAAGAGAATTTTTTCTAAATAAATTTTTAATACATTTTAAATATTTGTTTCATCTTATTTGTTATGACTGTATATTACAGTTAAATAGAATCTCAAATTATATCTATTTAAGACTTTAAAATAAAACAATTATATTTATTCTCTGTTACTAATAAAACATCAATAATGCAGCCACGTTGGGGTCCAGGGGCGAAGCCCCATCTACTAGCAAAGCCCGCCGAAGGCGGGCTTGGCAAGCTAGTTAATAATAATAATAATTATGAGGACATTGATCTAATTAGGATCACTGACCCCTCACAAACATCTCTTAATTAAAAGATTTCTCAAAATAATTAACAAACATTATGAATAACAAAAATTCGAATTCAAAATGACAATATAAAAATAAATTTTTTCCTTCTCTACCTTTTTACAATTCTTTCGCCCCTTTCTCAATGTTTATTATACCTGGGCATCAGTATTTGTCACTATTGACAAGTAAGCATTGCTAAGCCCAATGCAATCAGTTTGAAAATTAAGAGCCCTTTGCCCATATGTCTTAATAAAGCATTTTTCGGCCAGCATACGCTTATAATTGTTCCCCAATCTCATCAAGATGACAGCATCATCAAACTCAAATCCATGGGATGTGTCGATATGGTGTGTGCTCAGGGCTGTCGAATCTTTTTTATTTATTACACTTAATTCATGCTCTCTTTTCCGCAAAGAATGTCCTCATAATTATTATTATTATTAATTGAATGAAATTGAAATTTGCTATATTTGTACTTGATGTCCTCATAATTATTATTATTATTAATTGAATGAAATTGAAATTTGCTCTATTTGTACTTGAGACGTTGCGCATATCAAGTGAGAGCACACCAAGATTTATGTACCATTTTGTAATTCATATAATTTTGTATATATTATGATAAAATCCACAACAACTCTGCCTGCGGACAATTTATTTATAAAATTAATTGTGTCGCTAATACTGTAAGATATAATTTTGTAATTAACAAGTTTGGATTTTTTTTGTAAAAATTTTTTATTGTAATTTTACATATGTGCTCTATCGCTTTTTTCAGCTCTTAGGAACTGATGATGGCATTATTTAATTAAAGCCGAAACGTTTTCTATAATTGGGAGTTTTTTATTCAGCAGAGGCTACCCATTGGCTGAATCCCTCTCCATTACTTAATTATATACATATACAGCCATCAAATTGTATCAATTATTAAGTAATTTTAAATCAATAAATTAATTAAAAAACTGAATTTGAAAAAAAACACTTGTTAATTTGTTAATGTGGTTTTATCCTTTTATTATAACAACGACGTAAAATATCAATAAAACTATTCAAAAACATGATGGTTTCTGCATTTTTCAACAAGAAAATCGGAAAATAAATACCTCAAAATTTATAATTCTCCGAATTGGAATATGGATATTTGATACTAGAATGAACTTTCTACAACTTTTCATTCTTTATCGTTATCGTGACTTTCGGAATCTAGACACAGTGATATAAAAAATCATGGTTGTAAATATTTTTTCTCCAAGTTTAAAAACTTGGTAGGTATAATATGTTGACTTCAAATTACAAATACTAACATTTTCAATAAGCAATGATCTTACTAAAAGAGGGCTTTCCCCTTGTGGATCGGGGAATAGAATAGGTACACATTATCCCCTGCTTGTCGTAGAAGGCGACTAAACGGGGTTAGACGTGAGGCTAATAAGCCCACTCCGTAAAAAACATCCTTGTTAAGAAAACAACACATGGCCGCCGGACTGGACGGATTTCTGAAGCAGGTCCTGGAAAGTGTAGCGCTAAGCAAGGAAGAATAAAAGATGTGCAAAATTTGATTAATTAAAACATTAAATTTGAATTTGGAAATAAAACCGTTATCAGATTATGAAAATCAAACCAACGAAAGGAGCTAAAAAGTTAACTTGAAAGTTTCTTTTTGCCGAGAATAGCAGAATTTTTATAAATTAAAGGAGACAAAGAGTGTGATTTCTGCTGGAAAAATAATTTTTTAATTTATTTATAACGAGACTATAGTTTCGAGGACTTCGCCCTCTTCATCAGTCTATTACAATTGATTCTCTTTTATTGACTCCTTTAATTTAAAAAGTTAACATTTGCAACAGTGGATACCAACTTATGTGCTAAGTCCAGCTCAGAAGTTAGAACCAATCAAATTAATGCTTTCCAAATTTATTCGGATTTTTTTAATTTTCTGGATATTTTTTCTTGAAATTGTGTATGAAGTATAATGAACAGGAAATCTAATCACTTACTACTTAATAGACATATTTTTGGGACGACTACAGGTTTTCCTTCCCAAGTTATCGTTATTCTGATTATTGAATTTTAATTTCCTTTATATAAAATTAGAGAAAGATAAAAAATGTTTGAAAATTATTTTTCTTCATATTTCAGATATTTTTAAATCCGAATGAGCTAAAAAAATTGACTTATGTTTTCTATTATTAGGGTCCCGTTTAAAAGTTAAACGGGGGCATATTAGGGTCGATGTGGTCTGTTCGTCAGCCAGAGCATTGAGGATTGTAGCTCGTAAACTAAATAAAACATGAAATTTACTAATTTTATGTAGATATTAATAGTCAAAAATCGTATTAAAATTTCATCGACTATTTTGCTGAAACTAGAAATTTTTTCTGATTTCAAAAATAAAATAATTATTTTTTTTATTTTGTGGAGTCTGTAAATGTCTTTTTAAGTTTAATTATTTTTAAATTTTTTTCAGTATGCTCACCAGTCAAGCCGAAACTGAATTAAATTATAAATACCTATATATTTTTCCCAAAATCGAAAAGTGTATTACAATTTTAATAGAAATAATATTTTGAAATTTTACCTATTCCTGTTAAGATACTTTTAAGTAGAATAAGACTTAATTTTCTTTTTAATTATTTCGCTTAAGTGTGAGTATGAGAGAGCCTTAAAGTGGCTATTTTTAAGTAATTTTTGTAACAGTTCAATTTTAATAAGTAATTAAATTAACATTCTGAAAAAATTCTTAAAACTACTTCATTACTTTCTTATGAACGACAAAGAAGAACTGATTTGACAACTCAAGTATTTTGGAAAATATAATAATATCTCTGCTTCCTAGCTGCCTCTGGGCGGGCCGAAGTATAGAATTCAATGTACGACAGGTCATTCAGATAGTAATATTCATAATTATACTTATAAGTATACTTATAAGTATAATTATGAATATTACTATATATATGGTACGTATATATATGGTATAGGACCTTCAGATTGCGAGTCCAACTCTTACTTGGCTGGCTCATTGTTTTTTGATAAGTGTTGCATGCCAATAAAATTTTATTATACCTAGGTATATGGGGCACTAGGGAATCGGATTAGCCGAGAGCTTAAAGACACTAGCCTTCTAAGCAGGAGTCCCGGGTTCGAGTCCGAGTCTCTGCATTGATATTTGACCGGCTATAATCTGATTCCTAGTCACCAATCCGTCTGGCAAGCGTGGTGACTTAATGCCACCCCTTCCATTTGATGGAAGAGGCCTATATTCAGCAGTGGATTGTCGCTATCGACAGGCTGATGATGATGATGATGATATGGGGCACTTGGCACGTATGCCATTGTTAATACAAAAGCAAAATCTGATACAAATAAATATTTTCCATTGAATTAATCTTATTCTTAATTTAAATTAAGCTGAATAACTTATTATACGGGGGGTCGGGTAGTCTAAGGGTAGCATGTCAGCCTGCTAACCAAGTGGACCCGGGTTCGAATCCGACTCGAGGCATCCGGCTAAAACCTGACCCCGGGGTAGAGACAAATTTAAATAAAATAATTAGTATCGTAAATTGGGTTATGGTTAGAAAGACTGAAAAGTCAAAAAAAAAAACTTACTACGCTGACTATTTAACTTCTAATTTCTGAATTTATAATGAAGATTCTCTCAAATTTAGAATTTAATTTCCTGCATTATAAACTGGTATAATTATCACATTCACTATATACATTCTCTGCATTTCTTTTTCTATTAGTACTTTTTAAAAAAATGACACTTTTGCCTATTAAATGTCATTAAATGTCATTATGTTTCAATTAGTTTTAAATAGGTTAAATTAAGGTTACATCTCAATCATCTTTTCTCTTTATTATTAGTAGTGTGACATAGTTTTATTTTGTAAATTGAAGACACTCTGAAATTTCATTTTTCATAGAATATTTTATTTGTGAACTTTGATAAACATGTGATACATTAATAGTTTTTTCGAGTGATTTGAGGTTTAAAACCGGGTACTTTGAATAAAATGAAACTGTCAAAATGTAGTTTAATTAATTAATGACATATAATTTAAAAATGCTCTAAACAGTAGAAAATTAAATTTTAAGGTACTTAAAAATTTCCATATTCCCGTGTTCAAAATCAAAAGAGTTTGCGATTATTTTAATTAAATTTTCAGCCAAAAGCGCACACGCTTTTAATTTTAAACATATGATTATGAAAAATTTTCGTTTACTGAAAAAAAAATTATATTTTATTTTAAGTCTTTTTTAAGCTTCCGTAAAAAAGTGAAACGGAACGATATTATGTCCCTACACTATCTGTCTATCTTTTTGGAAAAAGGTCGAATTTTTATGGCGATAAAAAATCGTTTATTGAATATTAACTTCGAGTTTAACCACCCATATTAATTAAATAAGAAATTGATGGTAAAATTAAATACTTACAACATATTTTCCTGAATTATGATATAAAAATAAATAAAATATAAATAAATTGGCACAAAAATGTAATTTCGTGCAGTAAAATTTTGAAAACGTGCAATTTTGTTCAAAATAAAAGTACTGTCAAAATTTCATGAATCGAATTTCTGTCTAGGTTTCATTAAAATTAAAGTTATCAAAAATATAAAAAATAAATTGACACGTTCTGATGTGGCCATCCACTTGACTTTACCATACACTTCTGGTTGAGTTTGGTACAAGGGCCTAGATTTTCATTTTTTGACTCCCCCCGCTCCCCCCCCCTTCCCATTTTGGGCGGTTTGTTTTTGTATTTTTAGTGTTCTGGGGGCCCACTGATTGTTATGACTTATGTATATAAAATTTGGTTGAGTTTGCTCAAATGGACTAGATTTCTATGTTTTGACCCCCTCCCCCTAATTTTGGCACCAGAAAAAAAAACATTTTCGTAATTATAGGTTCATTTTATAGTATATTTCATTTTTCTTGTTTTTTTCAGTTTGAAAATATTATAATTTTAAATTTTAACCTCAACTCCCCCTCTTAATTTTGGGTCGATATGCACCAAAATCTAGTCAGCGCTTAATATCAATGCACCAAAACTACGTGTGAAATTTGGTTTGATATTCACACTAGTTTTTGAGCTAGCTCGTCCACAACATTTGGTAACGCACAGACTAACTAACAGACTAACTAACAGAATAACAGACTAACAGACATTTTGACAAAACAGTTATTATCTCGAAAAATATAATTTTTTCGATGTTCACTTATTAGAGCTTTTTTGTAGACCGAAATGCCATGGTTTCGCCCAATTTTATTTAATCAAAATAGTTTCAGCAGTTTTTGAGGTATTTCGAAAAAAAGAAGCAAAAAACCACTTTTTTCATGCATGATTACAATAGTTGACCATACCCTGTATGGTAAAGTAAAAACGATGCAATTGCATGGTAATCTTTTGTCATCACAAATACACGCGAAACTTTCTAAAAACTGCTTCGGTTGAAGTGGGTGGAAATTCGATTTCCATAATCTTCCCTATATCAACTGGCTATAGTTATTATTTACACTACAGAGAAAATATTATTTCTCTTTTGAATTCACATGATAAAGCTTCATAATTTTATAACTTTTGAACTTACTCTTCTCCCACAAATTTCCCCACAATTTCCATACTATCGTAGCTTAAGTATAGTATTTGTGTTTAATTTAGATTTTCAAATGAGATGTTTGAGATTATCTCAATGCCAAATTCTCAGAGTGAGACAGAGACGTTAGACAGTTAATCCTGATAGGATACGATACGGAATCAATAGATTTCCGGTGTACTACTATAAACAAACTCTAACTAACAATAGAGCATCAAATCCTTGATCCAGAACGAAAGAGATTTCAATATTCATTAGATGAGCGATAGATATGCAAAAGATGGCTGCCAATTAATCAATTGGTGGATTCCGCCTGTGGAAGGCTCGATTAGCATTTTAACATTTGAAGGCACCGGGTTAAAGGAACAATTCTCAAGGTTCCAAGGAAACCAGATTGAATACCTATCATTGCTCCATCTTCAAAGCTTCAATTTTCTACCGTTCACTGTTCACTGAGAAAAAATTAGCTGACGTGTTCTGATGTGGCCATCCGCTTGACTTTACCATACAACCTGGCCCCTAAAATTATTTATAATCATGTAGGGGGGCGGTTAGTTTTTGCATTTTTATTCTTCTGGGGCCCCACTGATTATGTATACAAAATTTGGTTGAGTTTAGTAAATGGCCAGGATTTTCATTTTTTGACCCTACACCTCCCCGACCCCCATTTTGGGCGGTTAGTTTTTGCATTTTTAGAGTTCTGGGGGTCAACTGATTATGTATACAAAATTTGGTTGAGTTTGCTCAAACGGCCAAGATTTTTAATTTTTAACCCCCCTCCACCCCCCTTTTTTGGGTCGATATACACCAAAATCTAATCAGCTCTTAATCTCAATGGACCAAAACTACGTGTGAAATTTGGTTTCGATATTCACACTAGTTTTTGAGCTAGCTCGTCCACAAAAATTTGGTAACTCACAGACAACCAGACAACCAGACTAACAGACATTTTGACAAAACAATTATTATCTCAAAAAATATACTTTTTCTGATGTTCACTTATTAGAGCTTTTTTGTGGAGCGAAATGCCATGGTTTAGCTCCATTTTTTTAATCAAAATAGATTCAGCCGTTTTTGAGATATTTCGAAAAAAAGAAGGAAGGAAACCACTTTTTTCATGCACGATTACAATACTTGGCCCTACCCTGTATGGTAAAGTAATAACCATCACTAAAATATGCGCTGAGCGTTTTATGTCTTAAAAACATTTTTACATATCCCCCATTTTCATTTTTAATCGAAGTTTTAAAATTTTTTTAGAATTTTAATCTTAACTCTTAATTATAATTTATAATTTTTAACCAAAGTGTACTAAATTTTTCAAATAATAACATTTTTTTTTTTCAATAATAATAAACTGATGTGGCCAACCACCTGACTTTACCATATATATGTACACGTTCCCCTTCTCTTATATTTAATAAAATAATTTAAAATATATCTTTTTAAATGAGAATCTTTATTTTTGATATCTCAATCTTCTCACCTTTTTTGGGCCACTATCAATTTCACCTTGTGAGCTATTTTCATAAGGTCGTATATGGTGCTTTTTCGATATTGCAAAATTTCGTACAAATTGATCAATTGTAGGGACTTATATTGCAAATTCTATCTTTTAAACTGCCAGCCTAAATTTTCTTTAACCCCCAGAAAAACATCTATTTTTATTATAGGTACCTTTTCCTATATAGTAAGTAAATTCTGTTTTTCTCGTTGTTGTTTTTACTTTATCCAATGCGAAGCATGGGAGAAAGTATTGGAATCGCTCTCGCGGCAAGCGCGACTTCAAAGGGTCCTCAGGTAAAGACTACGGAACCCATGGACTCAATTAAGGTCACAAATTGAAGTATTCAATGAGATTGAATTTTAGCACGTGACGGTTTTGCCAAAAATTACCTGGGATCTCGCCGAGAGGCCAAAAAGTGCCATTTTTTTGGAAGTGCGTGGGGATGGATGGATGTATGTGTGTTATCGTTTTTTTCGTCCACGAATTTTTCCACACCGTTGCACCGAATGAATTGAAATTGAAAACCTACCAGTATTTTAACAAAATGAAGCGCTGATTAGTTTTTGGTACATATCGGTCCACAAACATTAGTACTTTATTTCAGTACTTTTTTAGTTTTTTCTAAATATCTTGAAAATGACTTAACCAATTTTGATGAAATTTAATATCCTAATTAAGTACCTTGTGACCCACAAAAAAGGTTAAATAAAGTTTATAGTAAAATTATATTTTAAAGTATTTTACTCTAGAACATATTAATATTTCAAATGAATTTGGATAAAGTTTAGCAACGATCCGTTGCAGTTTATTTTATTTTGAAAATTTTATCATTTTATTTTTTAAGTGCCCCCCCCCCTTCCTTAATTTTTGATTCGATTTCATCACAATCTAATCAACTCTTAATCTCAACATACATAATCTACATGTGAAATTTCGTTTTGAAATTCACACAAGTTTTTAGCATCGCACTAACTATCTAACGTACTATCAGACATTTTGACAAAATAATTAATATCTCGTAAAATATAATTTTTCGATGTTCACTCTTTAGAACTTTTTTGTAGACCAAAACGCCATGGTTGTGTCTAATTTTTTTTATCAAAATAGTTTAAGCTGTTTTTTAGTAGATATTTCACAAAAACGAACACTTTTTTCATGCGCGGTTACAATACTTGACCATACCCTGTATTGTAAAACTCACCTTGAGATAGCCACATAACAAACGATCGTTTTTTTACTTTCACATTTATATTCTATAGAATATAATGTGAAGTATTGCAATCGCCTGCCTGAGTCCTGACTCTTTGAGAGCTTCTATCTCAGCGATGTAAAAAGTTAATTTCATTTTGTATCTTCTAGGTGGAAGGAATCGATGCTCTTAATAGTTGGAAACCTGATTTAGGACATAAAACCGGAAATTGTGGTTCCCAGAGGCCAAAAAGGGGTCCAAAATCTATTAATCAGTGCATATCTGTGTATATACCGGTACCCATCTGAGTTTCGCAACCATAAGTCTCAGAGCTACGAAATTCGAAACTTGAGCTCGATATAGGCTAGAAAGAGTACAGCAAGCTTTTGATTGAAATCGGAACAACGGAAGTTGACATTTACATGAAAGATTTTTCGTTTATTTTTATTTTTTTATTTTCTCAAAAGCGGAACGTAGGAATTTTTAAAATTGGTGTCCAAATTTAAATCTGATTGAAATAAAGGAAGGAGGTGTAAATTAAAAGTGTCGTGATGCTTTCAAATAAATGAGAATGTGAAAGTCGTATGATTATCACACCAGTTTATTATTATTTGTATTTTTATTTTTATCAAGAAGAGAACAACGTGATTGATTTCTCTTTATGAATCAACATTTCTAAAAATAAAAATATATAAATATTATATGCAATATTCATTTACTATGAGTTAAAATTTCTAGGTCACTTGTTTCACATTAAAATTAAAAAAATAAAAGATGTAAATTTTTTCAATATGTATATGTATATTGAAAAAATTTACATCTTTATTTTTTTAATTTTAATGTGAAACAAGTGACCTAGAAATTTTAACTCATAGTAAATGAATTTTGCATATAATATTTATTTACTTTTATCTTTATTAAATATGTTTCACCTTGCACCAACACCAAAATCTCTATTAATTATCAACATTTCTGCTATTCTATGCAAAATAAAATCTTTTCAAGTATCCTTTATGATTTAGCCATTGAGAATCATTTATTATGGTGTCGTGGGTTTGTAAAGAATGTTCTTCTGCCCTCGGTCATCAGCTGACTTTACGCTACAACTTGTTGTCCTTCCTCTGGCTGATCTCTGACATCATCCTCGGCATCCTTCCTCCGACACGAGTCACGCCACATGATGGTTTGGCGCCGAGAATGCCTTCCCTGGGTCAGCCAATTTGCCAGTATGTCGGCCTCTCAGAACTCTCAAAAACAGGACAAACAGACAGACAGACCATCGCTTGGTTGCAAGTCATCTCTCCGGGGGTGGCATGTCCATCATGCCATCTTCAAGCAAAAAGAAAGCCGCAACGGAAA
Source organism: Forficula auricularia (assembly GCA_024734495.1). NCBI lineage: Eukaryota > Metazoa > Arthropoda > Insecta > Dermaptera > Forficulidae > Forficula > Forficula auricularia. Next base: position 462,030 of record JALMQS010000887.1, on the reverse strand, counting down.
TCGTCTTTTCTGGAGGTGGACTATTTAGCAATATTAATAAATTAACACACGCATTAAAAATTGACGCCAGCCGTCTCTCTCTCTAGTTTATTTCAAATCGGACTAATAAATATAATTCTTACATATATATAAATTATCTAAACGAGAGAGAGTGATGTCATTCAGATTAAAAAACAAATTGGATAGAAAAATTGCGTAATATTTATATTTATCAAATGACCTCAATATAATAATATATAAATATACGATATATAAAGGTACTAGGCATGTTTTCTATTTTCAAGTTTGTTTTTTCTCACAAAATCTAAGAAAAGTTCTGAAAACAAACACAGGAAAAATAAATAAGCTTAAGATAGGAATGATTCAGAAATGGATGAATATATTTAACTATATAAAATATGAGTAATGAAGTTTTCTCATACACTAATAATTGAAGAGGTAACTGGTTGAACATGTTAAGTTACATTTTTTTAATTTTAAAAATTCACTGGAAGACCATGTTAAACACTCATTTGTTCAGATGTTTTTCCAACCAAGACGATTTTCCCAAGTTGTAACTTAATATCATAATCCAATAACGTAGCAAGATATTAAGCGAATATTCCATGTTTTTATTTATTTAATTTACGGGCAGCTATACTCTTTTTACAAGAAATAATGTTATAAATAACACAATAAAGCTTCCCAGAAGAGATCTAGGGAAATTTCTTTAGAATATTTTTAGTTTAGAAATAATATATTTTTACAATGTATAACATTAATTTAAATTAATATAATGATGCGCTAGACCGGTTTTATTATATTTTAAACAATTTTCGATGATGCTCTTTTACTCGGTTTTTAAATTCTCTGGATGGACAGTGAGTATATGAATAAATAAATTAATATAGACTTTACATTTCTAAGAAATTCACAAGAGGTTGTCATTTATTAGATCCGTGATGGAATTGATTATTTTTAATTATATGTCAATAGGGCAGTTTTTACACCCTTGAGAATCGAACTCAGGTACCAAATTTAGCAATCCGGGCCAATTGGTTATCCTGTAAAGTGAACCTCTCTGACATATGTATAGTGCTAAATATTTCACTCGAAGATTGATATCTTTATTTGTAAAATTTCGCGATCTACTGATTCTAAATTTATACACATAGCCATGTCATATAGTTTAAAAAAGATGATTGGTTGAGTCGTTGAGTGTTTCGAATTTTGAATTTCTTCAAAATTCAAAAAGTAATGGAACACATTTTCCCAAATTGAATATAAGAGTTTGATAGGAATAGACTTAATGTCATCTGAATCCCGGGAGGGTAAAAACAACCCTTATGCCATATAATTAAAAATTATCCATTCAATCTTGGATCTAATAGATGACAGTTTCTTGTTACTTTCTTTGAAAACTTTTTCTTCTACCTTTATTTTTAATAGCAGAATGCATTAAAGTTGTACTTATGTAGTATGCGTTCATTGCAATATAAATTAAGTAATTATTTTAGAAAGAGAAACAAAGAGGTTGTCCTCTGCTTGATGCAAATAAACATATACACATATATCTCAAGATGATATATCTGTATATATATTATTTATTTGTTTGAGACTATAGTTTCGAAGACTTGGTCTTCATCATCAGTCTTTCTTCAACTATAAATGTTTTCATAGAGTCAATATCATATGGATATTGAAAACTTGGTGTTCTTTTCGTCACTGCTGGAGGGTTTATTATTATTATTTTTATTAGTTCCTAGCCCTCCAGCAGTGACGAAAGAACACCAAGTTTTCAATATCCATATGATATTGACTCCATGAAAAACATTTATAATTGAAGAAAGACTGATGATGAAGACCAAGTCTTCGAAACTATAGTCTCAAACAAATAAATAATATATATACAGATATATCATCTTGAGATATATGTGTATATGTTTATTTGCATCAAGCAGAGGACAACCTCTTTGTTTCTCTTTGTGAATCAACAACTCTGCTACTCTCGGCAAAACAAAAACTTTTCAATTAATTATTTTAGTATGATTGAGAAACATAGGGTCTTAAAGTAACATTTAAAATTCCAAAAAACTCTCTTGAACGGTTGTAGTTTTTGAGCTGAAATTTGGGATATAATTTCGGATAATTAATCTGAACTTTAATTTTCTAGCTCAAACCCGCAACTAAATTTTTAAACGTCTTCAAAAAAGTAAGAGATTATCAATTCGACTGATTTTTTTGTATCTATATATGTTACCTGATTTCTTCGCCAATTGTGAACCGATTTTGATGATTTTTTTTGCATGGGTTTAGTATAGTTTCCGATTGGTCCCGTTTAAATTTAATTGGTATTGGACCTTTTTTGTTATGTATGTTCAGGCACCGATTTTAATGATTCTTTCTGCGTTTGGATCACTATAGCTCCAAGATAACTAACTATTTATTTATTTTATGTATGTTCAGCGAGAACTTTTTGCAACGTGGACCGATTTCGATGATTCTTTTTTTATTGGGAAGGTGGTACCTTAGGAGTGGCCCCATATTAATTTGGTCAAGTTCTGATGATATAATCAATGACGAAATAACGGAAATGTCCAATTCTTATGAGCAAATAATCGAAATTATAATAAATTAAATCTTTTATTAAAAAAAAAACAATCTTAAAATGTTCATTTAAAACCCGCAAATGTTTCGAGAGAATTTCTATATTTAGGAATTAAATTTTATTATCATTTTATGATTCATTCGCCCGACGCTTTCTCTTACGAGATGCATTCAAGGTATTATATTAAGTCACTATTAATAACATCACTAAAAAGAGAAAAATAAAAATAATTTTTATAAAAAAAAATAAAACCGACTTCAAAAAAATTAAATGCATAAAATAAAATAATAAGAACTCAAAAATAAAATAATAAAAACTCAAAAATAAAATAAAATGCACTAAAATGTATGAAATAATTATCTAATTTAGTTACAACTAAACGGCGAAATATTTACATGAAATTACTTTTTGAAGTCGGTGCCAAATAAACTATATAAGCTGCCAAAGGTACTAAGTAAGGATCCGTTGAGTTCGATTCATGAAATGTATATTTTTGGCACCGACTTCAAAAAGTGATTTCATGTAAATATTTCGTCGTTTAGTTGTAACTAAATTAGACGATTATTTTGATTGTTTATGTTCATTAGATAATTATTTCATACTAATTAGTGGATTTTATTTTATTTTTGAGTTCTTATTATTTTATTTGTTGCATTTAATTTTTTTGAAGTCGGTTTTATTTTTTTTATAAAAATTATTCAGAAAACGTTTAGCGTTTTAAACTGTTCAGCAGGTAAAACAAGGTGTTAATAAACCCATTATCAAGCTGAAATAGATAAATGAACATTCTTTATCTTTTCGAAATTTTAATTTGGGAGAGTATATTTTAAGAAGGTAAAATCTTTTAAAGGGTTAAACAAAAATCCGATACCTTGTCGATGTTAATTTGTTTGTAAGTGGATGAGGAAGAAGAGCAACTACTGTCCTAAATCAATAGGGATCTTCGTTTAAGTGAGTTGGTTTAAGTTGTTTTGTTTGATTTGCCAGTCAAGTCAAGAATCGTAAAGGCCTTCAGAATTAAAGATGTATTTACCGAGTAAACATCACCAAGGAGTGGTAAATAAATTATAAATGAAGGCATGTTTAAGAATAATAGAGCCGGATTAGAAGGGGAAGGCCGTGTTTAACTATTTTGAACACATGGCAGATGATCACTTATTCCCCTTATTCGAACTCCCTCTACTTATCTCTTCGGTGTCAATTCGTGTATGGAAAAACCGGTTCACAGTGGGAATTAGGCTTCTCATTAGAATATTTTTTTCTGTTAATATTAATTGAAAAAAATTTGTTTTGCTGAGATCTCGCAGAGTTGTTGATTCATAAAGAGAAATCAAAATGAAGTTGACCTCTGCTTCATACAAATAAACATATACATATGTATACCAAATATAAATTTGTTTATGTATATATTTATTTGTTTGAGACTATAATTTCGAAAGTTTGTCCTTTATCATCATTTTTTTTTCTTTTTATTAAAAATATTTTATCTGTTAATTCTCATGTGATCAATTACCCGATTAGGTATAGAAAATTTGTTTTATTGTTATAGGAAGCTAGCCACTGAAAGTTTAACCATAACAACAAAACTAATTTTTCTATCTATATCCAATTAGGTAAATGACCCGATGAGAAATATCAGACAAAATGTTTCTAATTAAAAAGACTGATGATGAAATTTAAACCTTCGAAACTATAGTCTCAAAAAAATTATATATACATTTACATATTTATATTTAGTAAATATATTATATATGTTTCAGTAAAAACCAATTTGTTAGTAAGAACGGGTTCTTACTTGTTAAAACGCGTTTCACTGAATACCTTTGTGACAACTAGTGTTTACTGATGTTATTGAGTTTGGTTCAAAGGTCTAGAATATTTATTTTTCACTTTCCGCCTCATTTTGGGTGTTTATTTTCAAAATGTTTTAAACGAAATTGTCAAAAAATTAGAAACAAACTTGTAGAGGATGTAATTTTTGACATTTTCGTTTAAAATATTTTGAAAATAAACACACAAAATGAGGCGGAAAGTCAAAATGAAAATTCTAGACCTTTGAATCAAACTCAACCAACATCAGTAAACTCTAGTTGCCACAAAAGTATTCAGTGTAAGACGTTTTAACTAGTGAAACCCGTTCTTACTAAAAATGGGTTTTAACTGCTACATAATATGAATACATGTTAAAGATAAGAGTACCTAGTATCCTTAACTCATAGTAAATCAATATTAAATATAATATTTATTTTACTCTTATCTTTATTAAAGATGTTTCACCTTGCACCAACACCACAATCTCTACTAATTATGAATACATGTTTATTTGCATCAAGCAGAAGACAACCTGATTGATTTCTTTTTTAATATAAACTTGAGCTATTTTTTTTCAGTTTAGGCTCAGAATGCTGTCGTTACTATTATTATTATTACTACCTGCGAAGCCCGCCATTGGCTGGCATTTTGCTGGCCAGGGGGCTGCCCCACTGGTATAATAACATAATTTATAACCCCCCCCCCCACGTCCCCAGGTTTCTAGAATTTTTGTTTGAAAATTTTAGATTTTAAATTATTTTTGAATTCATCCGTATTTATTTAACGCCAAAGCACGGCCAATCAGAGATATCACGTATTATAATATATTATTTTTTATTTTTATTTTTTTACGATAGTTTATATTAATTATTTTTTTCTATATTAAATAGGGATCAGATAAAAGCCGGTCTGCAGCGAGTCGGGCTTGAACCCGCGCTAGCTTGATTAGAAGGCATGTACTATATATAACCCCTCGGCCAACCTGACCCCATAATAGATTATTATTATTATTTAATTGGAATTTCATAATTTTTTCATATGCATTTAAATTTGATGGTATATTGGCCTTTCATGACTTACAACTTTTTCTTTATGATCACCCGCCCAATTTTCATTTTTCGATTAGGTCTACAATAACAAAAAAGGTCCAATATCAATGAAAAAATGGGACCAATTGAGTACGAGACTGAACCCAATGCAAAAAAATCATCCAAATCGGTCCACATGGTAAAGAGAAATAAATGTTCAAAAACAAAAAAAAATAAGCTGACGTGTTCTGATGTGGCCATCCACTTGACTTTACCATACAACCTGGCCCCTCACTTATATTTAATAAAATTATTTATAATCATGTAGGGGGTTAGTTTTTGCTTTTTAGACTTCTGGGATCCCAATGATTATGTATACAAAATTTGGTCGACTTTGGTCAAATGGCCTAGATATTAATTTTTTGACCCTGCACCCCCATTTTGGGCTAATAGTTTTTGCATTTTTAGACTTCTGGGGTCCCACTGATTATGTATACGAAATTTGGTTGAGTTTGGTCAAATGGCCTAGATTTTTAATTTTTAACCCTCCTTCCACCCCCCCTTAATTTTGGGTCGATATGTACCAAAATCTAATCAGCTCTTAATCTCAATGGACCAAAACTACGTGTGAAATTTGATTTCGATATTCACACTAGTTTTTTAGCTAGCTCGTCCACAAAATTTGGTAACGCACAGACTAACTAACAGACAGACTAACAGACATTTTGACAAAAAAATTATTATCTCGAAAAATATAATTTTTTCGATGTTAACTTATTAGGACTTTTTTGCAGAGCGAAATGCCATGGTTTCGCTCAATTTTTTTAATCGAAATAGTTTAAGCCGTTTTTGAGATATTTCGAAAAAAAGAAGGAAAAAAACCACTTTTTTCATTCACGATTACAATACTTGACTATACCCTGTATGGTAAAGTAAAAAAAAAAAAAAAAAAAACAGATATTCCGTTGAATTGATAACCTCCTTTTTTCAAAGTCGGCAAATAAGCTAGCTATATGTGTAGATCTGTAATCCTCCTTCTACCTATAGCCTCTTCTTAGTTTAATTTCCAAACTCATGCAAATTACTGAAGGTGTACACACAACGCGTTTGAATAGTTATTTTAAAATCCTATTTGAAAATTGTGCTTCTAATCATGAAATTTAGTTTCCAATTTAAAATCAGTAGTCTTATTCTTCAAAAACTTTTCGTGAGAAAAAATATTCACAAGGAAAACTTTAAAAATAACTTCTTTAAATAATAATAAAAACGATTCAATAAAGGGGTTTATCATTTCACTTACTTTGTTTCCTAATGGCTGAAATACTCGTACAATGTACAATATAGCGGATCCATATAGGTATTATTAGCAAATGCCGGTTTACTACTTTGACATTTTCGATTTGAAAAGTTCATCTGAGAACGGATTATCATTTTTTACTATAGATATAAATTGAGACTAAAATTTATTATTACTATCAAAATATCACAAAATGACATTCTTTTTTCCTCAAATTTTTATTATTTGTTTTTATTAGTAGCTGGCTGTGCCTCGGGCGACATACGACTAGGTCCATATACTCTTCACGATTAAAGAAGGTTAAATGTGAAATATCGCAATAACATTTACGCTTCGATTGACAAATATTTCACTAAAAACCATTACCGCTCTTCTTTAGTTTAATTTCTTCACCAGAAGCCCACCAGAAGGCCAGAGTAGTGAGTAGGTTAATACACATTAAAGAACTGGTTAAATTTTAGGCTTTCTAGCTTCAGTTGTTGAAAAATGTGGATCCTAACAAGGGACAATTTTTTCATTAAAGAATGCATTTTGGACGATTTTATCAAACTATTTATTTTATTTAATAAATTGCTTTAAGGAAGTTCGGGACAGCTTATCTATCTGGTTGATCTTCAAAAAAATCTTTTGTATTTCTGCAGAGTGAGAACGTCCCCCTACTAAATTTTTAAAAAATAAAGTAAAAAAAAATGTTAAAAATGAGGTTAATTTCGAATAAAAATCTTTATTTTGATAATATTAATAAAAAGAATATTGAGATAAATTTTTTCTCATTATAAAAACATTTATTTAATACAAAAACGATTTCAAGAAATAGAGTTGGAATTCTACACTAGTCCTTTTGTTATATTCTGTTGGCTGCAAATAACTTTTTATATTTTACATTTATGATTAATTAATTAATTAGACTATCAAATCTATTGAAAAATGTATCATTCGCTTCATAAAAGTTGAATTATTGATGTATATAAATTTATTGAAAATGGTATAATTTGTGTAGAAGTTATAGCCCTTTTAAAAGCTCGGTCTATTTACTTCCATGTTAAAAGGTCAATTTTCAATAATTTATTTCTCAATTATTAACAATTTTTTTATTAAAAAAGTTAGTAGGCAGAAATTGTGAGTCTGCAGAAATACAAAAGATTTTTTCGAAGATCAACCAGATAGATAAGCCGTCCCGAAACTCTTTAAGCAAATTAAGATCATAATTCGTTTAAAATGTCTTCTGTAAAGAAAATTCCTCTCTTGTTAGGGACCACGATTTTTAATTCATTGAAAATTGAACTTTTTATCTGAATTTAAAATTAAAATAATTTTAATATATCACTTTTAACTAAAGCAAAACATTATGGAGTACTCTCAGTCCGCCAGGCGAATGAATTGAATTACGCATTTCCTATTTTTTTCTTTCAAGATCCGAGATGTTCGAAACTTACTGATTCACAATTTCCATAATTCCTTTTTAATGCTATCAACGAAAAAAAGTTTTGAAATAATCGATAATACATTTTCTCCTTAAATGAATAGCTGTGATTTTTTATAGTAATTTAGTAATGAATTGTTACACTCAGCCACGTATATGATAAATCAATTGACGTTTATTATTAACTGCTAAAACCTGTGCATTACTATTAGAGAATTTGTGGTGAATAAAAAGAAATAGTCCTTCAAACAAATCGAAAATAAAATTACAAAGTGGAGGAAAAAGTAAAACTTTTTTAAGAGTCAGTACGCTGTTTTAAAAGGTAAATATCTAAATCTGATCAATTCATTTAGAATCAGTAATTTTTTACCTAAAATCAAAAGGCCTTTCCTATAATAATAGAAATTAACAAATTCATCTCTAATAGTCTGCATATATACATAGAGGAGATCACATTAATTATTAAAGAGGCAGTATTTACAGTTTTCCTTTCTATCATGAGAGTATCTCGTAATATGTTTCCTTGGCTATATTTTCCCAACAAATTTGAGACTATAGCAGCATTTGTCTTTTCAGAAAAAAGTTCTGCCAGAGTAAAATTTTGTGAAAACCTGCCGCGACCCCGGGTTGGTTGTCACATGCATTGGGGTAGGTTGTCACGGGTTATTTAGATGAGGCGAAAAAGAAAAAATATATTAAAAAAAAATTATATTTATAATAAAAAAATCAAACAATGATATTGTTAAAGCACTAATACATATTTAAGACCAATTTAGACACTAAAATAATAAATAAATTTTAATTTTCTCATTGATATATCAAAGAACAATTGACACGTCAACAAGAATCATTTTGACCGCGCTGATTTGAAAAAAGATATTTTTATCTCGCGAGGACTACTGCGGATTACGCTATTGGAGTCTGCGGAGTATTAAGTCTGGACCAAGAGAGAAAAAGATGTAATCCACCTAGCTACAATCCAACGTCATTAGCGTAATCCGCAGTAGTCTCGCGAGATAAAAATATCTTTTTTTCAAATCAGCGCGGTCAAAATAATTCTTGTTGACGTATCAATTATTCTTTGATATATCAATGAGAAAATTAAAATTTATTTAATATCATTATTTCAAGTTAGAAATATATAAGTTCAAATATTATTTTCACTCAATATTTGACAAAAATTCTCTACATTAGAGTCGCGATCGAATAAAATGTAGAAAACCTTTAGTTAACTAAAATAATAATTTAAGTAAATATTTAAGACAATGTTCTATATTAGCCTAGTCACTTTCGAGCGCATTCTCACAATTTCGATATGTATAAAAGTTATTTGGTCCTAGGCTATATAATTCATGAGCCCACTTCTTACAATTCATACACTGGATCCGTTTTTTGTTAGGTTTAGATGTTGTGACAACCATCCCCGGAATTTTTTGAGATAACCAACCCCGAACAGACATTTCAGACAAAAACCGAGCTGGAAAAACAGACAGTGAAGCTAACCTCAATGTTAATACAGAATAACACCGCGTCTATAAAATAATAGAAAATAGTTGGAATATAGAATTTATTGAATACAGAGTAAATAATGAGAGTTAATTATATGAATAAAAAAAATTTATAACAACACCAAGAGAATACAGAGCTGTTGACAGAAACTAGAAAGTGCCTATATACCCTACTACTAGAATATTGTGATCGTACTGTGGTTTGAGTTTAGACCAATAAGAAGCAACAGAGATCGAGAACTAAGGACCACCAACCCGAATGTCAACCAGCCCCAGTATACTCGTATATAAGATATATTTGCGAAATTTCACGTATAGTCAAAATTGACTCGTGATTATTTTCGATTTTTAATTACCCAATATTAATGTGGGTTAAGCAACTAGGCCATTCAACTTTTAGGGGAAGGAAGTGTTTGACAAGGCTACTATAGGGGTATATATATATAGGGGGAAATAATGCGTGTGTTTGCCACGAGGGGCTCTCTCCGCCTACGCACTATCGATCCTGGTAAGGAACCCCTCAGCAGATTTGGTGCGTAAAGCGGTTTGAATCCCCCTAAATGCTTAGGCACACAGAAAAATAAGCATTTAATAAGAGGATTAAAGAAAGAGGAAAAAAGTAAATTATAGATAGACATTTGGATTTAAAATAATATGGAAAAAACTGCCTTTTGTTATAGAGCTAATAATAATACAATATTAAAGATTTTCTTGTATTTATGTAAGTGAATAGAAAATCAATTCATTGATTTTTATTTTATTTTTTTCTTACTTTACTATACTTGAGTCTTTAAAAATATTTATTTTTCACAGATATTTAAGCTATTTTTAGATCTTCTTTGTCAACAAATTATTATTATTATAAAAATTATAATTGACTTCTGTAAATCTTCCTAGTCAAATTGTGTATCTGCTCTTTCTTAAAAATAACTAAGAATTTTTAACATGAAATTATATATATAGTAGTAGTCGTTTAAGTATATTAAAAGCCGACTAAATTTTGATCCCACACATTTGACGTTTACTGTTGTAATTTTTCTAAAAAAATACTTTTTTGTATAAGCGTTAACATCAATAATATTTTTATTAATATTTTAAACCCTTTTTTGAGAAATTTTTAACAAACTATAAAAGCAGGCCAATGATGTAAATATTCAGAAATCACTCAAGTGTTCTACGACTTTTAGTTCTTGGTTTATCGTGGCTATCAGACACACAAACATACATAGAGACAATAAAAAATTATTGAATTTTTTTGCAGCAGAGAGTGTTGATTCATAAAGAGAATAACTCATTAGGGGTTGTCTCATGATTCATTTGACGATTGTAGAAAAATTTATTATTTACCGGTATTTAGATTTTTTTAAATCCTCTTTATCCAAAATGTATTTATTTATTTATTTTTGACGACTTTCTTGCTTCTTGTGTGTATGTGGTCAAATTTTATATCTGTTCTAACTAAAAAAATCCGTAAGAATTTAACAACAAAATTTTATATTTAATAGCTACTAGTAGATTAATTATAAATTATAAATTTGGATGCCAAAAATTTTTATGGCGTTTATTTTGATATTTTTTTTTTAGAAAATTCTTTTTTTTTTAAGAGTTTATTTCAATAAAATTTTTATTGAAAATTTTAACCCTTTTTTGTGAAATTAAAAATTCCATCAAGAACAAAACAACCTCATTTATTTCTCTTTATAAAAAATAATTAAAAAAAATATTCTTCCACGTTTCAGATTTTTTTAAGTCTAATAAGCAAAGCAGAAAAAAAGTGAGTGAGTTCATGTACTAGGGACGTCTGGTAGGTAGGCGAAGCTGAGTAAGAAATGTAAAAAAATTCGTATTCTGAAACAAGTATTAAAAAAATTGTATATTTTTTCAGCATACCTACTCAATAACAAAAATATAGTATCTTGCTTCTAAGATAATAAATAACTTTTTGAGTATAAAAGACAAAGGCCGATAGTAGCAGAGTTAAGATTTCATAATTCACCATCTCTCTTGGTTTTCTACAATAACTTTTTGTTATAAATGTAAAAATAATAAACCTTATCTATAGTATTTGGTATTGTGAAGACTAAATTTGTAAAGATTGTGGTTAAGTAAAAATTATGAATGGGTAAATAAATGTTGATTAATACGCTGGAAATTAATAAATCAAAGTAACTTTTTTCACTTGCTCTCTACCCTATTACTTAATTATCATAAATAATTTTTTAAATAACATTTTTGATTACTTAAACTCTTGGAGAAGCGAACAAAGAAGTTCAATAAGTGTACGGACAAAATTAATTAACTTTAAAAACAAATTTACAATTCAATTATTATTTGTCGCTCAGGAAGAAATATTGCTAATAAATTTTAAGTATTATTATTATTATCTATTTTTTTTTCTTTTTAAAGAAGAGCACCACCCGGAAGTCAGACTCCCTCTGGACCAAGAGCCTTAAAATACAATTTACACTTAACTAATGCTTTAGATTTCATATTCCTGATCAGTGATGAAAGATATAATAAATAAATAATCCGAACAATGCAAGTTCGACTCCGTACGTAAAACATATATTTTGCACACTGTATGACCCGTTGCTCCGTCAATTCAATACTTCGGTTAGAGGCTGACAGGCAGCAGTAAATAGTCCAGTCCTAATGGACAAAAAAGTCCAAACATACTCAACATCCTCAGATAGCTAAAAATTTACACAGGCCTTTGAATAGTGATTTTAAATGAATTGTAGTCCCCATCGGTCAGATATGTTCTAAAATTTTTATTCTTAGACCATGCGATTTTCGGCAAAAAATACCCTTACACTTTTTTGCTACAAATTATAGTTCGCATGTTAGTTCAAAATGTTCTATTAAATTTAAAAATATATTTTAATATCAACATATATTAAATACTACTTTTTATTATACTACTCATTTTATAATTAACTTCAAAATGGTTTTAAATCAAAAATATTTATTTATTTATTTATTTATTTGTTTATTTGGCAAATTCTGACATCTAGTAAAATGAGCTTATACCACTTAGATTCAATATTCAATACAAGGCACCATCTTGATTTCCATCATGTATCAGAATGATTTTGTACCTAACGCGATTTCTAAACCATTTTAAATAAAATTACAAAAATGCACAAATATACAAGTCCATTTTCTTCTTATTAATTACAATAATTAATAATTCAAATATCTATATACAATAAAAAACTTCTAATTTCTGAACATGAATTAAAAAAAAAAATAATGCCTTAAAAGAAACAAAAAATCTATTAGCTAAAGAAGTACTTTTGGTATAATAACAAGAACCCAAAAAAACGACTTAAATTTTAAATTTCTTTTCACTGATATTTACTATTTTTAGGTTAAATTACCGTAAATAAAGGACCACTTACATATGATCGGGCTAAATGAAATCTCAAGTATTTTTCAAGTTATATACACATGGAACCCTCGGCCTGCAATCCGATACAAATTTTACCAAATATCTAGATACTCAAAGATGATGTATCTAGATACTTACAAACACTGTCTGCACGAGAGAAACCCGTTTGTTTTCACCCTTCTTACAATATTCTTTGATTAAGAGACTTTTGTTTTCTAAATTGGAATTTTTCTAAGGGAGAAAGGTGTAGGTTCTAGCTGGAAGATATTAATAAAGTAAAAAATAAAATTTTAAAATATAGTAAGCTATTAGGTAGGTTTCACAAAATAAAAGAAAAAAATTCTTATTAGCATGGATCTATAAATATTTCGGGGTACAAGCCCATCATCAGGAGTTCAAAAGGAAATTTTTCTAGTGAAAGAACATAATAAATTGAGCCCGAATTATTTTTTGTTTCGATTATACGCATTATTGTCTAGTCAGTATCTTTTATGGGAGTATATTAAAAAATAACAATAAATTTATATATCTAAAATTCAATTGACCAAAAAATTAATTTATTTTTTGAAAAAGAAACGAAAAAGTAATCATTCCCTGTTGTTGCTGTTCACCCGGTTGCTATCAATCTTCCAGATAGATTGAATCACTTTCGGATATCCATCGAAAGATGAGATGAGAAGAGGCAATATATTTTCTCTTTCATTTATTTATATATTCGATTGGTTTGGTTATCTTTTCCAAAACGCAAACTATTGTCTGACACCCCGCAAAAGCAGCGTGTCGAATACTCATCAATAGAGAGAAATAAATCTGTATGGATAGATGATGCTCGTTTTCTTTTCTTTTCTTGGGTTTGAGTCGATTTAACTGTTCAGCATAGAAAATAAATATTCCACCTGGGTCGTCCACGATTTCTTATGTCTCTTAAGTGGTTTCGACTTTAGGGCTCACATTTCGGGAACCTGCTGAGATGGGATCCTTTTTAAAGAAGCAACGAAAATTAATTTTATGGCAAATTCGACACTATAGAATTGCTGATGAATAATTTATAACAACATCATTTAATTTGTTAAGGACTATTCCTTTTCAAATTTTATTTCAGAAAATATCATGTTAATTTCTGAAACCCCCAATTGTATTTCTGAATTCTCAATTGATTATTCGAAAATAAAAATTGTATAGAGAAATCTCATTTCATTTTCAAAAAATCTCACTTGTGTTACAGAATTTTCAATTCAGAAAATAAACATAAAACACGACAGAATAATTAATATTTGTAAGGGAAAGTCATATGATATGACTTACACAGTTTTTTTTTCATTATACAGAGGGGTCCAAAAAATGTATCCACTGTTTAAAAGTCCATAACTTGCAAACTAATTGACGGAGTTGTAGGGTGGATCTCGACGAAAATCTACCAGGAAGATGGATAGGCCGTAGAGGTGATGTGGAGTATCCACTACGTTCCCCAGACCTAACTCCGCTGGACTTTTACCTGTGGGGAACACTAAAGGACGTCGTTTATCGACAAGCCACTCACATTGGATGAACTTCGAGAATCCATCGTACATTCATGTGCAAATATCCAACTGAACACGTTGCAGTCAGTAGTTCGTGCTGTAGTTCGGCGACATCGTTTGTGTGTGGATGTTAATGGTGACCATTTCGAACACCTACAGTGATATCTTTAAATTGGACTTTAAGCTACACTTTCAGCAAAAATGAGACAACTTCATCAATTAGTTTGCAAGTTATGGACTTTTAAACAGTGGATACATTTTTTTGGACCCCTCTGGATATGCTTATTTTCTGACGAACGATTCAGGTTTTCTGAAATTGAATTGAGATTTCTGAAATATTATTGAGATTTTCTAATATTCAATTGAGAATTCTGAAATACAATTAGAGCATTAAGATTACTGAAATACATTATTGTGTCCTCATAGCGTAGCCAATTTTGGGCCAGATTGTTAATTCTCGAAGAGCTAAAAACAACCCTTCTGACCAGTTGCGGTTGGTGACTTTTCACCAGGGGATGTTTCCGAAAAAGTACCCTTTATTCTTTGAATACACACTAGTTTTTGAGTTAGCTCGTCCACAATATTTGATAACGCACAGACTAACAGACTAACTAATAGACATTTTGACAAAACAGTTATTATCTCGAAAAATATAATTTTTTCGATGTTCACTTATTAGAGCTTTTTTGTAGACCGAAATGCCATGGTTTTGTCCAATTTTTTTAATCAAAATAGTTTCAGCCGTAATAATTTCTTAAGAAATTTTAGGTCTACTACTAATTCTACAATTTCTCGTGATTTCTTAAGAAATTTTAAGTCTGCTACTAATTCTACGATTTCTCGTGATTGCTTAGGAAATTTTAAGTCGGCTACTAATTCTACAATTGCTCGTGATTTCTTAAGAAATTTTAAGTCTGCTACTAATCCAACGATTTCTCGTGATTGCTTAAGAAATTTTAAGTCTGCTACTAATTCTACGATTTCTCGTGATTTCTTAAAAAAGGTTAAGTCTGCTACTAATTCTACGATTTCTCGTGATTGCTTAAGAAATTTTAAGTCCGCTTTAATTGCATAATTTGCAGAATGGATTGCATGAAAACTTGTCTCTTAAGCTGCTAATCAATAAAGAACTGAAAAATGCTGTGTAATTCAGGCTGAAGACATCGAATATTGTTGTGAGAAAACGCTTATTTATACATGTATATCTCGTTTAGGCTAATAACACCCTGGCTTCTCTGTATTGATTAGATTTATATCAATTTATAAATAAAATAAGTAAAACAATGACGCATAAAGATTGAGTAACTCTGTTCATTGCATTGCGATTTCAATTAAACATTTAAATATTTTGAAAAATACTACCTAACTATTAATATAATACACTGGTTTGTTTTATTCTTTTTCAATATTATCTTATGATAAAATCATTCTGTCAATATTATGAAATGTTTAACATTGACATACCTACCTACCTATATTTAAGGTTGATTAAAGAATATTTCCGACTGTAGAGATTAACATTATTTAATTAATTGAAAGATAAGAAAAATTAATACTCGGAAAAGTATCATAAATAAAAATCAAATACAAAATTAATTATATTAAGATAAAATTATTAATATTATTTTTAATTAGTTTGGAATTTATTCGGAAATTTAATTTTTTTTTTTGCTCCTAGATATAAAAATCTTTTGGCAAAATGGGTTTGTGCCCGATGCCAATAAATAATATAAAAAAAAATAAATAAAAATCTTTAAATTCTAGAGAAAAATCATTTTTAATCGTGATTTTTTTCTGTGACTCTGGATTTCGATAGACATGATAACTCAAAACGAAAGAAGTAGAACGTTAGTTCTGGTGTCAAAATATTTATGTATTTCCAATGTGGAGATGTATTTAGATTTTGGAATCTCTGGCTTCAGAACTTCATGTTCAAAAATGCTGAAAATATATATTTTTGAACGATTTTATAGAAATTTTGAGTTGTTGATATGCTAAGAACACAAATAACAAATAAACAGGTTTTTTTCAATACTATTTTTTAAATGAATTGATTTATTTATTTTAAAAATAATAATAGTTTATTACAAATGTTGTTATATATTAAGAAATTGGAAATATGACCTATTATTTAAAAAAAAAAAAAAAAATTGGTCTATAAAGTGAAACTTTTTTTAAGATGTTTGCAGTTATGGTGAATAATGAAAAATACAACTGTTCCATTGTTGATTATTTTCTACTATAAAAACGGATTAAAATCTCAAAAGGGGGGTCGGTAGGCTAGGCGGTAGCGTGACAGCGAGCTAACCAGGGGACCCGGGTTCGAATCCGACTCGAGGCAGCCAGCCAAAATCTGACCCCCGGGGGTAGAGACAAATTTTAAAAATATAGCTAGTATCGTAATTGGGCTTATGGCTAGAAAGGCCGAAAAGCCAAAAAAAAAAAAAAAAAAAAAAAAAATCTCAAAAATTTTACCAAAAATAATTTTTCAATAATTATGCATTTTGTATTTTATTAGAATTCGTGATGAAACTGTATTAGATGAAGGAGGAGGTATTAGCCAAAGATCACCTTTAATAAAACGTTTCGGCCTGAATTTATTTCGCTATCTTTAGTTAATTAGGAGTTATACACAAAAATGCGGTAGACATATGTGATCGAACCAAGCATCTAATACAATTATGCTATTATTTTTATTTTTGACAAGGCTTGGTTCGATCACATATGTGTACCGCATTTTGTGTATAACTCCTAATTAATTGAAGATGGCCAAATAAAATTCAGGCCGAAACGTTTTATTAAAGGTGTTTTATTGAACCCAGTGATTCCATCGTTGGCTGATACCTCCTCCTTCATCTAATACAATTATGCTTTTTTTTAACCAGATCTTGAGCTAGAAGTCCCAAAATCTAATCAATTCTCCGCATTGGAAATATCTTTCGTTCTTAAGTTATCGTAGTTATCTGAATCCAGACACATAGATAGAAAAAAATCATGTTTGAAAATCATTTTTTCCACGTTTCAGGCATTTTCTACACATGAGCAAAAAAAGTAAAAATAAAATTGTTGCGTAATTCAATATAATTGAATGTAATGGAAGGCAGCCCAGAGGTAGTGAGGAAAGAAAAATTAACACATAAAATTAGGTGTAATTTATTGGAATCCTTCCTCCTTTCCTTTCAAACCGACGTTTCGGAGGATTTTTCCCTCCTTCTTCAGGGTTTCAAAGGGTCAATGAACCCTGAAGAAGGAGGGAAAAATCCCCGAAACGTCGCTTTGGGAAAGGAGGAAGGATTCCAATAAATTACACCTTATTTTATATGTGTTAATTTTTTCTTTCCTCACTACCTCTCGGCTGCCATCCACTACATTCAATTAAAATTTCTACCAGTCCGTCTCTCTCCAGAGAAAATTTCGTTGCAAAAAAATTCAATATAATTATGATGGCGAATTTTATTATTAAAAGTAACTTTTAAAAAATTTTGGCCCGTTTCTACTAAAAATAAAAACCTCTCTATCTCGATAACTTACCCGTTATTTGAAAGTAATTTCAACTGGCCTGTATTGACTATGGCTCTCCATTAGAATGCTTTATATATCAATTTCAGAAAAAATGGACTTAACCCGTTGTTTCCGTGGTGTTTTCATTTAGTCATTTTTAATATGGAAACTGGAGAGATTCAAGATTCGATTAGAGAGTTAATTAAGTTTCAGACATTTTTCTACACATGAGCAAAAAAGTAAAAATAAATTTTTTGGGTAAATTCAATACCTACTAGGCTCTCCCAACAGACAGGCTTCACCTGCCTTCCTGTCTTAATCCTTTACTGAGTAATAACGAGTAATAAATTTTGAATAGGTTATTATATTTAAATATATTTGAAGGACAGCTCTAATTCTAAGCCATAATTTACTCATCACATCTTTTGAAATTTGCCGAAAGAGTACCAAGTCTTGATTTTTCTCAAATTTTTATAAGAACGTTAACAAAATATATTAATTGCCTTATAATATCCTCTTCTTTTTTGCAGAGATTAGAATGTCTTCTCCAGCTTCATTAAGGGAGTCATTGATATTTGACGACTCCAAGGAACAAACAGGGTAAGTCACTTTTCGTAGATTTTTTTGCATTGGGTTCAGTCTAGCTTCCGATTGGTCCCGTTTTTTTTATTGGTATTGGACCTTTTTTGATATGTTTGTTCAGGCATAACTTCTTTGTTTATGAACCGATTTTAATTATTCTTTTTTTATTGGAAAGAGGGTACCTTAGGGGTGGTACCATATTAATTTGGTCAAGTTCTGAAGATATGATTAATGACGAAATAACGTAAATCTCCAATTCTTATAACCAAATATTCGAAATTATAATAAATAAAATCTTTTATAAAAAATCAATCTGAAAACATTTATTTAAAACCCGCAAACGTTTCTAGAGAATTTCTATATTTATGAATTTAATTTTATTGTCATTTTAAGATTAATTCGCCCGACCCTTTCTCTTACGAGAAGCATGCAAGGTATTATATTAAGTAACTATTAATATTATCTCTAAAAAGAGAAAAACAAAAATAATTTTTATAAAAAAAAAAATAAAAACCGACTTAAAAAAAAATTAAATGCAACTAAAAATAAATAAAATGTACTAAAAGGTATAAAATAATTATCTTATTTAGTTACAACTAAACGACGAAGTATTAACATGAAATTACTTTTTGAAGTCGGTGCCAAACATATACATTTTATGAATCGCACTCGACGGATCTTAGTACAAAATAAAAATATAAAAAATACTTAAATCACTCCAATCTAATGTAACAAATATAATTATGATGGCGAATTTTATAAGTAGAAGTAACTTTTAAAAAATTATGATCCGTTTCTAATAAAAATAAAAACCTCTCTATCTCGATAACTTAGCCGTTATTTGAAAGTATTTCAACTGGACTGTATTGACGATGGACCTCCACTAGAATGGTTTATATACTAATTTCAGAAAAATGGACTTATCCCGTTGTTTCGGCGGTGTTTTCCTTTAGTTATTTTTAATACAGAAATTGGAGAGATTCAAGATTCGACTAGAGATTTAATTAAGTTAATGCGAAGAAAATATGGTTTTAGATAAGCAAATGAATGAAGAGCTCAGTAAACATTAGAGCATATCTTCTTTATTACAATTTGATTATAATTTTTTTGCAAAACTTGTATAAATAAAGTGTTTTAAAGAATTCTGTTTAAATCATTTCATTAGTTATTTTTGTGTGTATAAATATAATTGTAGGAAAAAGTGTAGTACTTTTTTAAGGCACGGTCCCAGTGAATATTTCAGATGGTCAGAGCTAGACTTCCTAACTGTTCCATTTCGAAGATATGGTCTCTTGGCGTCCCGACCAGTTATCATTTTATCCCAGTTATTTAGAAATAAAAGCTTGTAAAAAATTGCCGAATATACACAAATTCAATACGTTCACTCTCGTAAAAAGGTAATTTTACAACTCAAATACCCTTAAATGGAAGGCAATGAGAAACCACCTCTGTGAAAAATTTATACAGGAAAATTACATTGGAGAGGATACTCTCCACAGTAATCGCCGCAGCTCGGAATCGAGCATGACACTTGAAAAAGAAGGAAACCCTAAAGAATTTTCTACTGTAAGCTTCTTCTGTAACCCGGAAGTTCCAAGTATTATATTAAGATACAGGCGAAACTAAAAGATTAGATAGACCGAAACGCTCTACGAAAACCCACGATATCAAGCAAGTCAGTTAGAGCCGAATCTCTTATTAATTTTATCGATTTTTTCAATATTTCATCCCTTAAAATTAATTCTGTGTATACATTTTTTTAATTCCATTTTTCGTCGTTATCTCCATGTCATGTCGTCAACACGGACGCGGAACAGAACTAGAAAACATGCAGATCATTAATTTTGACCGCGAAAACATCCGAATGAACATATATACCTAGATTATTGTATATTCGTTTAATCTATTTATAATAAATGATTAAATTATATAGCATCCAGTAATCCATTGCATTGAAACATGCAATATCTAGATTTGGGACAGATAACATGTCAAACGATGCATTTAATTTATATAGTAAAAACCATATTTAGCGAAATTAAATAAAGGGATGGATTTTAGGTAGTTTTTTAATTATTTCCATTTATTGAATTAAATTCAATATAGTTTATTAAAATGCTTTAATCCAAAGGTTCCTTCAGAAAATCACTATAAGGGCTAAGCTTTAGTGAAGGTCAAATCAAATTTAATTTGATGTTGCAATATCACCGAAGGTATGAAAAATGAAATTGAAACATTTCGAAAACATCAGCATTTTGGAAATGGGCCCAAAAAGAATCCCATGATTGGACTAAAAAAACTACCGTGGGGTGCCTGAATTTGTGGAAGACACGACTTAATTTTAATAGAATATTGCAGGGGTCCATAAAATACGGCCCTTAAAACTTTTCCATCCGGCCCGCGGCTACTACAGAATTAACTCACAAATATTCACTATATTAAATATTTATGCCATATAGCGTATTTTTAATATAATTTTCGTATAATATGTGATATCCGGCTCGCCCATTAGGGCTGTTGAAAAATATCGAAATATCTATATTATTTTTTAAAAATCTCGATATTTAGTAGTGATATTTTTTGGAATCGAAAATTAAATATTAAAATCTTAGTAGAGACGTTGATATTTTTTTAAAATAAGTTTTTATTTTCTATTTTTTTTTCGAAAATTATTGAAATTATAACATTTAAATGTCACAGCTAGTTTAGTGTTACAATTGATATAATTTCTTAAGACAAGAAACAACCCAAAGCAGAAACCATCAATATTTAACAATATTTAAAGAGTTGTTTTCACTATGGAATTTATTCTCAGTCAAAGCAAGAAAACAAATAAATTGGACCCCTTTCAAGAAATTTCATTTTAATTCACTATTGACTTCTGTTGATGCAATATTAGATATGTCAAAAGTAATGAAGACAGAATACAAAATCAGAGTCAATATTTCACCGATCTGAGCTTTCCCATCTACTCGTAGATCAGAAGAATCAACGTCATCTCTATGGGATATAGACATGAGCATATGCCTATGAAAAATATGTCAAATAAAGTTCCTGGCTCGGGGTTTGGTACAACACCTGCTGAATTAAAACACTAGTACTTAGAACAGCAAAATATTTCAAGGTCATCAAACGTCCTAAAATGTTAGATCGACATTCGGTTCTTTATTCCTGTGCTATCAGAATTTGCTTTGAAATATTTGCGGTGCCCATTAGGGTGCTCCTTATTTTGGATATTTTTAACCGACTTCAAAAAAGGAGGAGGTTCTCAATTCAACTCATTTTTTTTTTTGTGTGTGTCTATGTTACCTCATATCTCCGCCAATTGTGAACCGATTTTGATGTTTTTTTGCATTGGGTTCAGTCTAGCTTCCGATTGGTCCCGTTTTTTTTTATTGGTATTGGACCTTTTTTGATATGTTTGTTCAGGCATAACTTCTTTGTTTATGAACCGATTTTAATGATTCTTTTTTTATTGGAAAGAGGGTACCTTAGGGGTGGTACCATATTAATTTGGTCAAGTTCTGAAGATATGATTAATGACGAAATAACGTAAATCTCCAATTATTATAACCAAATAATCGAAATTATAATAAATAAAATCTTTTATAAAAAATCAATCTGAAAACATTTATTTAAAACCCGCAAACGTTTCTAGAGAATTTCTATATTTATGAATTTAATTTTATTATCATTTTATGATTAATTCGCCCGACCCTTTCTCTTACGAGATGCATGCAAGGTATTATATTAAGTAACTATTAATAATATTACTAAAAAAGAAAAATAAAAATAATTTTTTTAAAAAAAAATAAAACCGACTTCAAAAAAATTAAATGCAACAAATAAAATAATAATAACTTAAAAATCAAATAAAATGCACTAAAAGGTATAAAATAATTATCTTATTTAGTTATAACTAAACGACGAAGTATTAACATGAAATTACTTTTTGAAGTCGGTGCCAAACATATACATTTTATGAATCGCACTCGACGGATCTTAGTTAGTACGTTTGGCGGGTATGCTCGCTTATAGGTATAGTTTGTTTGGCACCGACTTCCAAAAGTAATTTCATGTTAATATTTCGTCGTTTAGTTGAACTATAAATAAGATAATTATTTTATACCTTTTAGTGCATTTTATTTGATTTTTAAGTTATTATTATTTTATTTATTGCATTTAATTTTAAAAGTCGGTTTTATTTTTTTTCATAAAAATTATTTTTATCGAATATTTACGCTGACAGGGGCTCATATGTTTATAAATAAATATAAAAAAATTACCCTCAAGTTTCAAGTCTCTATCTCAGTTTTAACCTAGTGCTACACAGCGATTAAGTTTCCCATCTAAATAACATGGGGTTTTTGGCATTGGACGATCAATTTTTTATTCCGGCCCAAGTAATTGTTCAAAAAATTTGAAACTCTGTAGACTTTATTCTTATAATCCTTCAGAATTTTTACAGATTTTTAGCTATTATAATTTTGGAGTCTATAACTTACTAATACTAAGATATAGCAGTATTTTATCTAGATGTAACACCAAAATAGTAATATCTAAAAATCTGTAAAAATTCTGAAGGATAGCTACTATTATATGGATAAAGTCTACAGAGTTTCACATTTTTCGAACCATTACTTTGGCCGAAATAAAAAATTGACCGTTCAATACCAAAAACCCCATGTTATTTAGATGGGAAATTTAATCGCTGTGTAGCACTAGGTTAAAATTGAGATAGTGCCTTGAAACTTTGGGGATATTTTTTTTTATTTATTTCTAAACATATGAGCCACTGTCAGGGTAAAAATTCGAAAATATCCAAATTAAGGAGCACCCTAGTGCCCATAGAATATCTGTCTCAGAATTTTCAAGAAAATCGGTTGGTTAAAAATACAAAAATGGTTTACTAAATTTCACTAATTTACTAAATTCACTAAATTCAAATAAAAGCTTGTAATAATAACAATGTCTAGTTCTAATTAGGGATTGCAATCCGGAAAACTCGAACCCGCATCATTTTACGTCTTTTGGATCCGGCGTGATTTTGCCGGATCCGGTAAATTAAAAAAATGCATACTCGCCGATTCTTTTATTTATGAGTATTTGATGACAATAAAACCGACAAGTGTAGAAGCTGAAAGGGCCTTCTCGACCACTGGCTGTATTTGTAGCAGTATAAGAAGTCGATTAGCTGATGACACAATTTGTTTCCTCAGATCTTTTTTCAAAACCAAGTGTAATTTTTTATAATAATTTAAAATAAGTATCTTAAACTCCTTATTGTGATTATAGTGCTATTGATTATACAGATTTATAATTATTGTAATCATTTCAAGAATAAGACTGCTTGTGTGTCTAAATTATCTAATTCTTCTGATCTCATTTGATTAAGATTGATTTAGTTAGATTAAATATAAGTCACTAACATTACAAGATATCATTAATGACAGTGTCCTTTCTGAACTCTTGAAGATGGGCTTATATCCCGAAATATAGTATATATAGAGTCGTGCTAAACAAGCATATGATGTTTTATTTAAGTAAAACCTACCCAGTATTTTATATTTTAAATTTTCAAAAGTTTCTAATAAATTTTTCACATTTTTTTTTACTTTATTTAAAATGTTTCACCAGGAACCACACCATTCTCCCTTAACAAAAATGACATTTGCTCTGAAATCTAGTAAGACTGAATTTATCTAATATATAAATTTCAATTTAACTAGTAACAATATACTTCTTAGAGTGCCATACCCGAAACGGTTGTCGGCTCCTCTCCACATATACCTGTGCTGAGAGTATTTAGTTGTTTTACACAGATATATGGGACCTACTTTTTAACGCCGGTTCCGAACGGCTAATTTGGAGAGGTTACTAGGCAATTATACTCTTGTTAGGTTGCCATTACTTTCCAAGAGGAGGCGACTGAAAATATCTATCTGCCGAGACTCGGTCTCGATCCAGCGATCTTCGAGTCAGCGACCCAACACTCTAGCCACTGACCCACAGTCGCCTCCAATCTCATTTACTGCCCAGAAAAATAAAAAAAAATCTCATTTACTGCCCAGAAAAATAAAAATGTACATGAGCGCCAAAATTCAAATATAAGAAGATATTAATTTGAGCTTAGAGT
This sequence comes from Forficula auricularia, assembly GCA_024734495.1. Lineage (NCBI taxonomy): Eukaryota > Metazoa > Arthropoda > Insecta > Dermaptera > Forficulidae > Forficula > Forficula auricularia. The sequence goes on along the minus strand of JALMQS010000887.1, from coordinate 437,245 downwards.
TAATGCTGCAGCGCCACCTGTGGCTAGATACAGACCCCAACCGTGACGCTGGACGCCACGCGTGATTTGACGCGTGATGTGACTCGTGACGGCTCAATCCCATTTACTCCCAAGTAAAAAAAATGTATACTAGATTTGTATTATTAATTCGTGACTGTTTGTAGATTATTACAGTTTAAATAAAATTGATTTCATAAGAAATAAACGTTTTTTTATAAACTATGTAATATACACTAAAATGAATATCTTTAATATAGCTAATTTCGGAATGAAACGGCAAAATATGTTTGATCTGGCCAATCCGTCCGGATTCGACCGGATTGAAATTGATGCCGGATCGCAATCCTTAGTTCTAATAAATAGTTTGTCCGAAAAAAAAGTAGTAATTCATTTCTTTGTATTTGATAATAACGAGGTCAATTCAAATCGTACTCCGTGTTTATAAATCTACGAATATACTATCAGATTATTAATTTTATTAAAATTTATTATAAACATGTAAACGCTTTTTTTTTAAATATTTTTTAGATATTAAAATAATTGAAAAGGGAATTTGACCCCCCATAATTTGTAGATGTTAGATATGAAATAAGATTTAATATCTAGAAATGCATTTTGAAGACAATTTTTTAAATTAAACAGTTTCAGTCTTAAGATTTCGATATAAGAAGAGAGAATAAGCCTAGCGAATCATTTTTCCTGGATTTCTCGGAAGTAAACTCCGATATAAGGAGAGAGAACAAGGGCAGCAAATTCATTTCTCTCGCCCAGTTAACATCCATAGAAATTTTACAAGTCTGTATAGAAATTAATTCATTTAACGATTTCTCATCTTAAATAAATTAGTAACAACACCTATTATCATTTTTGATACGGAACTCTAAAAAATGTCCGCTTAAGATTTTGATACAGTTTGAAATAAAATTAATGATGTGATATTGCCGCGTTAGATTCTGTAAAATAAAAATAGAAAGTTAAATTTCATTTATATCAATTTACAGTCATCAACAAGTGCGTGATTAATTCGGTAATTATCTAACCGAAATAACAGTTGTTTTTTTATTACCAAATGCTCTAGAGCCATTAAGCTATAATCGTCTATTTTAATAGATAATTTTTAATCGCAATTCCTAAATTTAAAATAAAACTGTAACAAGTATCAGTTTTTTAAACAAAAATAACTCCTTAATTTTTTATTTCCAATCTTTTCATCTTTTATTTAATCATCTTCAGAGGAATAAGGGTAGTGATTTACTAATACAATTGCCTTTATAGCTTACAGCCCTGAAGATGAGGAAATAACCGATCGAAATTTTGGAAATAAACAATTAAGTTGTTATTTTGATACCAAAAACTTATATTTCTTTAACATTTTCATAATTTTTACCGTCGATTTACAAATTAAAATATAACTTAATCACAATTTAATTCTTTCTTTCCGAGGTAGTGTATTTAAGAATATAAGACGATTGGAAGATAATGGGACAACTTTTTCAAGACTCAGTACTCTTTGCGCAAATTATAGTGTAATTATTGTTGCTAACAAACGGTTTGAGTTAGAAAGCTGAAATAGGAAAGAAAGGTAGAGTTTATTGTTATTATTTGTTCTGCAAAATGTGAGCTCATTATATCTTCAACCGTTCAAGAGCTTCTAATATAATGATCTCATCTAATTTTCTTCTTATTTCATACGAAAGTACAGAAGGTAGAATGTCTAAAACAGGGGTGTCCAACCTTTTGGCTTAAACGGGCTTCGACCGCGGATAAAATATTATAATTCTATTGATATTTGTTATTCAAAAAAGATAGTTTATAATATAGAAATAAGAACTTTATTAAATTGAAAGTTTTTGCCGAGAGTAGCAGAATTTTTATATATTGAAGGAGACAATAAAAGAGTGCTGGAAATTCCAGCAGAAGACACACTCTTTTATTGTCTCCTTCAAGAACTTTATTATTTAGTGGGATGATAGTGAGCTTCTAAACTTACTTGTCGTAAATTTTATACTTGAAAATAGCTTCTCGTATATGTAAATACATACTTACAAACTTACAAAAAGTGATATTATCTCTTAGTATTTGTTTATATTTTTTCCTGGCTAGATAATTAATATAAAATTCTATTAAAGAGACAATATTCGGATTTTTCTTTCAGATCAGTCTAATTGTTTTTTCAATCAGAAAGTTTGCAAGTAAAAAATTTATTTCTAATGAAAATATAGTCGAAAATAACCCAAATTGTTGATTATTTTTTCGGAAATCTTGAAATCTATTTCCAGATTCAAAATTTAAAATTAGCATTTTTATTTTTCGAAAAGTTCACAGTAGATTTTCAGATTTCTTACTTTAGAGAAAAAAAATTATCAGGCCAAATTGTTGTGTGTTTTTCAGTATCTACATATAAATCTCAATGTTTAAAGGAATTTTATGACTTTATATTGGGACACCCCTGGTTTTAATCGAATGGGATTAAAGAAGGAAATGAGGAATGATCATTTATTTTTTAAAAGGGCCACGGATATAATAATCCCTGACTATCTATTAAGTATCTATTGACATGTAAGAACGTGCAAATATCTAAAAGACATGTCCTGACATGTTTTAGTCCAGGAGAGAAATGATCAATTAATTATGATTGTTCTAGAAAATCCCAATTCCTTTTGTCTCCTTGTACTAGGATGATATTTAGACTTGGTTGGTGTCGTAGCATATAAATTGCTGAAATAATAAATATTTTAGAAAATGAAAATATGAGAAAAAGAATTTTTAAAATTTTTAAATATTCGATACTTCATTATTTTTTTTTATCTTATTAGTTGAGGTTATGTTTTTGCTTTTAGTGAATTTTATTCTTGAAAAAAGCTTCACGTATTGTATAAATGTACATTCATATTTCCAAAAAGGAAATAAATATATCTCTACATATACCTATATCTCAATGTTTTAAGGAAGTTTATGATTTAATGTTGGGCCACACTCCTTGCAGTGCTGGGCCGCATGCGGCCCGCGGGTCACGAGTTGGACCTCACTGGTTAAAATCTACGTTATGGAATTACAAACATCTTTGCACCATGTTCTATTTGTCTTTTCTTGAGTTTTCGTGGATATCAACCTTGTGGTTTTCAAACAATCAGACATTCTTGAAAATGATGTATCTTCACGTTTCAGACATTTTTATTTAAAAATCAATAAACAAAAAAAACCTGGAATCAGGTTGGCCTGAGTGGTTAAAGAACACGCATTCTATTCAAGCTAGCGTGGGTCCAAGCCCGACTTGCTGCAAATATTTGACCGGCTATAATCTGATTCCTTCAGTGGAAGGCGATGGGAAACCACACCTGTGAAAAATTTCCCTAGGAAAATTACAATGGAGATCCTCTCCATAATAATCGCCAACGCTGGGATTATTTTTAATTGTCCAGCACTCAGGCCGCTCACTAAGCGAAATGAGAAAGGATATCTACCATACATATTTATATTTGTGATATATGTTTATTTACGTCAAACAGACAACGTCTTTTTAAAAATTGAATTTGATATTAACATATGTAATTTTTATAATAAACATTAATTTTTACTCGTTTATTAACATGATCATGGTTGAAATAGCTTTTCTATATTTATCTTGTTTTCAGTGTGTCATGCTGCCCTTGCATCGAGTAGGCGATCAGCTGTTACGGTGTGTCTGAGGGATTCCCCTCGTCCCTCTCTCAGTGGACATCTGAGACCAATTTAGACGTCGCGGTCCTCTCATTAGTATTGCTTTCATTCTGAAGCTCGCGATCACCTCATATTAATTTTATTATTGAGTCCTTGTTGACTTTAAAATTATTCTAAAATAAAGGAAAAAGTGAATGCTTTGTCAATATTCTGTATTAGGATACTGAGAATTCCGATACGCTATCTGGTGGTCTAAATTGGAACTAGCCACTATGGGCCAAAAAATTACGCCACATCGCTACCAAGGTTTCCAATTAAATAAGGACTAAAATTTAAACTTCTCGACTTTGATGAGGTGCTCCGAAATTTCTGCAAAACCCATAGTTCTCTTTTTTCATTTGTATGTTCATACTTATATGTGTGATGAAGATCCATGGTAACCTGTTTGGTCAAGTAGTCTACAAATTCATTGGGCTGTATCCCAATATGAGAAGTGACCATAAAATGTCCTTCCTTTTATTTATTTTATGAATTAAATCACATATTAATAGAAATTCAACACAAAATTGAATTGGTCTTATGGAGAGCTATGTAGCTAAAGAAAGCAAATAAAATTTGGCACACAAGTTTGTATTAATAGACTGTATTTTGCTTTTTAACTTTCCACTTTCTAGCTCAAATCGTACGTTGCCAAAAACAATTGTCGTTAATCCTGGTTGATCAACTCAGACGGGTCATATAAATAGATTCTTGTAAACGAAAAAATATCGAAATGAATGAGGTTTGACGACCTCTCAAAAATGACCATTTATTGAGTTTTGAAGATAAGATTTGGGGAAGCACAGGCGTTTTGCATCAAAAGTATTTTTCCAAATAAGTTTACCATGGAATCTTGAAAAGAAAACGTTACATGTATATCACTCTTTAAAATCAAAACATCTACTATATTACGGCAATTTTTCGGTTTAATTTTAGGTGATTTAATAGATATACCTATATCCAGGGACGGGGGGACCGTGGGATCTGAGGGGTCAGCTGACCTCCCTGAGAATTTGTTAAAGGGGTCAGCGGACCTCCTAAAGAAAGAAAATTTCAGAAAAGTTCATCACATATGTATCTACAAGAGCTACAATATTCGGCAAAATCCAATGAACACTTGATTGTATATTGTATATTAATTTAGTGGCTTAAGATCATGTCCAATTTATTGAATATTTATTAGCGATTACCGGTAGTTTCTTAATTAATTATATTTTTGATGAACAAAGGTTTTCTTTTCCTAGTTACATAAGGCTATTACTCATATTTGCTAAGAATAATACAAGTAAATATTGATAATTAATTTCGTCTTATTTTATTACCTTTTGAACATAAACTCAAGCATTATAACTACAAACAAAAATATGAACTCTTTTTTTTCTTTCAGTTTTCAATAAAATCACAGCTACAAACTTCTTAAAATGGGTTAAATTGTATCATTTTGCTTCAAAATTTTCTGGAGAGGGTGGGGGGTAGGCAGACCCCGTTTACTGGGGCTATTCCATACCTCCCAAACCCCCTGGTAGGCCTACATCACTTTCCAAGTTTTGACCCCCCTGGCCTAATGGTTAGCATATTTAGTTTTCAATCAAAGATTTTACTCTTCATCACGATTAAACTAGATACTTAGCTGACAAACTCATTCGCCCACTCGTTTATCTCTATGACTTCTAGGAATTGAAACACTAACTTTCCTTATACTTCTTTCTAGTTACACTAACCTTCAGTTTTTTAAGACCCGCACGCACAAGTACCTTCACCTCGACCCGAATTCAGATATTTCTTTCCATAAACCTTCTTTTCCGATGCAAGGGCCTAACAGAGGTTTCACCTTTTTGGTACAACTTCTTGCATTAATATTATTTAAAAAAATCTTAATTATTTTGAGTAGTAAACGTTAAAAAAATAATGAATTTTCCTACTAAAAATACAATTAAATTAAAAAGGACAGATAAAACTCGCAAATTAATGTGTACTTGATTTATTAATTAAAACAAACAAAGCACCATCTTTCGATGAATTTATGAAATTAATTTTATCTATTAATCCGGTAATTTGAGCGAAAATAATCACACCGGGCCAAATCGTATAATTTCTATCTAATTCTCTAGACCCCATTTTCCAAGTATAAAAATTCTACTTTCCTTTAAGTCTAAAAAAAGGACAATAAATAGACTGATAGTGGATATGAATAACTCAATCTATTACAAACAAATACAATCGTAACTTCTTTTTCGTGTTATTAAATCATTCAGAATAAAATCAAAAGTTGTTTTTTCATCACAAACTTTGAAACTCAGTTCTATTTTTATTATAATATAATATTTGAATAATAATCAAAAAAGTTTTCTTTTTTGTTTTCTATTAATCAGATCTTCATTTTAAACAAACAGATAGAGAGAAGAGTCTCAGCCTTTGGGACATTGATCTGAACTTTTTGGAAGGTTAATGTTTTGCGGAACTTATATATTTAATTAATGATTCAAATCGTGGGGGAATTCGCCACCACTTTTCTTTATCATTACGATTTTAAACATGTTTGTTATCTCTTTTTTAGCGGGTGGCGTATAATTATTTTATTGTAAATAGTGAAAAAAGGAAGAAATGTGATTCAGGATTCAGAAATCAGACTCTCTCAGCCACCCGCTCTGAATTTTAGTTATTTGTTCTGAAGCTGAAAGTGTGAAGTTGAAATAAATTTTGGATTCTGTAAATATGTCTTAGTTTTGTAAGCCCACTCCTAGGAGTCCCAATAAGCAAAATACATCACTACATAATAAATACATAGGACATGCTGATAATTCTGTCCATTTGATGTGAAAATATTCAATACTTGTTGATACTCAATAGAATAAAAATCTTTTAGTTCATAAGAACTTTCCCTTAACAAAAACCGCAATTTACTTTCTCTTTAAAAAATTCTTCAAAACCCCGATATATCTTCAAAAATCTATTAAACTTAATTATTTATATATATATTAATAAATTAATTCCTGTGAATCCATTGTAATAGACTGATGAAGAGGGCAAAGCCCTCGAAACTATAGTCTCGTTATAAATAAATAAAATTTATAATTCCAGCTTAATTATTTAATTATAGGCTTTTTGCTTGTATATTTAAGTGTCTAAAAGTTTCTTCATCATCTGTCTTTTTAATTAGAAATATTCCTCATAGGTTCAAATATCCGAATGGATTTTGAAAATACGAATATTTAGACCTGAAGATTTCAATATTTTCTCATCGAATACAACCTTCAAAATTATTGTGTTATAAATATAATATTGTTATTATAAATATGGTGTCGACAAGGTAAATACTGAAATTCTCATTGGAACATTTGTTCAAGATAGGCCTTGAAAACCTCCCATATAGAAATTTTTTAAACTTACGCTGTCCAATTATTAAAAATTAATTACAAAAGTGAACTAAGTTCGATAAAATCAAAATTATTAATGATATTATGTCTTAGAAGCGCTACATTTTCAAATTTTCTCGATATACGCCTGTGAGGTAGGCAAGGCTGACTTAACATTGAATTCACTTGGATTTTTTTACTTTATCCAATGCAAAGCATGGGTAAAGTATTGTAATCGCTCTCGGGGCAAGCGTGGCTTCAAAGGGTCCTCAGGTAAAGACTACGGAACCCATGGACTCAATTAAAGTCACAAATTGTAGTATTCAATTAGGTTGAATTTTTAGCACGTGACGGTTTTGCCAAAAATTACATGGGGTCTCGTCGAGAGGCCAAAAAGTGCGATTTTTTCATTTAGTGCGTGCGGATGGATGGATGTATGTATGGATGTATGTATGGATGGATGTATGTATGGATGGATGTATGTTATCGCTTTTTTGGCCCACGATTTTTTCCAAACCGTTGCACCGATTGAAATGAAATTGAAAACCTACCATTAGTTTAACAAAATGAAGCGCTGATTAGTTTTTGGTACATATCGGCCCACAAACATTAGTACTTTATTTCAGTACTTTTTTAGTTTTTTCTAAATATCTTGAAAATGACTTAACCAATTTTGATGAAATTTAATATCCTAATTAAGTACCTTGGGGACCACAAAAAAGGTTAAATAAAGTTTTTAGTAAAATTATATTTTAAAGTACTTTACTCTAGAGTTAGATGGTACTTTTTTAATTTTTTTAATTCTTTAAAATTTATTCATTTGAAAGTTTTAATATAGCTCATTTAGCCTTGCTTAAGTAAGAATGGATAGGCTTCTCTCTGTGAAATGCTAAAAATTTGGGAGGAATTTTTATGAGTAATCATAGCAACTGCGTTGTTTTCTTATCCGTTACCTTTGCTGAAGACAGAGAAATCGATTTTAAACCAAAAATAGTGATTGATTCTCATCTAATACTTGAGGAATAACCATTCTATATTGGATTTTTGACGTTTCGGTTTTTATTAGTAACCATTGCTGAAGACATAGAGAAATCGATTTTAAACCAAAAATAGCGATTGATTCTCATCTAGTACTTGAGGAATAATCATTCTATATTGGATTTTTGACGTTTTGGTTTTTATTAGTAACCATTGCTGAAGACATAGAGAAATCGATTTTAAACCAAAAATAGCGATTGATTCTCATCTAGTACTTGAGGAAAAATCATTCTATATTGGATTTTTGACGTTTCGGTTTATTGGTAACCATTGCCGAAGACATAGAGGAATCGACTTAAAATCAAAAATAGCGATGATTCTCATCTAATACTTGAGGAATAACAATTCTATATTAGTTTGACGTTTCGATTATTATTGGTAACCATTGCTGAAGACATGGAGGAATCGACTTAAAATCAAAAATAACGATCAATTCTTATCTAATACTAGAGGAATAATCTTATTGCATTCCATTTTTGATGTTTTGACTATTAATGGAAACCTCTACTGAAAATGTAGAAGAATCGACTTAAAATCAAAAAGACTAAATTCTTTTTGATTTTAAGTCGATTCTTCTACATTTTCAGTAGAGGTTTCCATTAATAGTCAAAACATCAAAAATGGAATGCAATAAGGTTATTCCTCTAGTATTAGATAAGAATCGATCGTTATTTTTGATTTTAAGTCGTTTCCTCCATGTCTTCAGCAATGGTTACCAATAATAATCGAAACGTCAAAACCTAATGTAGAATTGTTATTCCTCAAGTATTAGATGAGAATCGATGGCTATTTTTGATTTTAAGTCGATTCCTCTATGTCTTCATCAATGGTTACCAATAAAAACCGAAACGTCAAAAATCCAATGTAGAATGGTTATTCCTCGACTCTTAAATGAGAATTATTTTTGAATTAATTTCAATATGAACTACAAATTGCAAGTGATATCTGATTAATAATAAAGGAACAAACATATTAATATTTCAAATGAATTTGGATAAAGTTTAGCAACGATCCGTTGCAGTTTATTTATCTTTTTCTCTATGTCTATAATAATGGTTGAATGACAAAGGTAGGGGCAGGATTTCAGAAGATAATGTTTATTAATTTCATGGTGACCGATGTTTTTATTCTTTGTTTCAATTTAAGGTAGTTCTTTCACAAATTCAAGAAGTCTTCGAAACTTGGAATATGTCATTAAAAGCATAATAAACATAATGTTAACCACACCAAACATGAAATAATTGCAATTAAAAATGAAATTTTTTACATATTCTAGATTGGGAAAGGGTGGGGATATGATCATTATTTTATTTTTTTTCATTGAAGGACTTTCACCATCTTGATGAAAAACTAATATTTGTTTGTATAATATATTAGGAGTAACTTAAAAAAAATTGAAACTATTTACCTCGTAGTTTTGATAAAAAAAAACATATTTGCGAGATTATTTTTAGTGGAGGGGATATAATATCAATGGCTTTTAAACTATCCATTCCCAAAGAGAATATAGTAGTGTAAAAAGTACAGTCACGTTAAAAAAACATAACCTAAAATTTTAGCACCGTTCATATTTATAGAGTGTTTACGAGGTTAAAATTTTTGTGTGAATTGTCGCGAAAGAACCTCCTTAACTTGACGTTTAACAAAATATAGTAACCAAATAGCGCGAAATTCTAAAAATTTCAAAATTTCAAATGAGGTGCGCCAGTTCTTCGGGTTGTCGGATCGATCTCAAATTTTGTACAATTTATTTTCTTACCATAACTCCTAAATTGAGTTTCTGGGCCGAAAAAATTTCATGGTCGAAAAATAAGTTCCACTCGTCCTGGAATCAAGAACTTTGCTACTCCAAGAAAAACAATTTTTTTAAATTATAAGTTTTAATTATTGTTTTTTCACCTATGAGTGTGGGGAGGGGGGGGGGGGCTTACAAAAATTTTGCTTCTGCTTTGAGAGATTTCTTTTTGCTCGATTATGAAATATGGGCGGATAGATTGAATGTATTGTGTGTTAGGAATTTGGGTGGGACTGAAGACAGGGTGGTTAGAGGAGGAGGGGCAATTAATAATTGAGTACCAGGTACGGCCGAGGCGCCGATTGACTCCTTTATCGATTGATTTGGTTGATAAGAAGGCGAGCACACCACAACCACCACATATGGTGTAAACAAACATTGCACTCTTGGGGGTTCCTCTTCCCATTCACCTTCGCCCGATTAAGAAGACTTCGTAAATCACTAGACAAAAGCTGATCACGACAAATTCAGTCATGCGAATGATAATTCCGTTGCGTGGTTACTAATACAATTAAAGGAAATTAATGAGAACGAGTTAGAATTAGAGCAACAACTTTATTATTCAGTTTTTGTTATTCTTTTCAATTTGATTAATTTTCTTTACTTTTCAATTTATTTAGTTGTTTCTTGGTATAGAGGAAGATCTATTTTAAACATATATAATTTATTGCATGCAATTTTTATGCAAAAATAGCAGTTATAGGATAATCTTGAGAAAAAATGAGCTGGTTAACCAAACTGTTTTTGATCTGAGGGATTCGCCTCGCCTAGGTTAAGGTATGGAATGATTCTTGAATACATACGCAAGTTTAAATATAAAAGTTAAAACTTTCATGGGTAGCAGATTTAAGATTTCCAAAGAAATCACAAGGGATTGTTAACTACTGAATCTGAGGTGTTAGGGACAATGTTTGTCACATGTCGGGAATACAACCAGAGTGCTAAAATGCAATTCATCCAATATAATTATCAGGATAGGATTTTGGCACTCGCGTTTAATTCTTAAAAGGTTAATCAACCCTTCTGACTAATATAATTCTTTGTACCTAGAATACAGAGGGAGAACTATACATACTGTCTTATTGGTCTTATATTATTTTCTGATTTTGTTGGTAGTTTTTTGTAATTCATAGGGATTGTATATTCATAACATATATGTAATATTAAATGTGTAGGTATATCTTCTTCAAGTGCCATATCAGGTCTCCCTGACGTTTCGACACCTCTCCACATACTCGTATACCTGTGCTGAGTGTGTTTAGCTGTTTTTACACAGATATACGGGATCTACTTTTTTTTGGCTAATTTGGAGAGGTTGACTAGGCAATTATACTCTTGGTAGTTTGTCATTGCTTTCCAAGAGGAGGCGAATGCGAATATCTGCCGAGGCTCAGTCTCGAACCAGCATACTTCAGGACAGCGGCCATACACTCTGACTACTGACACACAGTCGCCTCCGTGTATATATTTTAATTAAATAAAATAAATAAATAATAAAAATCATCTCTAACGCCTCGGATTCAATAGATGACGTTGTGTTTTTTATACATACAGTTTTAATTTTTGCATAACTATTAATTAGACCTGTTACATGGCACAACCGACAGACAGACCTCACCTGCCTGCCGGGTGATCAAATAATAATAAATTATCCCCATTTTTATTTTATTTTTTTGCTCATTTTTTAAAAACGTCTAAAACGTGGAGATAAATCTTTTTCAACTATTATTATTTTCTGCCAATATGTCTCTTCTCTTTGTCTGAAGAAAGTTATTTATATACCTAACTTCCCTGAGGAATTATTATTTATTATTTAACGGGTTATAGTGGTGTTTCACAAAGAGGAAATAAAATTAAAAAATTAAAAAATCTTTTAAATTATTTTGGAGATTTTTTATTTATCTCTATACATATTTCGGGCTATGAACCCTTCATCAGGAGGTTAAACAGAACACTGAATATGAAGGGTTCATAGCCCGAAATATGTATAGAGATAAATAAAAAATCTCCAAAATAATTTAAAAGATTTTTTAATTTTATTTCCTCTTTGTGAAACACCACTATAACCCGTTAAATAATAATTCCTTTGTTTAATATGTTTCACTATAAACCAACACCGCTTTCCCTAAACTTTACTAACTTCCCTGATTTTCACTGCTCGCACAACCATTTGCTGACAGTCTACATAGTATTGAAAAAGTTTTCACTTTTTCTTCCAAACTTTAATGCTTTTTGTGACACAACAGCAAGTTTCGCGGTCAAATTAGAAAAGTGCCGGACCACTTCATTCGCCAATACATATATCCCCATGACTTCAAGGAACTGGAACTCTCTCCCAGCCTCCATCTTTTCCACCACTTATAATCTTCAAACCTTCAAAACCCGAGTGCATAAACACCTACGTCTACACCCTCTCACTTAATCAACTTTCCTTTCTCTTGGGTAATGTAAGGGTCTTTCGAGATCCATAGGGGCTGCATCTTTACTGGTGCACCCCTTCTTGAATTCGATTGCATTAAAAAAAAAAAGTAAATTTGGGATCGAAAATTGCTAACTCACGTCAAAGCTTAGGCAGAAATCAACTCACATCTTAAAAAAACCCGGCTCTAATTAGATCTAATCAGATCAAACAGCTTTGCAATGAAAAATTTGTTTAAATAATTTTGTGATTCTTATAGATTTTCGGCTACTGAATACGAAAATAAATTGCATTTTTGCCTATTATATGACATTTCGCACAAAGCAAGAATTCATTATTGTAAGCTTAAATATATAATTTTATTTATTGGCCCATTGAAAAATAAAAAAAAATATCAAAATATTAATTTTTCAATTGGTTTTAGGGATTTGAAAAATGAAAATCGAGAAGTTTTTTTTTAATTGTTTAAATTTTAACCATTTATTGGCACATTAAAGATAAAAAAAAAAAAAAAAAGAAAAAGAAGATACCAAAATCTTAATTTTTAATCAAGTTTTGGGGATTTGAAATTAAAAAAACGAGTAGAAATGAAGCTCTCTATTTTGGCATGTAAAAAATACTTTGATCTTATTTTTTTAGAATTTTTTTATTATCATTTTAATTTAATTTTTGAGTACTTTTTAATCTCTAAAATTTTTTTTAGAATTTTTTTAATAACATCTTTTTATTAGAGGATTGAAGAATAAAAAAAGGTTCATCATATTTGGGGTTTTGAAATGTATGCAATATTGAGAAAAAATTGGAAATTTAAACCTATGTCAAAAAATTGTGATGAGATAGAATTTTTATTAATACCAACTTTTATTACATATATATGGGTGCAAAAATCAGAGAATTACTCACTAATACCAGCAATTTTCAAATCTTTAAATTGCGCAGACTTGTGTTATCGTTTTTAACAGCGTTTCACAAACCTCGAAAGAAAAATTTCTAAATTTCTTTCAAAGATGGTAAATATACTATAATGACCTCTGTTTGCTATATACATATATAAGTATTAATAATGGGAACTATAATCGAATAAGGTAGTTATATTATAAAATTTTTACCATACGAGTGTATGCAAATTAACGAATATTATAAAATTAGGGCGTGGGATTTGATCTCGTTTCCCTTTCAATTAGATCAAACAAAATGATAGTGTAGAGAAGACGTGTAATTATTTTCATTCCATGTTCATCCTTTTATTGTAGACAGTTCGAGAAGAGATTCATTTGACACACTTTCCGGGATGATTAATAGACAAATGAAGCTAAATAAAATACACCAGACTGTCTTTGAGTACTTACTTATGTTCAGTTTTATTATTACATATTATTATGTTCTTCATAAAGAGAAATCAATTAGGCTGCCATCTGCTTGATACAAATAAACATAATAAATAAATAATATAATTTATGTGTTTGAGACTAAAGTTTCGAAGGTTTAACCTTAATCAGTCTTTTTAATTAGAAATATTTTAAATTGAAAGTTTTTTGCCGAGAGTAGCAGAATTTTTATATATTGAAGGAGACAATAAAAGAGTGTGTCTTCTGCTGGAATTATAAATTTTATTTATTTATAACGAGACTATAGTTTCGAGGGCTTTGCCCTCTTCATCAGTCTATTACAATGGATTCACAGGAATTAATTTATGAATGAAAGGTTAAAATCTTTCATGCGGTTAGGTTAAGAAATTGTCCATTGTAATAGACTGATGAAGAGGGCAAAGCCCTCGAAACCATAGTCTCGTTATAAATAAATAAAATTTATAATTCCAGCAGAAGGCACACTTTTTCATTGTCTCCTTCAATATATAGAAATATTTTATCTCATATTTCTCATAGATTTAATTACTCGAACGGATATCGAAATATGTGTATTGCTGTTATAGCAAACTAGCCACATAAGAAACGATTATTTATATCACAATAACAACAAAATTAAATTTTCTATATTCAATCGGGTAATTGAACCCATGGCAAAAAACAGATAAAATATTTCTAATTAAAAGACTGATGGCGAAGTTTAAACCTTCGAAACTATAGTCACAAATAAATTATATTATTATTGGATAAAAATACTTGGTAGGTTTCACATTAAGATATAAAAAAATAAGATTAAAGATTCTCTAAAAATAAATTCGTTTTATTTTTTTATATCTTAATGTGAAACCTACCAAGTATTTTTATCCAATAATTTTAAAAAATGTTTCACCAAGTACCAACACCAAATTCCTTAAAAAAAAAAAAAAAAACTAATAAATTATATAGCAACCTATTTTTATAATCGTTATATATGTTGCACTAAAACCCCGTTTATAGTAAGAATGGATTCTTACTAGTTAAAAAGCGTTTCACTGAATAATTTTCTGGCAATTAGAATTTACTGATGTTGGTTGAGTTTGGTCCAAAGGTCTTGAATATTCATTTTTGACCTTCCGTCTCATTTTTTAAACGCAAATGTCAAAAATTACATCCTCATTAGAAGCAAAGTTGTAGAGGATGTAATTTTTGACATTTTTGTTTAAAAATTTTTGAAAACAAACACACAAAATGAGGAGGAAGGTCAAAAATGTAGATTTTAGACCTTTGAACCAAACTCAACCAACATCAGTAAATTCTAGTTTTTTTTTTATAATAATAATAATAATAATCTTTATTTGCCATTTTCAGCTATACAATAATAATATGCAAGAACTTACAATGATAATATACAGAGATAATATCACAAAAACAATAATACACAATGATAATATCACAAAAACAAAAGAAAACAATACAATACAATAATGAAGAAATCACAATACAACATTATAATTTTGGTGGAGATTCCACAACAAGATCATCTTTTCGAATTTACGAATTCAAACAATCGCTCCTTAAATTCCTTGATTCTTGTGACATTTTTTATCTCACTCGGCACTTTATTGTAATCGCACAAACCCCTATAAAATAAAGTCCTAGATTTTTTATTTGTCATTCAAATATCAATCCTGCCATAAAGGTTTTCAGTGAAACGCGTTTTAACTAGCTAGAAACCGTTCTTACTAAAAAACGGGGTTTTACTGCAACATATATATTTATTTATTTTCATCAAGCAGAGGACAACTTAAATGATTTCTCTTTATGATTCACCAACTCTGCTACTCTCTGCAAAACAAATTTTTTTCAATATATCTTAGACCGAAGTGGTTAAATCTAGGTGAAAATTTAAAATACCCGATTGGTTATAGAAAATTTAGTTGTTTTTTTTATAGCAAGCAAAAATTTTTATTCAATATATGTATATTTGAATCATGCAGAGGACTTCTTCATTGGTTTCTCTTTATACATACAATCGAGTTATGATTTACGGGACCTTAAAATTGACAATTTTAATTTCTCACAAGGGATCAACGAATTCGAATCAAAGGAAACAGGAGGACTCCTATCAATGCGTGTAAATACCTACAAGATTAATTACTTTTTCTTTAATATCGGGTTTAAAAATGTGACATTTAAATCTCTCGAATTGTGGATGTAATTGAGAACACGACAAGTAGCACCTGTCTTGTTACTTTATATTTATTTTCAATATGTGTGCATGCTTAAACCCACATCCGGCGTTTCCCACATATCTAATCCAATTTCAAATAATATGCACATCTAACAGTTTACTATTGTGATTATGTTCTCTTTCTTTCTATATTCAAGTATATAGGTATATAATTTAATTTAAGTATAGGTATAGTTTTGAAACTAGAATATATTTTTTTTTATGATTACAAATTTAAGTACTAATATATTTATTGATTTTTAGTAAAAGCTTTTAAAACAATGTTTTTTGTTAATTGATCATTTTAACATGAAGTTTAACTAAACTATATAGTTCACAGGAATTATTATATTTAGGAAAATGTGGTATGGAAATATAACTTCGAGATTCATCGGTTCTATTTTTTCAAAGATTTTTCGGAATTTAAAAAGAAAAATTGGAGGAAAAGTGAAAGCATTTTTAAAACTCGGTACGCTCTTCTCAAATTAAGGACGTTCCCTAATACAGCTCAGATTAAGTTCGCTCTTTCCCCTACTCTCTCATGCGCAGAAAGGCAAAAACATTTTCATTACGTCGTTTCTTGGATCTGGCAACATAGCATTCTTACCGACTCTAAAAGACAAAGAATAAAAATAAACACTTCATTAAACACCTCAATGCAAAATTCCAGATGAGAACAGTATAGTTAGGTTGAGAGAATTAGCTAAAAATCTCAAATGCACCAGCTGCAGGCGTTTTTTTAGATATGGAAAAATTGAATGATTGTAGTGCGACGTTGTCAAGTCGACATCTCTCACTTGCCATTCAATGAGAGAAAAAATGAAAACCATCAAAAGTACATAACTTTTAACATTTTTCATACAAAATGAATACCACTTGATAAAATTATTTTAACAGGAAAATATTTGTTATATCTTCATTTAATGATTCTCATTTTTTCAAAACTATATCAAGAAAATTACGATTGTTATTTAATGAAACAGTCGCTTTAACATCAATCAGGATAGGATTCGCGAGGTAAATATACAAATTTCATACGGGATATACGGGACCTACTTTTTAACGCCGGTTCCGAACGACTAGTTTGGAGAGGTTGACTAGACAATTATACTCTTGGTAGTTTGTCATTGCTTTCCATGAGGAGACAACTGCAAATGTTTGGTTTCCATGTATCAAAAGATCGCTCACTTGCCAGACGAACTAAAGTAAATATTTCTAACAAGATCCTGAATAATTTAATTATGTTACTAATTTGACTAATTATAGACTATGTTGTATTATACCTATTATTGCATTGCAACATTCTGAGCTAATTGATTCGTAATACTAATGAACTACCACCGGAAAGATCCCGGGATTCATGTAGGTATTGTGATATATTTGTATCATTAAAAATACTTTGATGTTTTGATAATTACGAGGGCGGGAAAATTAGATATTATTAATTACGAACTTGAGAGTAGGTAATTATAATTTGTTTCTTTTTGAACTTCAATAGTTAAACCTACGAAATCGTGTAAAGTTTTATATAATAAGTATATCTATTTACCATATTAGTTAGATATACGTGTATTTTATCTCCAAGGAGATTGCAGAAAAGATTACTTCGACATGTCACTTTATGTTGACTCAGTACACTATATTTAAATGGAATGATGTCAACCAGTAATTGAGCTATTTGTGGAAGAGAGGAAAAGCAAATTTTACACGTTGCTCATTTAATGATAATATTAATTCAAAGAGCAAGCAAACCGGTCCTTTATGGAGAATTGATATGATGATTATACTTTGCTCACTGTAATTGACTAGTACGATTCAATTATTATAGGGATTTAAAGAAAATTGTAGGAAATTATTTACTCTAATTCGGAAGGCGGAGTTCCTAAAATGGCTTAAAACCATATCAATGAGATAATTGATATTTTGAAAATATGAAGCAAAAACACTTTTTTCAAACACGATAACAATACTTCACTATACCCATATGGTAAAATAATTGCAATTTTACAAAATTTGAATCTGAAAATGTATCCTAGTTATATCTTAGTTAAATAGATACCGCAGAAAATCCCTAGATACAGATACAAATACACATTTTTCTAAACATCTACGGCATAACTAGATATATTCAAAAATATATCTAGATTGTTTTAATAGTTTTAGATCTTCTAATTATTTTAAAATAATATCTTGATCGCTTTATTAGTAAAATAATTACTCAATTCGTTTGTTGAGAGGCCCGTTCAAAAATTTTTAAAAATTTTTACATTTACATTACAAGCTCCTCTGAGTACAAAATATGTATTTATTTTTATTCCAAGCGGTTTCTAGTAATTTCGATTTTTTTCAAAAATGTTTTTAAAGA
Organism: Forficula auricularia; assembly: GCA_024734495.1. Lineage (NCBI taxonomy): Eukaryota > Metazoa > Arthropoda > Insecta > Dermaptera > Forficulidae > Forficula > Forficula auricularia. Next base: position 418,997 of record JALMQS010000887.1, on the reverse strand, counting down.
TTTTGATTTTCTGCAAAAATGATATTTTCCTGGATATTAATTATTTTCTTAGGGGAAAAATCACTTTTGCGTTTATTATAAAAAGTTTTATTATTCTTGGTCTGCCTTCCATTTATTCGGCCGGATGATTTTTAATTTTTTTAATTATTAACTGTAATTGATAGGTACTCTGGTACTGTTGTATTGTTACTTAACAGAAATTATTTTGCCAGAATACTAGCTAGAGCTAACAGAATCTAAAGAGAAATCAATGAGGTTGTCCTTTGATTGATGGTATTCTAAATACTAGTATATACAGGGCATTCCTCACTAAGTCGGACAGTTTGAAAAATTTTAATTTTTTATTTCTCTGATTTCTTGACATTTTTTGTACTTTATGAAAAAGGTTTCTAGGTGACTTTTTTGAGAGAGCGGTTTTTTGTCGAATCTTCTTGAAAAATGGACCAAATGGAGTATTTTATCAAAAATTTTGTTTTTTGTGTCAAAAAAATTATTAAAAGTGTTGTTACCAGTGGCGGACGGTGACTTTTCAACTGAAACTTTTCAATTGACACAACTATTCAATTTGACACATCTATTAACTCATGACACTTGATAAATACACTAACTTTTAAAAAAATCGTTAGAGCCGATTTTGAGAAAGTCAAAAAAAAAACGAAATAAAGGAAGGTGGTGTAAATTAGTAGTGTCGCGATGATTTCAAATAAATGTAAATGTGAAAGTCGTGTGGTCAACATACCAGTTGATTTAATTGTTATTTCTCATGGGGTCAATTACCCATGGGTATAGAAAATTCGTATTGTTGTTATAGCTAGCTAGACACATGTGCATTTCTTTAATTTCTCTTTATGAATCTACAACTCAGCTACTGCGACCTAATATCGTGTACACCTACTTCCGCTTCCCTTTTCATTTCAAAGTAGAAGACAATACATGAAAGGACATTATCTAATCTAATGAATTCCAAAATAATTCCACATAATTCCAAAGACGGTGTAACCTAATTCCAATCGCGGTTCACCCTTCGATTGAAATCTAAAGAGTTTTTTTATATAAATACTATAAAATTTGTTTCTTTTTATTAAAATATCAGGCACTTGATAATTTAGTACAATTTACATATATATGTAAATTTGAAACCAGCGCAAAGGCCATCAGAGCTAGTAGCGACCTCACCGGGCAGAGGAGAACAGAAGACAGAAGATCCCTCATTCATTATATAGAGTTTATTAAATAAACATTAGAATAATATTTCTATGTAAAAAATATAATTATATAATTCATTTACTTAAAGAATAACTAAGGACTTTAAATTTTGATTCTCCTTTTTAGGTGAATATGCTTGTCACTTTAACCATGTATTATATTTGTAAATAAGCTTATTTTAATTATTAAACTCCTTTTTAGCCGAATCAATTTTTATTTACCAAAGGAAAATTCTGAGACAAAACATTATTACAAATCAAAATTTAAAGTCCTTAGTTATTCTTTAAGTAAATGAATTATATAATTATATATTTTACATAGAAATATTATTCTAATGTTTATTTAATAAACTCTATATAATGAAGGAGGGATCCTCTGTCTTCTGTTCTCCTCTGCCCGTTGAGGTCGCTGCTAGCGCTGATGGCCTTTGCGCTGGTTTCAAATTTACATATATATATTGGCTGAGAGTATAGATATACATATAATAATAATTTCTTGGTGTTCGTATATTGTTAGGTTGATTTCTTAAACAGCCGGTTGTTTGGGTGGTCTCGAGCAAAAACTGAAAATATTTTCTGGCAGTGTGTGCTGCCACTAAAACGACCACATGACCACGTGCCAATAAAGATAAAAATAAAGAAGAGAAACTGACAGTGAGAAAGGTCACCGAGGGATTCGCCAAACACACACACACACACACATACACACACACATACACAGGTTAGTAATCTTCCGAATTCTCGCTCGAGCTGTCAAAACGAGCAACACCCTGTTCTCTCAGCAGGGGGTTCGGAAATAAAACGAAAACTATAAAACCTAATTCGAGTGGAGGAAGGTAGAGGAGGGTAATCCTTGGCACACTTGTCCCTCGGAATGGTTTTGCTTGATTTACGCGTTTCAATGACGAGGCAAATTTTTTCACACCTAAATAGAGAGAACCAATTTTCAAAACGGCTTTGATCTCAACGCTAGGCTAAAAATGATGTGAAAATATCGATTTCAGATTTGTGAAAATTGAAAGAAACGAGAAGTCCAAAGTTTCGATTGGAGAACCATGAAAGATTTATTTTCTATTGATTGGTAAGTTTGATTTGAAAACGAAATGAAAGCGATCGAGGCCTGAAAATGGACGACTCTTATGCCGATTTTATATCAAGTATATTTTAAAATAAAATATTTTATATAGTCAGAACTTTGAGTAGTCAATTTCTTTATGATTACTCCCCCCCCCAGCCCACCCCACCTATATCATAGAGAAATTGACCACTCAAAGTATATAAAATTAAATAATTTATAAGTAGACTGAAGGAAGGTTTTGCCCAATATAGAAAAATTGGGGATTCTTGAAGAGAGGTTAATGAGGTTGTCATTTGTTTGATGCAAATAAGCATAAATATACAAGGTGGGGCATAAAGATCTATCAAATTTTGAAGAGGTATAAAAAAATGAAAAAATTTAACTACAAAAAAACTGAATATATTTTTGAAAAGAACATAAAATATTTTTTTTTAATGTACTTTAAATATTATATCAGACTAAAAAAAGGGGGAGTGTCAAAAATGAAAATTCTAGCCCTTTCGACCAAACTTTAACAAATTTTGTATACATATTCTGTGGACCACCAGAAGGCTAGAAATGCAAAAACTAACCGCCCAAAATGGGGGGGGGGTCAAAAATGAAAATTCTAGCTCTTTCGACCAAAATATGTATACACAATTTGGATTGTTTTTACATTTCTAGCCTTCTTGTGGTCCACAGAATATGTATACAAAATTTGGTTGAGTTTGAATAAGGGACTAGAATTTTCATTTTTGATCCCCCCATTTTTTTTGTCTGATAATGTTTAAAATACAGAAAAAAATATATATTTTATGTTCTTTTCGAAAATATATTCAGTTTTTTTCTAGTCAAATTTTTTCATTTTTTATACCTCTTCAAAATGTGGGAGATCTTTATGCCCCACCCTGTACATAACGAAAATAAATACATTTATATATATATAATTTATTTCTTAGAGACTACAGTTTCGGAGGTTTGACCTTCATCAACAGTCCTTTCAATTAGAGATACTTTATCTATTATTTCTCATCATGAAAATCCCGATTGGATGTAAGAAAATTTGTTTTGTTGCAGTAGTAAGCTGGTCACTGGGACTTCAACCCATGAGAAATAACAGAATATTTCTGATTAAAAAGAATGACGATGAAGGTCAAACCTTCAAAACTATAATCTCTAAAAACAAATAAAGTATATACTTATATATTTGAATATGCAATTTCGAAAAGGGTGCTAATAACTAATTATTTTCTAAAGGAGTGTAAAATTTATAAAATTTATTTTTGAGTTACATTTTGGGTACAGTAAAATTAACACCAGAGGAGTTGTGCCTTTTTCGAGCATAGTAGGTGCAGTGAAGCTTTTTTTTTAATGCAATCGAATGCAAGAAGGGGTGCACCAGTAAATATGCAGCCCCTATGGATCTCGAAAGACCCTTGCATTACCGAAGAGAAGGGAAAGTTGATTAAGTGAGAGGGTGGAGACGTAGGTGTTTATGCACTCGGGTTTTGAAGGTTTGAAGATTATAAGTGCTGGGAAAGATGGAGGCTGAAAGAGAGTTCCAGTTCCTTGAAGTCATGGGGGTACATTTTTATTTATATAGATATTTGTGTATAGGTTTATAGCATAGGACAACTTCATTTATTTCTCTATATGAAGTTTATTTTATTCAATATCGCATGTTGGAAGTGCCGGTTACCTTATATTTAACTGAAATTAAGCAGTATGTATATGTATGGCAATCAACTGTCAAATGGGTATTCTTCTAGCTTCTATAGCACTGGTATTCAAACTACAGCCACTGGCAGTGGGAAGGATTTAATTTGCGTCCAGTCCGGGCTCACATTATCATTGCTTTTATTAATAATAAAATAATAATAATAATAACAATTAAATGATTTTAAAAACTACTCACGGGCATATGTTTGTAAGCCCAAGAATAAGAAAGGGTAGTATAGAATTTTTAATTTATTAATTAATTTAATTTATTTGATTTCAGTTCCTGATATTATAACAATTTTAATTGTGAATTTTTTTTTACAATTTTCTGGAATTAACTATCCTCTTTTCGGAATATCATATACTATTATTTAAACATAATAATGTTATAACATAATAAAATTAATTGAAAAGATTATTTTGTCGAGAGTAGCAGATTCGTTGATTCATGAAAAAAAATCAATGATGTTGTCCTCAGCTTGTTGCAAATAAATGTATGGCAAATATATAACGAATACATAAACACATCATTTCTGACATGTAATAAAAAATTATCCTTTCCATCTCGTCTTGTGATTTCCTTAGAAAATAAAGGCTCCTACTATCAGTAATTCGAACTTTTTCAATAAAAATAATTCTAACTAAAAAAACCCCCACTATTTTATTGAATTCGAAGCCTGGGTCAAACGAACAATATCATGGGTTCTTCTCAAACACTGGCTGAAGATTTTGGTCCTTTGCCCTATTAGAAAAGTTTCCTCTGTACTTATAATATTTATATGCAAAATTAAACATTTTAATGATATATTGAATTTACTTTTTGAATGATTTTCATTGGATTGAGGCAGACTTTTAAATTTTAAAATAATAAGCCCAATTATTTGTAAATATTGCAGCCCAGTTAGTGAGTTCGGCGAATACTTTAAAAGCATGGTGGAGGAGAAAATTTCTAGAAATCCTCAATAAAATGGATCAAATCCACTTTGATTGCACGTAGAGTGAAGTTTCCATTTGGAGATGCAAATTCGAATTGAGCCACACAGTTAATTAATTAATGATTGAGCCGTTGTTAGAAAGCCTTCGATATTGCCTCTTTGAATTACAAAGTAACGTCTCCGCCCTCTTCTTTGTTTGATAGATATAGATATTATCGCAGCCATTGACCTAAATCAATTAACCCTCGCCTGCCTCTTCAAATAGAAACGGATCCTCTCAGAAGAATTAGAATAATTTACAAATTGGAACAGATTTCTGACTATTAAGGTAGACAGACAACCGGCGGAAGGGGCTTTAATTAAATTGGCTTAATGACAAAATTTGAGATGGCATATATTTGTGAAAAGTGAGCGTGGTATTTATCCCCCTTTGGATCGGGGGCTAGAATAGATTCACAGTATCCCCTGCTTGTCGTAGAAGGTGACTAAAAGGGGTTGGACGTGAGACTATTAAGCCCACTCCATATAAAAATTCTTAGGTACAGAAATAGCCTATATAGACTAAAATATAGTTAATATAAAATAAAATATATAAATTTCCTTTCAGGGGCTCTGGGAAGTCCGGTTATTTTTTTGGCAATATTATCAGTTTCTAAAATTCAACCCAAATAATTTTTTATTGTGTTTGAGACTATGGGGTTTATACTTTTTACTTTATGATCTTTTGATATTGCCTCTATCGACTGACCGTAAATACTACTTTTATCTTAAAGAGCTTCTCTATTCTACTCTATAGATAAAGTTATATTTTTATAAAAATATCAAAATTAAACGTTGTGAAATCTTTCGAAGTCCATTTTCATCATGGAGATATCTCTGTTTAAATCTAATTAAATAGAATTATAAAATCATTTTTTTTAATTTAAATTTCCATAAAATGACCATATGTAAGGGCTTCAAAGTATGTAGCTGATTTTAGTTGATTTTAGTACTTAATAGGATTCCAAAACCACTTGTTTTAAAATTTTGAAAAAAATCGACAAATGTGTTTATTGGCTTCTTATAAACGACAAATAATAACGATTTTGATATCTCAAGTATTTTATAAATTAAAATCGATTTTCTTATATATACAAAAATAATATTTATAAGAAAATAAAAATATAAAAATAAAATTTATAAGAAAAACACAAGTTCCATAGCCTAATTAGTTGATAAAGCACCCAAATCTAGTCCGCAAGGATCCTGGCTAGAATATGGTTGAAAATAACTTTATTATTTTTAATAGAATACAATATTTACAATAAATAATGTATTTTTTTTACGTGAGCAAGGCCCAAACTTGAGCCTCCTGCTCCAACATCATCATCAATGGTGTAGAAGCGGTCGGTGCGCTTTTTATATTATGTTTTTGTCTGTTTTATCAAATATTATAGCTATACTTAAGCTCAGATGCAATTTTTTAAACTAGGTTACAATTTGAATCTGTATATCTTCATGAATTATAATAAATATATTAGGTAGAAAATTCTCGGTACGAGAACAAGTTTGTTTTTTGAGTGCATAGGACATATGGCACGAATCCGGTTAGAAACAAGTGTATTTTTATTAAATATGATATTTGAGTGTCCCAAAAATTTCTAATCAAAAAATTTTTTTTTCAAAAATACACTTTTTAAAATTAAGATCAGTGTTTTCCAAACTGTGGTCCAAGACCGAGTACCGACCATCAGAAAAACTTAGAAAAAATTAAAAAAACAAACAAACTTCTTTGGCATAATTTTATTAAAATCGCATATATTAGAAATACAGTCCATATATGACCTTTTATTAATTGAATTGATTTTTCATTGTTTAAAATTTCGGTCGTTTCTAAACTTATTCTTTTTCTAAATTCCTTATCTAAAATCTTGGGATTCGATAAGTCAAAGACCCAGGCTAGTTGATTGGCAAGCTACTAGCATGGTACTTTCTGAATTTTTAATTTTAATTGCTAGATTTTAAATATTGTTTTATCTGTCCTATATATCTATGGGGGGGGGGACAAGAGGGTGCACATGCACCCCTCTCTGGAATCAAATAAAAAATTCTGTAACAGCACTAACTCTCTCACAAATCTATCTTCAATGTTCCTTTTGTGTTTTTGTATTTAAGCACTACTGAATTCGTGTATTCTACTAGTAAAAAATAAATTAAAAAAATTAAATATATAAATAATTATTTGTCTCTAAGCTTAGCTCCTCCCCCTGGAAATTTTTCCGCGGAAGCCCCTGTATTATATATATTTTTTCCAAAATTAAAAAATAAAGATCCTCTCTTAAATCAAAATAATTTAGTTTACAAAATTGATTTCTTATATTGTGACAGAATATATGGTGCTATTAGCCCACTAGTGAACTAACTCACAAAATTATAATTTTTGATTGCAAAAGATGGTTTGCAGTTGGTCGGTAACAATATTAGTAATTAAATTGAAAATTCCTTTTTGCAGAGAGTAATAGAATTTTTATAAATTGAAGGAGACAATAAAAGAGTGTGTCTTCTGCTGGAATTAAAAATAAATAAATTAAAAATTTATGATTCCAGCAGAAGACACACTCTTTTATTGCCTCCTTCAATATTAGTAATTAATTTCCTCAGTTAAACCAAAATTATAATTTTGTGGGTTAGTCAATTATTGCGCTCCTAGCCTCATATATAGGACAACAGAACAATATTTGAAATCTAGAATTAACGAACATAAATATTCAATTAGAACAAATAAATTGGGACGTTCTGATATGGCCATCCACTTGACTTTAGCACACACCCTGGACCCTCTCTTATATTTAATATTTAATAAAATTATTTATAATCGTGTAGGGGAAGGTTAATTTTTGAATTTTTATACTACTGGGAGCCCACTGATTATGTATACAAGATTTGGTTGAGTTTGGTACAAGGGTCAAGATTTTCATTTTTTGATCCTACACCCCCCCCCACCCCACACACACACTTTTGCCGTTTAGTTTTTGCATTCTTAGACTTCTAGGGGCCCATGTATACAAAATTTGCATGAGTTTGCTCAAATGGCCTAGATTATTATGTTTTAACTCCCCCTCCTCCTAATTTTGGAGCCAGGAAAAAATATTTTCGTTATTATAGGTTCATTTTATAGTATATTTCATTTTTCTTGTTTTTTTTTCTTTTGAAAATATTATTATTTTAATTTTAAACCCTCCCCCCTTAATTTTGGGTCAATATGCACCAAAATCTAATCAGCTCTTAATCTCAATGCGCCAAAACCACAAGTGAAATTTGGTTTTGATATTCACACTAGTTTTTGAGATAGCTCGTCCACAAACATTTGGTAACGCACATACTAACAGACTAACAGACATTTTGACAAAACAATTATTATCTCGAAAAATATAATTTTTTCGATTTTCACTTATTAAAAGTTTTTTGTAGACCAAAATGCCATGGTTTCGCCCAATTTTTTTAATCAAAATAGTTTCAGCCGTTTTTTAGATATTTCGAAAAAATATGCAAAAAAAGACTTTTTTCATACATGATTACAATATTTGACCATACCCTGTATGGTAAAGTAAAAATTCAGAATGTACTATGATAGCTAGCTAGAAATTCAATTATCCTGGGATACAATTTTGACTTTTTGTCCACTTTTTTTAAATACTATTGTTTTTATATAGGAAATAGCGCGTTTGACCGTGCCCTCGGAGTGCGCGCGCCTCTTTCTGTTTACCCCTAGGACGTCGCCCTTAGAGATTTTCAATCGGAAGGGTTGTTTTGGTCGTTATATATTAAAAGTATTAGCTCGTAGGTCCGAGTATGTGTATATGGGTAGGTGGTAAATTACCTGGTGTTTCTGTGGCGGAGAGGTTGAGCTTATCGGGGACAGCCGGGGCCGGGGACGGGGACGCCGACGGCTTCTGCTCCTGCTGCTGGATGTCGCTCATAATGTCCGTAAAACTTGCGAGAACAGAGGGGCAAAGCCCCTGGCGGTGCGATTATCCGCGGATATAGTACAGAAAAAGCGAGACGCGACCACACTTAGCCTCTGACGACTGGCAAACGTTGTCGAAAACGAGTATCGATTGTACCTTGGTTAGGATTCGAGCGCAACTGAGAGTCGATCCCGGCGACGGAGTTCTCCTAGGGTTAGCGTTAGCGCACAGAGAGCGAACTCGACCGCGAGGTGGCGCCGCCAAGGCAGCCAACCAGTTGGGAACTTCTCACCTGAATGCCATTGATAAATTGCTTGATAGTGATATGATATCATCGGCTGATTTAAATTTTCGCCGCCCTTGGACTATGGCTGTTTTGATTTCACTTTCGAAAGTATACGGAAATTAACTAATGTGACAATCCAAGCTTTAACAAACACCTGCCCCTCCAAATTAAATACTATAATATACAAATACAGTCGAACTCTCATAAATCGAAAATCTCTATATATAGAACTTTTTTCAGGAACCTTGAGTTTTCATTATAAAAGATTCTGTATATTGAATACAATTTATAGATATATGTATATACACTAGTAGCACAATGTTTCAAACTATGTAGAAACTATATAGTTCCTATATAGATCCTGAAAATCTGATGCCTTTTGAGAATACTCATATGTGAGAAACCCTTCTCGCAGTGATCACAGGCGAAAGGCTTTTGGCCATTATGAATAAGTACATGCTTTTTGAAAGATCCTTTTTCTGAAATACCCTTCTCGCAGTGATCACAGACGAAAGGCTTTTTGCCTGTATGAATAAGTAAATGGGTCTTGAGATTACCTTACCTTATTTTGAAAATCTATATAGGCACTTTATGGTTACTATATAGTTTGAAACATTGTGTAGAGTACAGTCGACTCTCGATAATTCGAAATCAAGGGACTACAAGAAAAATTCGAATTATCGAGATTTCTAATTATTAAGAAGTTTGAATTATCAAGACAAAAGAAAAAAAATTCAAATTATTAAGAGTTTTTATTATATTTTTTAAATATGTGTGAGCTTACATAAATTTTATATATAGTCTCAAGTAAAAAATTAAAAATAATGAAAACGACAAAAAAAGAACAAAAAAATTACATATGTATTAACATTGCAATAGAAAGGAGGTAAACATTACGCGGAAAATGAGGAGTACCTAAACATTACTAGAAAAAATTCGAATTATAAAGAGGGGAAGTGGCCTTGTTCGAATTATAGAACGTTCTCTCGCCTTTTGTTACAAAAACGATTTCGCGTTAACGAGTGTATCAAAATACACAGGATTTTTTTATTTAGCGAAGTTAACAGCTGAAGATTTTGAATTATTGATGTTCGAATTATCGAGTGTCGACTGTATATCGAGGAAAACTTTTCGCATAAAAAATTATGTATACTTACCTATTAATAAAGACCCGATAGTTATTCAGCGTAAATGCAGAAAAAACCCCCAAAATATCCAGTATAATATGTATTAAAAAAGTAGTAATTTGACTTTAGGAATGTTGAATTTAACTTGTATTTTAACTAAACTTTAATGAAAGCAAGAAAAATATGCAATTGCATAGAAATCCGGTTTTCTAATACATTCAAAACGGGTACATAGATATCGTTCATAAGAAGTAGGTAAATTAATTAAAAAAGAAAAAACTGTTAACTGAATCTTACTACAATATAAGAATAATAGAATAGTACTATAAGTCCTAACTTATCCTAGAATTCGGAATCCATCATTCAGACATAGAGATAGAAAAAATAATTGTTGAAAACAATTTTTCTTCACTTTTCAGACAATTTGGTGTTTCGCTTGTCTGCCAGGCGTACGAAGTAATATTATAATAAACCCAACATATAACATTCACAGTGTATTTTTATACTTTTTTTTGTATTTGATAAATATAATTGGATATTCATATTAATTTAGTATTGAAATTTCGATAAAACAATAATTTGTTAAATTAGTATAATTTATTAGTCTTTATTCAATATTCACTATTCAGCTCCGGTCAACACAGGTTAATCCTCTAAAAATATCCGTAAAAAAACGGCATATTAGTTTTCGGAGATTGGCAATAAACATCTCATTTTACTTTACCATACAGGGTATGGTCAAATATTGTAATCGTGCATGAAAAAGTGGTTTTTTGTCCTTTTTTTCGAAATATCTCAAAAACGGCTTAAACAATTTTGATTCAAAAAATTGTGCGAAACCATGGCTATCGGTCTACAAAAAAGCCCTAATAAGTGAACATCGAAAAAATGATATTTTTTGAGATAATAATTCTTTTGTCAAAATGTCTGTTAGTCTGTCTGGTTGTTAGCTAGTTAGTTATTTTTTTTTATGAAAATGATGAGAGAAGGAGTTACACCAAAAATGTGCAACCCCTAAAGGCCTGGGTTGGCCCCTCCATCGTGAAAAGAAGAAGAAATAATTTTATGGGCTGGGCAGGGGTCGAAGGTATCTGTGGATACGGGTCTGTGCGTTACCAAATTTTGTGGACGAGCTAGCTCAAAAAATGAAAATCTTGGCCCTTTACCAAACTCAACCAAATTTTGTATACATAATCAGTGGAACCCCAGTAGACTAAAAATACAAAAACTAACCGGCCAAAATAGGGGGGGGGGGGTCAAAAAATTAAAATCTTGGCCATTTACCAAACTTAACCAAATTTTGTATACATAATCAGTAGGACCCCAGAAATATAACAAATGCAAAAACTAACCCCTCCCGTTTATTTTCATTTGTTTTAATAGATTTTACATTCAAACATATTAAACCAACAGTCGCTTAACTTTTGGGAAAATAGATCTCAACCAAAACATTATGTGAAAAAACAGGCCAAGTTCGAAAGTGTGGTGAAATCTAGTGTGCAGTCATGTTAAATTCGCCTTGGCTACTCACTAGATTTCACTACTTTTTCGAACTGGGCCTGTTTTTTCACAAAATGTTTTCGTTGAGATTTCACTTCTTTTTGTAAACTACGAAGTCCGTTGATCCAAAGGGCTATAATTTTTATTTTTGCCCCCCCCCCATTGGGGAGGTTAAAAAAATAAAGTGATCAATATCTATAAGTTCTCGTCTAGGAGTCAGGTTGCCCGAGTGGTCAAAGAGCAAGCCTTCTAATCAAGGTAGCGCGGGTTCAAGCCCGACACACTGGAAATATTTGATCGGCTATAATCTGATTTCTTCAGGGGAAGTCAATGGGAAACCACCCCGGTGAAAAATTTCCCCAGGAAAAATTATAATGGAGAGTACACTCTCCATTGTAATCGCCGACGCTCGTAATCGAATATGACAATTTGAAGAAGAAGTTCTAGACCATTAAATCGATTTGTACAAAAATCCCATATGCACCCTATACGACCTTATGGAAATGACTCACTAAGTGAAATTGACAGTGACCAAAAATAGGGGGTGGGGGGATAATTTAAAATAATACAATTTTCAAACAAAAATCAAAGAAAGCTGATATTTCTATTAGAACAGTCACATAATTAAAAGGAGATATTATTAATTCACAATGAGCCTAAAATAAAGATAGGGGAGTTCTTTCGTAAATAATTACACATTATTTTATTAAATATAAGAGAGGGGGGGGGGGATTATTATATTTTTGAATTATTTTTATAACATCTTATTCTCTCAGAAATGAATTTGTTGAACTTATGACCACATAGCATTTTGTTTTACAATAAACTATCAAAACACCCCTTAAAATCTTAAACACTCAATTAGAATACACTCTGTATTTATTACAAGTTGGAGGTTCACTGGGTTGAAGTAATTTGAATGGTCCATTTCGTTCTTGAGATTAAACATGTAAAAATATAGTAGGTAATAATAAACCCAAAAAACAAAAAAAAATATGAATTGCAAGAGGCGTGGATTAATTATTCTATTATTTAAAATTGAATTTTTTTTAAATAATTTTTTTGGTCCAATACCATGTAATAATAATTCGATAAAAAATTGAAATCTAAAAGTTAATGTTAAATTTATTTTCATTTATCTTTTACTGATAATTTCCTTTTTATTAATAAAAATATTCTTTTATATTTTCTGTTTTAGAGAATCGAGCCCACCTAGATAAATGCATTCAAGATAATCGGAATTCAAAACGGCATTTTATTCATTTGAGTAACGGAAATCGACCAGTGCAGACGCGACCGCAGCCATTCCTTCAAGGTAAGAGCAAATCGACTAAACTCTAATTAATTTCGATATATCATTAATACATTAATCAGTATAAGTCATATTAATATCACGATATCATATTATATTCAAAATATCCAATTCTCCGGATGAAAAAATATATTTATAATTAAAAAAGACTGATGATGAAGGTCAAGCCTTAACTATATAGTCTCAAACTAATTAAGTTGAGAGATCTACTATTTTCTCAACGTAATTAGGTATTCTTGGCGAATTTAACTTGATTGGACACTAGATTTCACTACTTTTTCGAACTTGACCTGTTTTTTTACAGAATATTTTGGTTGAGATTTCTCTTTTGTAAGCTATGATGAAGCCCCTTAGTCCAAAGGGCTAGAATTTTTATTTTTGACCCCCCCCCATTTTGGGGGGGTTAGTTTTTGCATTTCTAGCCTTCAGGGGGGGCCCACAGAATATGTAAACAAAATTTGGCTGAGTTTGGTCCAACGGGTTAGAATTTTCATTTTTGACCCCTCCCCCATTTTGAAGGGGCAGAAAGATAGAAAGTTTGGATTTTTGGAATTTTTCCCTTGTTTTTGTCCCAAACTCTACTATCAGGCGAAATTTCATGATGCTGGAATGATTGGAAGTATCCTATAGGTTTTGATGACCTGTCAGTTAGTGAGTGAATGCCAAAATTAGCTATTTTCTCAGGTTCATATCTCATAATCTATTTAAGCTATCTTATTGAAATTTGATACTCTCCTCAAGATGGATTACCTAATTACATATGTATAATTTCAGCTCTGTATCTTAAATGGATTCCGAGCTGCAGGGGGGTCGAAATTGGCTCGAAATGGTTCGTGTAAATAACGTAGAGCGTGTAAGGCCAAGCCTATGCTCGAACTTGGCCTGCGCACGTTGTGCGCTTTGATTGAATGAAATTAGAAACAAATTAAAAAAAATTACATTTTATTTTTTTATTTTTTTAACAAAAATTAAATAGCGTTCAACGTTTCATCGATTAAATCAGACTTCATTTGCAATAACCTTAAGTCTAAATAAATTGATGAAACGTTCAAAACGGATTAATTTTTGAGAAAAATTACTTTATCCGAATCCCTACAAATTCTCAATTAAATTTGTAAATCATGGACATTAATCTTATTATATTATTTATTTTTGGTTGAAAATTAATAAATTTTCAAAGAATGATTTTATAATTTTTTTATTCCTATTCTTATATTTTTCTTAGTTTCTATAATTATTTTTAGTTATTAATTACTCGAATAGAGCAAACAAGTTTAAGAATTTAATCTTAGTGGGGCTTATATTGAATTCACTTATTTTTTCTCATTGTGTTTAAAAATGAATGAAACATCGGTATCGTGTCGTTGGTAAATTCACATAGGGATTCTTCTCAAAACGGCTTACGAGTCTGGGCTATCGGTTGCCTAGCATCAAGGCGCGCAGTAAAACTTTTTTTACTTTCCCATTTAAATTTTTTATAGAATTCGAAAGTTTTTCCGCCCCAGGTGTATGGAACGGCGTGGTTCTTTAGAAAAAATTTTCCCGGTCCACTTACCTATGGTAAAATAATATTTGTGTTCATCTTAACTAAGTGAATTTGGAAAAACGGACTCCAGTTTTTTGCCAACAATGAAACAATTATATTACAGATTTCAAAAATATTTTCCGCGAGATATATGGGAAAGGGGTTCACCCCAAAATGCCGACAGCCCAAAATCCCGACATTCGAAATATCAGCAGGAATTTTAATCCTAGAACACAAAGTCGCGAGCCGGGCCTGCCAGGCCACTATACTCTTATGTTTAATTGGTTTATAACACATTTTTCAATAATTATACTCCTTTTGTTATTATTATTATTTTTTTTCTAAATCAAATCACAGCACACAAAACCGAACCGCTAAAATTAGAATATGTGAATTTTTTTATTTATTTATTATTTTGATATTTGATATATACTTTTTGTCTTAATTAGGTTATTATAGGCAAATACATATAGATTATATATATATATTTTTGAAAATATCAAAAAGGTTAATAAAATATCGAAACTAAGCCAGAATTTCAGATGTCGGAATTTTGGGCGCCACCCATGGTAAAGATAAGAAGAGAGATGAATTATGAATTTCAAATAAGTGAAAATATTAAACTCGTTGTATGTTTATTGATTTTTCTCTTTATTATTTTTATAAGTAAGTTCTTAACTCATATTTATTTTGCCCTTATTAATTTCACATTGTCCAAATCAGTTTAAGTAAGTGTACAATGTACATATTTTCCATTATTTACAATTTAATATTACCTCAGTTGTATGCAATTGCATACATTTCCCAGTCAATGTGCACATCTTCCAACTATACACTTTTATCATAATATATATACAAACATGTGTGACAAATTTTAGCTCATTACCTTGAGCCGTTTAGGAGATATAGGTAAAACAAAAATGCTCTATGTTTTTGTTTTTCTTGGTCTGTTATTGTTTTGGATAAATTCCCAGAATTTCTTATAAACAAAAACATTTATAGTCCAAGAGCTGGTGACACATTTTTGAGTACTGATTTGACCCAACTAGAAATAATGCGTAATAGTACCGTCTATGATAGTTGTACAATGTGTCACCAGCTCTTGGACTATTATGGAGTTTCTCTATGTCATTCGCATAAATTAAAGATTTTATTGCCTTTTTTTATACATAGAGTTTGAACATTTAAAGGGAGAAAGGAATTTTTGTTGCCGTCTTAAAACTATTAAATAAACAAATATTAAAGAGAAACAAATCAGTTTATTCAATGAAATATTTTAAAGTCTAATAAATCCGAAAGTATTTGAGATATCAAAATGCCGTTTTCACTATTGGAATCTGCATTCATTTTTTTTATAAGATTAATTGATTTATTAATATATAAAAAATAAGAGAGAATTGATAGAAAATGCGACAACTTTTTCACGGCTAATTTCGGTGATGTAGCATTATTATTTATTAGCGAATGGTTTAAGCTAGAGAGCTGAAATTTGGCACACATGTACATTTTATTAATTCAATCAAGCTTTCTAAATTTAAGCTATATACTTTTTTTTAATATTCTGTATTTCATCAATCAGAAGTTCTGAAGCGACAATTTTTTTTTTTTAATCGGTGTAGGTACTTATCAAGTAATAAAAATTGTTAGTCGTGTATAAATTTTAATCTGATTGTAATAAAGGAAGAAGTTGCAAATTAGGAGTGCCGTAAAATAAATATTTTAATTGTTCATATCTCGGATACGGTAAGTCGCAGGGCTTTGGGATTTGAAACTTAGGCAATCTAGATGCTAGAAGAAATGCATAGGGATTTTGGCTAAAATATAAGAACCGGAAGTATATGTTTGCATGAAGATTTTTGGTATTTTGCAATTTCGTATTTTTTACGGTTTTCTCATAAGGGCTTTGGGAAACCCAAATTGAACTAATTTGAATTGAAGAAAATTGGTATCATAATTTCAAATAATGGAGAAACTAATGTGAAAGTCGTGTGGTGCCCACACCAGTTGATTTTGTAATAGTAAGCTAGTCATTCAACAAATGGATTATGAAATTATTTTACTTAAAAAGCAATCAAGAAATTATCATCAAATAACTAGATATCTACAAGTATCTAGATACATTTTTAATCGACTTCAAAAAAAGAGGAGGTTCTCAATTCGACTAAATTTTTTTTTTTTAATATCTAGTTGTTTTTATAGATACATATTTAAAAAAATGTGTGTCTATGTCTACCATACGAACAATTTTCAATGTATTTGCTTATTTGCATCAAGCAGAGGACAACTTGATTGGTTTCTCTTTATGAATCAACAACTCTGCTACTCTCAGCAAAACAAAATCTCATTAATTAAAATGTAATCCCCAACAAAAAGCGAATTTTCGTTACAGAATACACATCGGATGAATTATCATTAATTTACAAAAGAAAAAACATCAAAAATAATAATTATTTAATATCATAGAAGAAATAATTTTTACGTCTTGTTTCTAGAATCATATGTGTTCAATTAAATTTTATAATAATATCCAAGTCTTTAGAGGCTTTTTTGAAAAATTAAATAATGGGTATTATATTATTCTAAAAAAAAGAAAAAACATCCTGCTTGGGATTATTATGGAATTCTCCCAAAAAAATTTATTATTATTATTATTATTATTGGTATATCACTCGCATCCATAATAAATAATATTAATTAAAACAGGAATAGTAGAGAATTGGACAATAAATAAAAAAATGAGTTTTTATTAAATGGGCAGGAAGTTTCATCGATTTATTTCGACTTCCTCAGTGGGTCCATCTTATCACTCTGACAAATAAGTGTTAAAAGGAGGAAAAAAAGTTCAATATTGTTGAGTAATTGAGGCCAAGAATGTATTGTAGATATAATAAAAAAGATTAAGAATGCTTCGTCGCATAGTGGAATTGTCTTTTGACAAAGAGTGATAAGATGGTCCACTGAGGAAGTCGAAATAAATCGAGGTCTGGCCCATTTAATAAAAACTCCGTTTTTTATTTATTGTCCAATTCCCCGCTATTCCTGTTTTAATTAATTATTATTATTATTATTTTTTAATAATACATTAAGTAGGTAATTTAATGTTTCTCTGGAATTTTTTCAAAATGTCTCTAGAGAATCGTATCAAATCCTGCTTTCTGTGTTACATTAGTATATGAAATTATCTTACCAATAATTTAATATTTTTTTGAATAGTGTCAAAGCCTATTTGCTGTGTGACATTAGAATGAAATTCTTTCGAAAATAACTTAATTTTGGGAGGAGACGAGTAGCCACACCCGTTAAGGCTGCTGCGCACGAGGCTTGTTTTAATAATTTATTTTCTGCTTCCTCCAACTCAAAAACATCCCAGGACCAAGCCGGAAAATAGAACATGTCCTATCTTTTAAATCAAGCAAGCTAGCCGGAAAGATAGCCTGCAGTGACGTCATTTCGATTCCAATAGGCCTCCGAATTGCAAACCAGAGCTCTTATCCTCGAAAACAGGTGGAGGAAAAAGCCTCGTGTACAGCTTTAGAGCTACCGCCTCTGAGATCTTTCTTGATGACGATGTTGGAACGGGAGTTCAGGCTTTGCTCACGGCAGCCTAAGCCTGGTTCAATAACTTTTAAGGAGTTCGGTGTTGGTTCTAGGTGAAACATTTTAATATAATAATAAAACTTGAGTAAAATACGAGGTAGGTTTCACAAAAAAGAAATAAAACAAAATTGAGTTTTGAATTCAATCAGTTTTCTTAGACTCCTGATGATGGGCTAACCCCCAAAATATATCGAATTCAAAACTCAATTTTGTTTTATTTCTTTTTTGTGAAACCCACCTAGTATCTTACTCAAGTTTTATTATTATAAACCTGGTTCCCTCACTAACAGCTATGCTATAACCAATGATAAAAAGAATCATACTGCAATCACCCCACTGGCTAAACGGGCTAAATGGACTATGTATCCAAAACCAACCAAATTAAAAAAAACACTTTTTTGCTCATTCTGATCTTATACCAATTTTAACTTTAATAGCATGAAAAACAATTAGGAAATAAAGGAACAGAACAATGAATAAATTAAAAAAAATTTATAGATGTTTAATTTAAAATAGATGTTAGTTAATACATAGAGATATCTGTGTGTTTTTTCTCTTTCATGTGTATTTTTTACAAGAAATTTTTTTTGGGCTTACAAAACTGTATTCGCCCCTGACTGATGATGTTGACTCAAATTTTAATTTTAAAGTTGTTGGTAAAGTTGTTGTTTGTTGTTGTCTGATAATGTTTTTTAAAAGTAAACAGGTGAACGTTTACTACGGATGGTAAAGAAATAAAAAAATAAAAAAAAATGATTTTGAGTAAATTGGTGGAATTCTACTCGGCAGGGGTGGCGGCAGCATCTTCAAAGATAGGGCCAGTCACCATCTTCTTAAGGAATGCTGAAAACATAACACAAACAAAGATTAGACAATTCATTCAACAACAACACGAACAAAGGGTTATTTAAGAAGCTTCAAGCTGCGGCCAGTCAGTAAAAAATTATTATATAATATAATAAAAAATAATTGTAAAAATGATTGTTTTTTGAAAAATATAGAATTTATTAATAAAAAATAATTATTTTTGATAAAAATAGAAAAATATATAAAACATTTAAAAAATATATAAAAAATTTAAAAATATATATAAAAATTTAAAAAATATTTTTATACTTTTATTATTCTTAAGCTTAGATCGACAAATATATTTTTTCGTTTTTAATCAGACTTTGTTTCCATATGTTATATCAAATTTGACATTTATTTTAAAAGTGATATTTAAAAAAAAAAATCAAAAGCAATATCGTGGCCATAGTTTTTTGAAATTTTTGTAGGTTTCGACACCTATTTCTGCTTCGCTCAGATCTCAGATTAATGAATAATGATTTTTCAACAGTATATATACCCAAGAGCTTGATGTTTAATAAATTTTGCATTTATTTAAATATAGATTGTAATATTGAAATGAAATTGAAGTGACTTTAGAGTGATACCTTTGAAAATTTTATTAATTACATAATTCAACTTGTATGACGAAATATCATAGGCAATTTTAATATAAATTGAAAGTTTTTTGCCGAGAGTAACAGAATTTTTATATATTGAAGGAGACAATAAGAGAGTGTGTCTTCTTCTGGAATATAAATAAAATAAAATAAAATTTATAATTTCAGCAGAAGACACTCTTTTATTGTCTCCTTCGATTTTAATATATGTAATTTATATGGGCTAGACTCTGCCCTGAGAAAAAATACCCATGAAGATCCGAAACGTCCACCGAAGGCTAAATACAATTACACCTATTATACCGAAATAATGTCCGGAAATATATTATTTAAATACCACAAATAATACAAAATTTCACCTTTACAAAATCATTGTTTGGACCAGGGGATGTAAACATATTTTATATGAGGGCCAAACTATATTTATATGAAATTGAAAGTTTTTTTTCCGAGAGAAGCAGAATTTTTATATATTGAAGGAGACAATAAAATAGTGTGTCTTCTGCTGGAATTATAAATTTTATTTATTTATAACGAGGATTCATAAATTAATTCCTGTGAATCCATTGTAATAGACTGATGAAGAGGGCAAAGCCCTCGAAACTATAGTCTCGTTATAAATAAATAAAATTTACAATTCCAGCAGAAGACACAGTATTTTATTGTCTCCTTCAATATATTTATATGTGAAAAAGTTCGCATATATCAATATTGTACAGCCAAGGATGATGAAAAATAAAATTACGAATAAAATAATTTATCTGAACGTAATTTTCATCCTCTGAAAATGACGTTGGAATTATATTTTTCAATTTCCTTGGGCTGCCTTTCCATCAATTACCCAGTGAATTATGTATTTACTGTTAAAAAAAACTCTGATTCAATCGAATAGTGAGGATGGCTGCAACATGTTTCGAAACGTACCAGATATTTCAATAAATATTTAATTGACTGTAAATCATAATATATCATTAATAACTGATTAAAATACGAAAAATCCATTTGCCAGCTTTTTAATTAGTCATTTAGAGCAACATTGAATTTGAAGCAAATGCAGTTCTATATCATTCAGATTTTTTTTGTTTAATTTAACGTGATGCATGAAACAGTATTTTAAATTTATTGTAGTTACGCATGTCAGCCAAGTATTAGTTTTAAAAATAGTTCTATGAAGTGTAACAAGAATTAAGATAACATCCAGAATTAGATTCATTAGAAATTATTTATTAGCCATTTTTATATAAAAATGATCTCAATTATCTGGAGGCTAAAACTATGATGGGTTATAATATATATATATTGGGCCTCCACATGTCCTCCGATTCTCCAACACAGGTTGAGTGGGTCTGGGTGTGGCCACAGCAGAACGGTATAAAAACCTTTGTATGCTGTGGGAGTTAATTATTAGGGTGAAAATTTTTAAATCCAATTCAGGGTTGGTAAAAAATCACTGGTAATATGGCTTAAAATAAAACAATGATAAAAAAATGAAAATTTTATGAAAATAGTGCGTTGAAACCGATAGTTAATTAGAAATACTAAAACCTGATTTTTATTGTTTTTAAAAATTTAAATAGTTATAACCACATCTGAAACCAATGCTGTTATATAAGAGAACGGCCTAGGCAATTTTTCCTCATACACGAGAATTTTCAAATCAATAAAAAAAAGAGATTAAAAATGTTTTATTTCCCAGTGACAAAATACTTTTTTAGGTTTTGAAGATTCCCACGTTGGTTAAAAACTTCATTTAAAATGGATTAATTTTAATTCATTTTAAAATACACCATGAATCAATAAGATATATTAATCTATGCCTACCACTGAAATTGATTTTGCTTTCAGCATAAATTTTCTTAACAAAATTAATTAAAACTATCGGTTAATATTAAAAAGTTTAAAAAGCTCACATAAACCCTTTAATTCAAATTAAATTTATTGTTAGGTCTATGTGCGATTGACTTTAATTTGTTGTACTTTTTTAAACATTACATTTAAAAATCTAATTCTGGTTGTTTTTTATTCTTAAAAATAAGATTCCTTTATGTTCATTGTGGAAAAATTTTATTTGTCTATTAATTCTGATTCATTTAGTTTGGAATCAATTTTCATTCCTTACAAAAATTAAAAATACCTGACCTCATTAAACGCAATCGGATGAAAAATTAAATACTTTTTCAAGATTCCGCATGTTCTCCGCAAATTTTGTTGATTTCGCATTTTTTATCAACGATCACTTCGATCTAAGAAAAAAACAATTGAAAATTCTCCACTTAATTCAATACTCGGCCACCTGTAAGCAAAGCTTTAAATAGCAATTGGCAAATAGAACATATTTATTTTTGTTACAAAAAATAAAAGAATGTTATACAATATACTTGATCTTTTTTAGAGGGATGAGCTTGAAAAAATTTCGCGAAACGTCGCATTTAAATTAATTCTGTTTTGATAAAACTAAAGTCTAAATTCCTACTATTTCATATTTATAATAAATTTTCATTCTAACTCTGTCTAAAATTTCAAGATGCTATTTTTGTTCTTAAGCATGTTAAATAACTGACTGGATCGGCAGTTATTAATTTTTGACTAACTCAAGTTTTATAAAGATCCGTTTAAAAAATAAATATTCACTGAAGTATGTACCTAAGGGTATGTACCTATTTTGGATGAGTATACTAGGTGTGAGGCCCGCCTTCGGCGAATCCCATTGGGCTCCCCCAACTACGACCACCCTCCACCCCAACAACCCTATTACCGCTCCTGGACCCCTCCCCTCTAAAAAAGGCTATTAAATGTCATCGAAACCAATCAGCCTAGTGATCCCAAAAAACATGTATTCAACACTAATCTCGGCCATTTTCTATTATTTTTACATGTGACCCTCCTCTAGCACCTCAGCTACTAAGAGTGCCAGAGGGGTCTTACACCTACATAACTTTTTCCCAGTTAATAAGTCGTTTGTTTACCAAGTTTGGTTAAAATTACTCCAGACGTTCCAGAGTTATACTGGATCAAATATACATATATACATACATACATACATACTTCTATTTATTTATATACCTATATGTATGTTATATATAGAACTATAAAAGATAAATAGTAATTTGTTAATCCAGAATAAAATAAATATGGAAAAAAATTAATATAAAATTTTTCCACAATTTAACATAATATAATTTCAGTTTGAAATGTGAATGAACTCGGCCAGTGTATTAAACAAAAAGCAAGTGAGATACGAAGATCTCGAGCTGTTGATGATTGATTTTGGTTTAAAGATGATGCAGCTGTTAAAAATTGAAGCAAAAAGCTTAGATTTGTTTTTTAATTTTTACTTACGGAAGTACTTTTTAAACACCCATCATTTTTTTGAGGAAGGCTGGAAAAAATATTTTAGCAAAATGTTTAGTTAAGGGTTCACACAACACACGAGACACTAGTTTTTCACTAACTAGTGCTAAAGAGGATTTACTTATATAACTAATATTATGCTATCACTACTAGGGTGGTCCTTATTTTGGGTATTTTCGAATATTCACGCTGACAAGTTGTTCATATGGTTCGAAATAAATAAAAAAAATATCCCCCAAGTTTCAAGTCTCTATCTCTATCTTATAACTTGTGTCCCCGGGGATGTAAGTTTCTCATCGAAATAACATAGGGTTTTTGGCATTGAAAAATCAATTTTTTTATTCTGGCCAAAGTATTGATTAAAAAATTTGACTCTTTGGATTTTATCCTTATAATAGTAGCATCCATCAGAATTTTTACAAATTTTTATCTATTAAAATTTTGGAGTCTATTATAACTTACTAAAACTAAAATATAGCAGTATTTTATTTAGCTGTAACTCCAAAATTATAATAGCTAAAAATATGTAAAAATTCTGAAGGATAGCTATTATTATAAGTATAAAGTCTAAATAGTTTCAAATTTGGTGAACGTCTATTTTAGCCGGAATAAAAAATTGATTGTTCAATGCCAAAAATCCCATGTTATTTAGATGGGAACCCCGGATCACTGTCACAGGTTAAAATTCAAGACAGAGAATTGAAACTTGGGAGATAATTTTTTAAATTTATTTCGAACCATGTGAGTCCTTGTCAGCGTAAAAATTCCAAAACACCCAAAATAAAGACCACCCTAATCACTACTAATTTTTCTAAACTAATAATAATCAATTAGATTTTACTAAAATAAAAATAAAACTTTGTCCTTTTGACATAGGAATTGTATGCCAATTATTTTTAATCAACAACTGTCTTTTTTTTATGTGATTGAGGAAAATAAAAGGTTTCTAAAGAAAAATAGTGAACAATACTCCTAAGCGAATTAAATGAGGAGTTTTTGACTCTAATTTAGAATCCATATTTTTTTCGTAAATACTTACGAGCATAGGGGATGAAGCCATCATCATCTTCAGTCTCGCAGCAGTCAGCAAGAATTGTGTCGACTTCAGGATCACTCAATCGCTCACCTGGTCAAAAAGAAATTTTAGTGTTTTAGCATATCGAGATTTAATATTTTGGTGGTTAACTTCTTTAATAATAGAAAACCAAACTAAGTTATTTACTGAGATATTCGCATCTAGTTGGGCCGCTTAACATCCAAACGTTTACACACCGGATAAAAGAACCGAATTTTTCATAGGTTCTAGTTAGGTACTTGGCTTGCAATTTTTGATAGGAACCAATCCTCCCAGATATTCAGCATTTTCCAGACAGAATATGATTGTGGGGTCGCTTAACATATAACGGATCATGTCCTGTCTGAAAAATGCTGAATATCTACAAATTTATGAAATAACCAAAAATTATTCTAGAAAATGAGACACGAATCAAGTTTCTAAGAGGAGTGATTTTCATTTTTTGAAGGAAAAACTTCAATTTTTTGCAAAAAATTGCAGTTTTTGGAAACTTCAATCTCGTTGAGTCATGGGTTATCTTTGTCCATTTACGCTAAAAACTTTGCCAATCTCAATTTTTAGCCAATCGGCAACTATTAAGAGGTCCACACCTGAAAAATTAGAAAATTCGATTTCTTGTGACCACCCTATACCTATATTTCAACATGGCCGCTATAAAATCAAAAATGGCCGACGGAGGAGTTGGTTCCTATTAAAAATTTCAAGCTAAGATCCTAACTACTACCTGGAGAAAATTTGTTGCTTTTATCTGGTGTGTCGGTATTAACGCGAAATTTGACGCCCCACTAATCAGAATTCACCATGTTTCGACCCAGAATCCTGGAGTTGTTTTCAAGTATAATTAAATACAAATAGTACGTAGCTTGTTTTCAAAACTCACTACACACATTTATATTCGCATATAAATCAACATCTTATTTAACGTGACTGAATTCCTTTTTAAAAATAACCTTCCTATCAGGGAATTATATAATATTTTTTTATAAAACGTAATAAGTCTCTAACATTTGCAATACCAAGCTAAGATACTATACACAAATCATAAATTTTATTTAAATTATCATTTATTGTTAAAAATAACAGAGTTTGATAAACGTGAAAAGATTTCTTTCGAGCAGAGTTGATTCATAAAGAAATATCAAAGATGTTAAGGGAGAATGGGATAGGTTCTTGGTGAAACATATTAAAATAAAGAGATTGTCCTCTGCTCTGCTTAATGCAAATATAGAAATAGTTAATATAAATATGTATACCCATATATAATTCATTTGTTAGAGACTATAGTTTCTAAGGTTTGACCTTCATCATCAATTTAATAAGAAAATTGTTATTTCTCATGGACTCAGATACCCGATTAGATATAAATAAATATGTTTTGTTGTCATAGCAAGCTGGTCACATAACATACGATTGAGACCATTTGAGATCACACTTCAGATATGAAAGGTGTTCTCAAATGATCACTCTCGTTTGATATCTGAGCAACTTACTATATAACATCAATACAAATTTATCTAAATCCAATTGGGTATTTGAACCCTTGAAAAATAACAGAAAAAATATTTCTAATCAAAAAGTCTGATAATGAAGATCAAATCTTCGAAACTAATTTTTAACAAATAAATTATTAATATACGTTTACCTACATATTTATATTCGTTGCATATACTATGGGAGAGTTCCTCTTGTCGCCCGCGACCGTTCCGACCCGAAATGCATTCTGTTTGACTATCGCGGGCGTTGTGGGCGACAAGTGGAACGCACCATACATTGTATGTACCTATATGTTTATTTGCATTAAGCAGTATACAACTTCAGTGATATCTTTATTATGGGTGGTGCCCAAAATCCCGAAATCCAAAATGCGACAGCCAAAATCCCGACATGTGAAATTTTGGTTTAATTGTAATATTTTATTAACCTTTTTGATATTTGAAAAAATATATATATACTATCTATATGTATTTGGCTGCTGAGATTTTGGCTGTCGGGACTTTGGGCTGTCGAAATTTTGGGCTGGATTTTGGGGTGAACTCCTTTATTATAAGTGTTTAATACACTGATTTACTGAATTACAAAGATTTCAACAAAATTTGTTCTATGCATGCAGATAAAACTGTACAAGCTCTTTGACGATCCAGTAATACTGCAAAATGATCGCACTCTAAAAGAATCTTCTCCGGGTCATTGTATATCAAACTCAATTGTTAAATTTAAACAGAATACTGATCATTAATAAAGTTTTGAGGAAGTATTTAATCTCATTATATCTTTTCCAGATTTCTACTCTATTATTGTGGACTTACCAAGAGAGAGGAGAGTGTGGGAGAGCTCAGCCAGAAGCATTTTGCCATCCTCAGCCTTGTCGTAGAGCTTCAAGCACTCGAGGAAGTCCTCGTAACAGCCCACATCTTTCTCTTTTTTCACCTGGCTGAAGATGGGAAGGAATTCCTCGATTTTCAACTTCTTTTCATCTAAAATAGGTAAACAACAACAAGATTTAATTTGATTTCATATATAGATATATAATTACTTATTTATTTTAAAAACATGTTTTTTTTTATAATTAGTAATTATGAAAAAGAGACTTAAAAAACCGTTCTTAAAAATTTTTAATTCTAAATGATATTTTCTCATAAAAAATAATGATAATAATAATCATAATTTTGGCACTCTTGACATCAATAAAGACAAATAATGCTTTCTAAAGAATTACTACGATAATGGACATAACTTTAAATTCAAAGTTTATTACGAGAATATTATTTAACTAATATTCATAGAAGTATGCAATTTTGATTATCCTCCTTAAAATCTGGACTACACTATAAACTTGGAATTTTATTTAAGAATTGAATAATTAAGGGCATGGCTAATTCGCATAAGAACAGACTTACATAAAAAAAATTAGATCACTATTATTATTAATAGTCAGTCTAAATTTAGAGCTCTAAAAAACATAAGATAATCATAGGCATTCGGATTAGTAGGTACTTGAAATAATTAAATACCAACAATATAAATAAAAAAAAAATGAGGACCTAAGTAAAAATTTGCTTATTTCTAGTAATTTATTTTAATTACGTGCCTTTATCTATAAATATTTCGAGGGAGTTCAGCACCTTTTCAACATTGCATATACTGTAAAATTGGTAATGGTGAGTTTAAATGTGTGTAAATGGTATGCAATTGACATTTACAGGTGTTTAATAATTTATTTAAAAGATACCCATTAGCTAACTTTTTCAGTTCACACAAATAAAATGAAAACAGCATGATATATATTAATACATAGTGATAATTTGATCTTTATATGGTAATAACTTTTAAACACACTTAAGGTAACGATATTTATGCAGCTTTTCATTAATATTAGGTATATAATACGCAATTAGAAAGATAGTGCTTCGCCTGTGTGTTCTAGGTTATGCATTCAAATCAAACGCTCTGAATTTTGGTTGCATCATTAGGCGTTAAATATTAAAACCTTGTTTTTGAACATCATTAAAATCACTGTAGATTGAAGAAGACAACAAAAGAGTGTGTCTTCTGCTAGAATTATAAATGTTTAATTTATAATTATATTTTATAATTCCAGCAGAAGTCACACTGTTTTATGGTCTCCTTCAATTTATAAAAATTCTGCTACTCCCGGCAAAAAACTTTCAACTTAAAATCACTGTAATCAACTTTCGGTTTCAACACTGAATTCTCAAAAACCCGTTGACTGGTATTCGGACAATCGATGCTCTACTGTACTATGTACCTATATATCAAATTATCACTATGTATCGGTATATCAAGCTGTTTTAATTTTCTTTATACTAACTGATGAAAATGGCATATTAGTGATTTAATCGTATCTATCCACTGATGAAGAGGTGCTGCTAGAAATATTTGGAATTATAACTTTTTAGTTAAAGTAAAATTACTTAAAATTTGCAAAAATTTGTATTTACTCCATTTTAATTTAAAGCATCCACTGAGCCTGATAAAAATACATTGATAATTGGACTGTTTATTTTGAAAGTGGTTTAAGTCTAATTTTTTTTTTTTTGGGGGGGGGGGTCAGATAGGCTAGGCGGTAGCGTGACAGCGAGCTAACCAGGGGACCCGGGTTCGAATCCGACTCTAGGCATCCAGCTAAAATCTGACCCCCGGGGGTAGAGACAAATTTAAAAAAAAAATATAACTAGTATCGTAATTAGGCTTATGGCTAGAAAGGCCGAAAAGCCAAAAAAAAAAAAGTCTAATTTTGAAAAAATGAGTTAATGCCAGTTTTAGTTAGACATAAATGTCTTCTTTTCATATTTATAATAGGTGTACCAGTCAATGGAGTAGGGACAATATCCTGATGAATTTGTCAAAATAAAAATATCTAAATATACGTATTTAAATATATGTATTTATAAAAATATAAATACAAAATAAAGCAGACTTCTTCTAGAAATGATGTGATGACAGTCCAGCAGAGACGGTTATTGCTATACTCTCTAAGTGAAATAAAACAATATTTTTTCTTTTAATTGAAAATAAAAATATTTAATATTTAAAACCACGAAACATGTTTCAGTTTCAAATCACAACCATTTTCAGTCTGAAAATTAAACAAAATCAGAGGGAAACGGATTAACATTTTTAAATATATGGTAAAAATCAAATAAATAGAACTGAATATACACATTTTTTTACATAATTAATAACAATATAATATGTACAAACATTTGTTATTAATTATGTAAAAGAATTTTGTATATTCAGTTTTAATTATTTGTTTTTCAAAATTTTAATCCGTTTCCCTTTGATTTTTTTTTTTTAATTTGCAAACT
This sequence comes from Forficula auricularia, assembly GCA_024734495.1. NCBI lineage: Eukaryota > Metazoa > Arthropoda > Insecta > Dermaptera > Forficulidae > Forficula > Forficula auricularia. The sequence goes on along the minus strand of JALMQS010000887.1, from coordinate 390,084 downwards.
GAAGATGGTTGTGAGTTGCAACAAAAACATGTTTCGTGGTTTTAAATATTACATAATTTGTTTTCCAATTAAAAGAAAAAAATATTGTTTTATTTCACTTCGAGAGTATAACCGTCTCTCCTGGGCTGTCATCAAGTCATTTGTAGAAGAAGTCTGCTTTATATATTTTGCCATTTTCAAGCTTTTTTTATGTATAAATACAAATACAGTAAAACCTCGTTTATCCGTCCCTTTGGATTATCCGGATCGGATTTGTAGACATTTTTGTTTTAATAAATGTTCACATAGATAATAATTTTTAACTCTGATAGCAAGAGTGTAATTATAATTTTACCAAATTTTTTTTAACATATGTATTTTTTTAAACAATTCTATGTAATTTTGATATAAGCATGTTTTTTATCGTAATAAATTCAAATTCGACTATTTGAGGATTTGTTTTATTTGTATTAGCTATATATCCGGATTATTAGGATTTTCGATTATCCTGTTTGCCTTGTGTCCCAGTTAGTCAGGATAAACGACGTTCTACTGTATTTCGAAATAACATAAAATGGACTTAAACCACTTTCAAAATAAACGGTTCACTTATTATTTATATAAATATTTCCAAGAGATATCACATCTTTCGAGAATTTCTCCTTTTATCCCAAGCCTGAATTAGTTTTTCTCTAATCAATATTTCATTTTTTGATTCCAAAATGGAAAGAATATGATTTTCATTTGAGAGATGACTTACTCTTCTTCTTGGTGCCTCCCATCTTCTCAACGGTGGCCTGTGTGGGGTTGAGGTTAAGACCACGAAGGACATCGCCAAGGTAGACGGCGTCAACGGTGCCGGATCCATCGAAGTCGTAGATGGAAAAGGCGAAGTTCGCCCCTGTTCAATTCACAAATGCATTTATTATTCACATTGTTGTCATTTCCCTGCTCGTTGTGTATTTGCGTGGGTGTCAAGTTTCCTTGAGATAGGCAAGCGGAAAGGCCGCTTGGCTATTTCGGTTGCGCGCTTCCATATAAGAACCACCGACTAAAAATAACCGACACTCGAACGAACGTCATCCTTCACCAAGACAACGCCTGCCCTCCGTCTCTCCCTCTTTTATTTTATTTCTCTTAGTATGAAAAGAATTTTCAACAAAAGAAAGGAATTTACTATAATAATGAATTATATAGTAATTGAAAGCCGAATACTGACACGCTACGCATTTCGATACCGAAAAATAATCGGTTCTGTTACAATGATCATCACTTGAAAAAATAAATGTTGAAACGAGATTTTAATAAAAAAAAAATTATTGAAGATTTTCATGAAGTTTTTTTTTTCATAGAGAGAAATTATCATTGTCCTCTGCCTGATGCAAATGAAAATATACTTAAATATCATCTATATATATATAGAATGAAGCAGAGGAGAACCTGATTTTTCTTTATAAATCAACAACTCTGCTACTCTCGGCGAAAACAAAATTTGTTCAATTTTTTTTTTTATTTAACAAAGCCCATTTAGTCAGATCCTATATGATTGTTTTATTTATTTTATTTAATAAATTTACTTGTGTGTGTGAATTGATTAACACTGATCAAGTATTTTGCAGTATGGCGAACTTAAACCCGGGCTTTCTGCTCCGTAGGTAGAAAATCTACCCCTACTCCATTCAGAATGTTATTCTTAAGACAAATTTACTCAAATAATATTAAAATATTTTATTATTTTATTTTAAGACTTGTTAAGGCATAAGAACAAGTTCTCCATTAATAATAGATTCCTTGTATTTATTTAATTAATATCTAAATTTCAATTATTATTATTACTATTATTTCTATATTTATATTCCACTCGTAATTGTAGGTATATGTAATTTACAAATTTATTTTATTTTTTAAAAAATTAAAAGGCTTCTTATGTTAGAACATATTCGGTTTTGAAATTAAAATAAATAAATAAATGCAAGGTTTATTATCTTCCGAGGAGTGTTAATGTTGTAGTTCGAACCCAGAAAAAGTCTCAAGTGAGGGGAAACGAAATAAAAGTTAATATTAAATGTTTGAGTAAATTATTTCCCTAATTCTCAAGAATAATAATTGGTATTTTAAAGTTGTAAAAGGACGAGAGAATGAGCCCGTGTTTGCTTCTAACTAGTCTTTGAATTATATACTTAATGAGGAGATTATTTATCATAAATATAGAACCGGCTAGATAAATAATTTTATTTTTTATTTTTCATCGTAGGCTTTCTATATAAAAAAATATTTTTCGAATCATCCCTCCGATCACTCAATATAAAAATAAACTAGAAATAGATACGACGTAAATTTTTTTAAAAATATCTAAGTGTTGACAATTTTTTCAAATTATTCATTTGAATTAGAAATATGCCACGTTCAAAGCCAAAGTGAATGCCCATTTGGAAAGAAAATTTAAAATTATAATAATTGGTCAAAACAAAAATGATTCATTATTTTCCTTCATCATACTTTGGTAGGAAGAACTTAAAAACTGTCTTTTAGAAAAAAAAATATATATTACAACAGGGTAAAGATCCGAAATAAACGTCATTTTTTAAACTACGGGTAAAAATTCACTTTTGCCCCGAACGCCTCATATAATCATAAAAATATTTAGTCATTTATTTATATTGGTATTTTATTTATATGTGATAGATATTAAAGGATAAATAATGTATTTATCCCTTAGTTTAAAGAAGTTTAAATTCCTTATTTAATAAAAAAAATATGAGTGTGTCCACTGGTTGATGTTAATAAATAAATAATTAATTCAAAACAAAAATTATTATCAAGATAAGAATTTATATTTAAGGTCTCTAAACTAAGATTTTAATAGAATAATTTTATATTGCATATCAGACGTCTTCGTCCCACCAGGAGTTGAACCCGAGTACTAACACACTTGCCGGGCAGGTTAGTTCGACCCTCAAGACAAAAATTATTATGTTTCTTTTCAATCAGCTTAAAAAATAGAATGATGCTGTAAATATTTGTATGGATCATCCCATGTGAAACCTAGATGAATGGAGAGGCAGAGAGAAAAAACTTCGAAATGAGATACTACAGTATAATGTTAAACATTAATTAGGTGGATAGAATTACACACGAGGGAATTTTGAAAAAATTAGAGAAAATAAAAAGGAAAAATCTGAAGAAAAGACCACATGATAAAAACCCTTATGATACGAAGAATTGCTAAGGGATATTTTTGGGCGAATTGAGAAAAACTGTTTTATTTATATCAGGCTAGATTCGAAGGGTTTGACTTGACCTTCACTCTACTATAAATATTTCAAATGGATCTCAATAGAATGTTAGTAATTAGTAGGAAATAATGAAATTTACTTTTTTTGATTTGGATTGAAGAGATTATAATCAAGCAGAGAACACACTTTTTGATTTTAAATTAAAAAAACGTTGCCATTCTAAGTAAAAAAAAAATCAATTAATTTCAGTGATATTTAGGTCCATATTATTACTATACACCAAAGAAACAAGCCAATCGTTACTTAACATTTTAAATTCACTTGAAATTAATAAATAATAAAAATGTTTTCATATTATTAATATTTTGTCACATTAATTCAAAATTTCATTAGGTATATAAAAAATGATCAGGCCATTTAATCTTTAATCGAAAGTTGATTTATTTTTATGAGCTTTCGGCAATAATATTTGCTTTCTTCAGTGAACAATATGAATATTAAAAAAATTAAAAATAAAATGATAAATTCAAATAAAAAAATAGTAATAATTTAATGGTTTTATTTTTTATTTAGTTAAATTTTATAATATACTTATAGATATATAGGCAAATATTTGACTATAGCTCGGAAAAATAAATAAATATATTACATCATTCGTATCCATAGTAAATTTATAACAGGAATAGTAGGGAATTGGATTAAATTAAAAACATAGAGTTTTTTTTTAATGTGCCAGACGTTTCGTCAATTTATTTTGACTTCATCAGTGGCTTATTTTAAAAAATAAAAATAAAAACTATATGTTTTTAATTTTATCTAATTTCCTACTATTCCTGTTATAAATAAATATTTGATTAAAGATCATATAGCTTGATCCTGAATAATTATAAAATTTAATTTAAATAAAATAATTAAGAATTGATCAATATTTAAATTCATCTATTAATTAAAATTAATTATTTCAAAGTTCAGAAATAGTTAAATGATAAAATTATATTTTTGAAAGTATGGATATTTTTAATTTTTACGCTATGATAAAAAATAAATAAATAAAAGGGAGAAATGGACAAAAGCTGATGAACTTACGCTCAATATCCCTGGCGCTGAGATCAGCCTAGATGGGAAAAAAGTTATTTATTAGTTATTATAAAGTGATTTTAGAATTTCCAAAAAGAAAGCAGATCTAGACTAACCATTGTTTTAGTGAAGTTGGGCTGTACGAATGACTTCCTCCGGTAAGCGATGGACCAGAAGTGAGCTCGCCGCTTGGCTCAGCAGTTTGTTTTTAGGTCCGTCTTCGGCGTGGAGGGGGGGCTCGATTTCGAGGCGCCCAAAAGGGGTGGCTACAGGGGGGGACCTTCTTTAGGAAGAATATCATTGAGGTCAGTGAGGCAGAGATGCTATTTTCTACCCGAAAGTAAGTCTGCTCCTTGGTTCTCCGCATTGCCGATGTCGAGTCTATCCATCCCAGGCCCCGCCGCCACGACCGAAATAGATCGACGACCTACCAGAGGCTTGCTTAGTACAATTCAGCAAAAATGCACCAACAGAAAGAGAAATGGGTCAATTCAGGTTAAGAAAACCATTATCCGAAACAACTACTAGCCACCCAGACTTTATCATCTTGCGGTCTCCATTTCTAATTACAAGAAAAACCTATAAGTGGAAGATTTGAAACTATAGTCGAAGGTCAGCAACCTCCCGAAGAAAAGGAGGCATTAAAAAATATACTACTTCTAATGATACAAATAAAATAGTATGTCTTCTTTCTGCTGGAATTATAAAATTTTTAATTTATTTATAACGAGACTATAATTTCGAGAGCTTTGCTCTCTTCGTCAGTCTATTACAATTGATTCATTAATGTATGTAAGTATGAGATTTACACGTGGTCTCACTTACATACATTAATTCCTGTGAACCAATTGTAACAGACTGATGAAGAAGGCAAAGCTCTCGAAACTATAGTCTCGTTATAAATAAACTGAAAATTTATAATTCCAGCAGAAGACACCTTTTATTGTCTCCTTCAATATATAAAAATTCTGCTACTCTCGGTAAAAAGAAACTTTCAATTTAATATTCTACTTCATTAGTTGTAGTATCAGTAGAATAGTTTGGTCTTTAACTACATAATTTTTTAGGAATTCGGTGTCGGTTCTAGGCGAAACATTATTAACATAGAATAATTTTAAACTGTTTTCCTTGATCACATAAAAAACTATACTTGGGTTTCTAACTACTTGTTAACTAAAATTTAAGGCTAGCTTACACGAGCTTAGAACTTGCTATTAGTAGGTAGGTATTATTCCATTTTTTATTTTATTTTTTTTTATTTATTTGAACGGAACAAGTTCTTTTATAATACATAATATGAAGCATACATATACATATTAAATTCCAAATCAGACTACTAAATAACAGTATAATCTATCTACCCAGCATCAGTTTCTTAACACTAACAAGAGAACAATTGTTAACGTCAACGCCAATGAACACCACATTACATATGGTCATTATTCGGTTTAGGGGGAAGCCATGATGTAGTTTGATCTCCAACAATCAATGTAAAACATGTCTTGCGATCTCAAACTACGACATGGAACATTTACTTTTAGCTGGGATAGTAGTAAATTGCTGTCAAGGTTACATCAAAATAATGACGTCTGCTATCAAGGTCAGGAAGGTTAAATTGAGTTTGTAAAGAGAAATTTGAAGAGGAATCATTTTGGATGAACAGTTTAAAGGACAGACTGCGAAGAAATTTATTTTTTACAGATTGGAGAAGTTTTTTTTCATTTACTAAGCATTTAGCAGACTAACAGTTCACACGTCTCATATACCCACTGTAATTAGTGTATAGTGAAAGTTGCAAGATCACAATTCGAGTTGTCAATATATGTGGTAGGGGAAGCTACTTGCCATTAGTAAATAGAAACCATTTCTATTCACCTGCCCTTGCAAATTTGGGGTTACCCTTCGAGATGGAAAGTGTTAATCAAAATCTTGTACTTACATTTGTCATATCATGTTGGTCTGTCTGTGCCTATATAGATTAGTGCATTTTATCTTGTATCATATTATTTTTGTATCTGCTGCTGTACTTAAGGGACATCCCTAAATTACGTGAAGTGTTTGGGAGGAGGGGGATAGTAAGTCTATTTAGTCAGCTTCTATTGGGTATGAGAGTGTCCTATCATGCATTAGTAGGTGTTATGAGGAAGCTGAGTTTTAGCCACTAGAATTTTTTACGCGAGCAAGGCCCGCCGAACCTTGGGCCTCCCGAAAGTACTATGTAGATTTCATATAAATAAAATAAATATTATATTTTTAGACAAATTACATTTTAAACTTTTAGTTTTAATTTTTTCTTAAAGCAAATTTGAGCTGCGAAAGTTAAATGATGTAATCAATAGTTTTTTATGTTAATTCTACATAGGTATTAGAAAATTATTTTATTTTATTATTTTTTTTTTCTTGAAAAGGAAAATGAATTGAGCATCCGGCGGGATTCGAACCCGTGTCTCTCTCCTTTACGTGAAGATCGGCTTACCAACTAGCCTACGGATTATCCCGCCAGAATAGCTCTTTAGATTGAATGTCATTTTTCCTTTTCGCGGCTTTTTATATTTAAAGTTTAGTTACTTATTTTTTTAGACAAATTAACTTTTAAACTTTTAACTTTTAAATGTTTTTAGACAAATTAACTTTTAACTTTAAAAAGTTCAAAAGTTAATTTGTCTAAAAACATAAGTATCTATACTTTAAATAGAAAAAGACGCGAAAAGGAAAAATGACATTAAAATCTAAAGAGCTATTCTGGAGAATCATCCGTAGGCTAGTTGGTAAGCCGCTCTTTGCGTAAAGTCGAGAGCACGGGTTCGAATCCGCGGATGCTCAATTTATTTTTCATTTTCAAAAAAATAAATAAAATAAAAAATAATAAAATAATTTTCTATTATGAAGAATTAATATAAGAAATTATTGATTACATTATTTAACTTTCGCGGCTCAAATTTTATTTAAAAAATATTATATCTTATGAATTTTTTCTCTCGATATATGGTATATTTCGGGTTATTGATCTATCTTCAGAGGAGGTACAAAAAACAATAACTAAATATACCGTATGTCAATTCGATGTTTCAGTGTATATATAACTACAAGTAAAATATTTCCTTGTTCATTTACTTGAGTGCTGGTAGAAATTGGAAGGGGATAAGAATTTTGTTTTGTTGCTTATAATTATTTTTACAGGCCATATAGTTAGTTGCTTCTCATACCTCTTGAAGATGGGTTAATAACTGGAAATATATATAAAGAGAAAACTCACAAATTTGTTTTGTAAGTACGATTTTGCCAACTTCCCCTATGTCTCAGGAAACGTATACCTACTCAAAAAATTTTCTATTAGAGCGAAAACTTTCTCAAGACTCTGTGCATTCGCTACATATTTTTGAAATTACATATTTTTTTTGTTAATGGATGGTTTGTGAGAGAAATTTAAAATTTACATCAAAAGTTCAGTTTATTAATACAAACTTGTCACCTTATTGGTTACAACAGTTTAATATAATGAAACGATTTTTTTTCTGATATTCTCCATTTTTCCTCTGTAGTTTTGAAGCTAGAAAGCCCAAAATTGTAAATCAAACGACTTACCTGTAAGTGAAGTTCGATTGTAATTATATGAAAACCTCGTTTAGATAATTGAATACTTGCAGTAGGATCTTAATAAATTCTTTATTTTGGAAATACCTACAAACATTTTGGCACCAGAACGATCTTTTCGACTAACTGTAACTTGAGCTATTGTAGAGGTTCAAAACATACAAAAAGAAAAGAAAATATGCTTAAAAATTACTTTCCTTCGAATTCCAGACATTTCTAACCACGAAGACTCAAAAATTAATTTGAAAATTCTTTAATGAAATCAACGGTCTAATGAGTAGCCCACCGAGCGTATTATTTGATTTAAGGATAAAAATAATAATTTTAAAACATGTTATGTTAAATATCTGAGGATTTAGACATAAAGTGTAAAACTGATTGGGGGTGGTGTAAGAAGCATAAATTTTATAATTTTTATAAAAAAAACCGACTTCAAAAAAATTAAATGCAACAAATAAAATAATAAGAACTCAAAAATCAAATAAAATGCTCTAAAAGGTATAAAATAATTATCTAATTTAGTGCCAACTAAACGACGAAATATTAACATGAAATCACTTTTTGAAGTCGGTGCCAAAAATATACATTTTATGAAGCTAACTCGACGGATCTTACTTAGTATGTTTGGCGGGAACGCTCACTTATATAGTTTGTTTAGCACCGACTTCAATAAGTGATTTCAAGTTAATATTTCGTCGTTTAGTTGTAACTAAATGAGATAATTATTTTATAACTTTTAGAAAATTTTATTTTATTTTTGAGTTCTTATTATTTTAATTGTTGCATTTAATTTTTTTTTTTATAAAGGATTTTTATTTTTCTCTTTTTAGTGATGTTATTAATAGTGACTTAATATAATACCTTGCATGAATCTCGTAAGAGAAAGCGTCGGGCGAATGAATCAGAAAATGATAATAAAATTAAATTCAAAAATAGAGAAACTCTCTCGAAATATTATCGGGTTTTAAATGAATGTTTTAAGATTTTTGTTTTATAAAAGATTTTATTTATTATAATTTCAATTATTTGCTCATAAGAATTGGGGATTTCGTCATTGATCATATCATCAGAACTTGACCAAATTAATATGGGACTACCCCTAAGATATCCCCTTTTCAATAAAAAAAGAATCATTGAAATCGGTTTACGTGGCAAAAAGTTCTCGCTGAACATACATAAATAAATAGTTAGGTATCTTGACTATCTTGGAGCTATACTGATCCAAACTCAGAAAGAATAATTAAAATCGGTTAATAAACAAAGAAGTTATGCCTGAACAAACATAACAAAAAAGGTCCAATACCAATGAAAAAAAACGGGACCAATCGGAAACTAGACTGAACCCAATGCAAAAAAAATGATCAAAATCGGTTCACAATTAGCGAAGATATCAGGTAACATATACACAAAAAAAATCAGTCGAATTGAGAACCTCCTCCTTTTTTGAAGTCGGTTAAAAATTTGATTTAATATTACTTTCATTCCAAAATATTTATTTTAATAAACCAACATTCTAATTTTTATCAACTAAGTTTTTTGGGTGAATATTAAACCGAATTAAGAAAAAAGTAGATTGCCCATTTCGAGCTGTCGATATCCAGCATTTTTCATGACGCTTTTGAGGATTTGTATCATATCCTGTCCGGAAAATGTAGGGTATCTATAAATAAAAGAGTTTTAACAAAAAAGTGGCCCAAGTAAACGTTCAAGTCAATAAAATTTCCTAGACAATGAGATAGAAATCAAGTTTTTACGATGATTGGTTTTCATTTTATGAAGGAAAAACTGAGATTTGTTGCAAAAAATTGCATTTTTCAAAATTTCAACGCTTATTGCGGCACGGGGTACCATTATCCAATTAATATGAAACATTGTTTAAATTGTATAAATTTTAATCTAGTTTAAAATTTTATAAAGTCATCTTTTTCGAAAACGTACTCTTTCATGGTCAAAATGGGAAAAAATCGAAAAAAGTACGAGTTTTAGGGATATTCAAAAGTGATCCTGGGCCTGTTTTTTGGATCCCCATTAAACATCGAACTACCTGACCAATTTTGCATTTCTTTTTTTAATCGACACCAAAATTTGTCCTCTTTAATTTAGTCTTGAACAGTTATTTAGAAAATATGAACTGTTTTCGAGTTATAAGCAAAAAAACTAGAAAAAGTCCGAAAATTTCGAGGTTTTTCGGCCGGCAAAAGTTGTCCCCCAGACTCTCGAGGTCGCAAACTTAGATTTGGCATACCCACACCATACCAAACGATCCTAAAAAATCTTTTCTTTCAATTAATGTATGCTGAAATCCCCCTTTACTGGCCTATATGCGAAGATAATTTTCTTTGATATCTACATTTTTCAATACGTATTGATTTTTTAAGAATAAAATTAATCTCATAACATAAATATTAATAGTTATTGAAATATTGACTCACTTTTTCTACTGCGGGGGGGATGCTCGCTTTTCTTCCCCTCAAGCTTGAGTTGTTTACACAAAAGATTTAGTCTTTTTTGATTTTAAGTCTATTCTTCCACGTTTTCAGTAGAGGTTGCCATTAATAGTCAAAACATCAAAAATGGAATGCAATAAAAGGTTATTCCTCTAGTATTAGATGAGAATCGATCGTTATTTTTGATTTAAAGTCTGATTCCTCCTTGTCTTCAGCAATGGTTACCAATAATAATCGAAACGTCAAAAATCCTAATGTAGAATGGTTATTCCTCAAGTATTAGATGAGAATCGATGGCTATTTTTGATTTTAAGTCGATTCCTCCATGTCTTCAGCAATGGTTACCAATAAAAACCGAAACGTCAAAAATCCAATATAGAATGGTTATTCCTCAAGTACTAGATGAGAATCAATCGCTATTTTTGGTTTAAAGTCGATTCCTCTATGTCTTCAGCAATGGTTACCAATAAAAACCGAAACGTCAAAAATCCAATATAGAATGATTATTCCTCAAGTACTAGATGAGAATCAATCGCTATTTTTGGTTTAAAGTCGATTTCTCTATGTCTTCAGCAATGGTTACTAATAAAAACCGAAACGTCAAAAATCCAATATAGAATGGTTATTCCTCAAGTACTAGATGAGAATCAATCGCTATTTTTGGTTTAAAGTCGATTCCTCTATGTCTTCAGCAATGGTTACTAATAAAAACCGAAACGTCAAAAATCCAATATAGAATGGTTATTCCTCAAGTACTAGATGAGAATCAATCGCTATTTTTGGTTTAAAATCGATTTCTCTATGTCTTCAGCAAAGGTAACGGATAAGAAAACAACGCAGTTGCTATGGTTACTCATAAAAATTCCTCCCAAATTTTTAGCATTTCACAGAAAGCCTATCCATTCTTACTTAAGCAAGGCTAAATGAGCTATATTAAAACTTTCAAATGAATAAATTTTAAAGAATTTAAAAAATTAAAAAAGTACCATCTTACTCTAGAGTAAAGTACTTTAAAATATAATTTTACTAAAAACTTTATTTAACCTTTTTTGTGGTCCCCAAGGTACTTAATTAGGATATTAAATTTCATCAAAATTGGTTAAGTCATTTTCAAGATATTTAGAAAAACTAAAAAAGTACTGAAATAAAGTACTAATGTTTGTGGGCCGATATGTACCAAAAACTAATCAGCGCTTCATTTTGTTAAACTAATGGTAGGTTTTCAATTTCATTTCAATCGGTGCAACGGTGTGGAAAAAATCGTGGGCCAAAAAGCGATAACATCCATCCATCCATCCATACATACATCCATCCATACATACATCCATACATACATACATCCATCCGCACGCACTAAATGAAAAAATCGCACTTTTTGGCCTCTCGACGAGACCCCATGTAATTTTTGGCAAAACCGTCACGTGCTAATATTCAACCTAATTGAATACTACAATTTGTGACTTTAATTGAGTCCATGGGTTCCGTAGTCTTTACCTGAGGACCCTTTGAAGCCACGCTTGCCCCGAGAGCGATTACAATACTTTACCCATGCTTTGCATTGGATAAAGTAAAAATAAACTGCAACGGATCGTTGCTAAACTTTATCCAAATTCATTTGAAATATTAATATGTTTGTTCCTTTATTATTAATCAGATATCACTTGCAATTTGTAGTTCATATTGACATTAATTCAAAATAATTCTCATTTAATAGTTGAGGAATAACCATTCTACATTTGATTTTTGACATTTCGGTTATTATTGTAACCATTGCTGAAGACATGGAGGAATCGACTTAAAATAAAAAATAGCCATCGATTCTCATCTAATACTTGAAGAATAACAATTCTACATTAGGTTTTTGACGTTTCGATTATTATTGGTAACCATTGCTGAAGACATGGAGGAATCGACTTAAAATCAAAATAACGATCGATTCTTATCTAATACTAGAGGAATAACCTTATTGCATTCCATTTTTGATGTTTTGACTATTAATGGCAACCTCTACTGAAAACGTGGAAGAATAGACTTAAAATCAAAAAGACTAAAATCTTTTATGGTAAACAACTCAAGCTTGAGTTGTTTGCCATAAAAGAATTTAGTCTTTTTGATTTTAAGTCTATTCTTCCACGTTTTCAGTAGAGGTTGCCATTAATAGTCAAAACATCAAAAATGGAATGCAATAAGGTTATTCCTCTAGTATTAGATAAGAATCGATCGTTATTTTTGATTTTAAGTCGATTCCTCCATGTCTTCAGCAATGGTTACCAATAAAAACCGAAACGTCAAAAATCCAATATAGAATGGTTATTCCTCAAGTATTTGATGAGAATCAATCGCTATTTTTGGTTTAAAGTCGATTCCTCTATGTCTTCAGCAATGGTCACCAATAAAAACCGAAACGTCAAAAATCCAATATAGAATGGTTATTCCTCAAGTATTTGATGAGAATCAATCGCTATTTTTGGTTTAAAGTCGATTCCTCTATGTCTTCAGAAATGGTCACCAATAAAAACCGAAACGTCAAAAATCCAATATAGAATGGTTATTCCTCAAGTATTTGATGAGAATCAATCGCTATTTTTGGTTTAAAGTCGATTCCTCTATGTCTTCAGCAATGGTCACCAATAAAAACCGAAACGTCAAAAATCCAATATAGAATGGTTATTCCTCAAGTATTTGATGAGAATCAATCGCTATTTTTGGTTTAAAGTCGATTCCTCTATGTCTTCTGCAAAGGTAAGGGATAAGAAAACAACGCAGTTGCTATGGTTACTTATAAAATTTCCTCCCAAATTTTTAGCATTTCACAGAGAGAAGCCTATCCATTCTTATTTAAGCAAGGCTAAATGAGCTATATTAAAAGGTTCAAATGAATAAATTTTAAAGAATTTAAAAATTAAAAAAGTACTCTCTTACTCTAGAGTAAAGTACTTTAAAATATAATTTTACTAAAAACTTTATTTATCCTTTTTTGTGGTCCCCAAGGTACTTAATTAGGATATTAAATTTCATCAAAATTGGTTAAGTCATTTTCAAGATATTTAGAAAAACTAAAAAAGTACTGAAATAAAGTACTAATGTTTGTGGGTCGATATGTACCAAAAACTAATCAGCGCTTCATTTTGTTCAAAGAATGCTAGGTTTTCAATTTCATTTCAATCGGTGCAACGGTGTGGAAAAAATCGTGGGCCAAAAAACGATAACATACATCCATCCATACATCCATACATACATACATCCGCACGCACTAAATGAAAAAATGCGCACTTTTTGGCCTCTCGACGAGACCCCATGTAATTTTTGGCAAAACCGTCACGTGCTAAAATTCAACCTAATTGAATACTACAATTTGTGACTTTAATTGAGTCCATGGGTTCCGTAGTCTTTACCTGAGGACCCTTTTGAAGCCACGCTTGCCCCGAGAGCGATTGCAATACTTTACCCATGCTTTGCATTGGATAAAGTAAAAATAAAGATCGAATACAGAGAACCTCCACCTTTTTTGAAGTCGGTTAAAAAAGAAAATAAACTCTAATTACATCTTCTCCGATTCGCCGTTGTACGCTACGAAACGGAAATTGGACAAAAAATATTAAAAAAAAATAAATAAATAAAAACTTAGTGAATGAAGGATATACTTTCAATCATAACATGCAAGAGTAAAATTAGAAAAAGTGTAAAAATTTAAGCTAATAAGCTTTGAAATTCGGTTTGTATTTTTAATATAAACATTTTTACAAATTAAGAATCAAGTTTATAGCTCAAATCATTTTAGTCGTCGAATAAATCACAAAATCATTAAAATTCGAAAAAAGCCGAAATAAATTTGGAGCTATCAGCTTCTTAAAAAAATTAAGTTTCTGAAGCTCGGGTTTAAAAAAGTTAATGTTCAATTAAAATTGTTGTGTTTTCGATTAATTAGTGGACTGTAGATTAATAGGAATTAAATATCTTTCAAAAGGTGTAAAATGAATATGTTTAGATTATCAGGTAAAGAAATTAAAAAGAAAGCAGTTTGGTTTTAAATGATTTTATTAACAAATGGAAAACAAGTAAAATTTGAAGAGAGAAAAAATGAAAAGTTAGTTAAATTGATTTTTTATGATCAATGTCTTAGTTTTTGTGTGGGTAGCCAATATCACAGTTTGCAACGAAAGCTTGGAATAGCGTTGCGGTAAATGGATACGGTACTCCCTTGGAGATCTGTTTAATTTGGGTTTATCCCGGTAAGATGTCGGACCTTATACACAAAAAAATAAAACATTTATAAGAAAAGATTACAATATAAAAAATTCTAAACACAAGTAATTAATATCAATTAAAGACCTACCTTATCGTCCGATCATTATGCTCAACTCATTCAATCTAAAAAGCAACGCGACAAAATTATGGTCCGCATTGGTAGGACCTTGTTCACGGAAAGATTGGTTTTTGAGTAAGAGGGCTTGGCGGATGGCATCTCTGCTTAAATAAGGTTTCCGGAGTCAAAATAAATATTCGAATAATCATTTGGTATTTCCCGGTCAATGTTTTTAATTGAATTTATTATAGTAATCATTTTAGAAATAATTATATCGAATTTTAGGCCGAATAAATGCTAAATGTATATTTTGAAATTAATTTAAAAAGCGCGGCGTATACGAATTTTGAAAAATCTTTGGACTTGGAATTTTGAATTTTTTTTAATAAAAATTTGAGCTCATTTCGCAGCTCCAAAATTAATAAAAAACGTTTTTATTCTTCATTATATTACCAAAAATACAAGGTGAGTTTTTGATCTTGAGACAGTCTTATAAGCTTATAACTCAAAAATAATGCATTTATATGAAAAAAGTTTCAAATAAAAGTTGTTTTATATCAAGAGGAAAACTAATAGTTCCGGAGATATTAAATTCCAAAGATAGAGTTTTTCAGACTATTATACATTGCACTATACGGAATACAGGAAAGTTTACATATATATTTAATTATAAGTAAGAAACTCTTCTTACCATTGTTATAAAAAACTAAACCAATATTAAACAATAACTAATACAATTTTTAAGATAATTTTAATTCATAGTTACAACACAGTTTCTGAGATAATAATGAATAAATAATAAAAAATGTATAATGAAAAATTTAGACTAAAAACAATTTGGCAACAACGCATTTATTTAACCTAAAAAGTGGGTTAACTTTAGTAATTTTTCTGACGTTGTTTCGCTTCAGCCATTGTCGCAACAGCTTTCAATCGCTTATTAAGAACTTTTTGTTTAATAAATCTATCTTTATAATGTACTTTATCTGACATTTCTATGATAAAATATATACAAGCTAGGACAGTGTTGACAGATTTGTCAAACGAGCACGGGATTGGCTAGTAATGGTACATAAACAGCAAAAAGTTTTGGGCTTATGAATTATGAATTCTTATTGTCTGTTCTATATACACTAGCATTAACTTTTTGCTAGTATTGTCGCTAAACAACTACCTTAATTATCAAATAATAATGAGTAAATAAATAATTTAATAATATTTAAAAAAAATTGAGCACGTGTCACCAGCTCTTGGACTATATGTATTTTCATATTTTTTCATACATGTAGCTTTTATTTAATTTGGGTTCTTTTAATGTTTGTATCAGGGTTAAAATTTTGTAATAAAATTTTAACTTAGAATTACTAGGGTGGCACTTATTTTGGGTATTTTCGAATTTTTATTCTCCCGAGACATTGGCGTAGTTAAAGAATTTTCCTAGGTGGGGGCAGCTCCAGTGGAGGCGCTGGGGCTGAGCTTGAGGTGTGGCGACCAGTGGCGTAGCCAGAACTTAGTTCTGGGGGCGCTGGGCGAGGGTGGGTTCTACGTGTTTTTTTTTTGTTTTTTTTTTGAACAAAATATTTTTATTAGTTGAATAAAAGATTTCACTGTCATCGATGGTGAACAGAATTCGTTTTTTATTTTTGAGGTTAAAAATGTTTTTATTTCCAAATTAAAATTTACATATTTATTTTTCATTTTACAATTATTTGAGCATCGAGCAATACTCCCTAACCATGACCATATTTACAACAATGTTCTTTTTTTTTATTTTAATCATTTTTACTTTATTTTAAATTTTAGTGTTGAAATTTTGAAAAAACCCACGACTTGAATACTATAAAAGTTACCATAGTTAAAAGGATATATAGGGGGGTTTCAGCACACATTAATTGAGGGAAGAGATTTTTTTTAGGAATATTTGTTATGGTGTAGGTACTTATGCCAAATCTAAGTTATCGACCTCGAAAGTGTGGGGACAACTTTTGGTGCCCGAAAAACCTCGAAATTTTCGGACTTTTTCCAGTTTTTCGCTTATATCTCGAAAACTGTCAATTTTTTGTAAATAGCCCTCCTATAGTAAATTAAAGAGGACAGAATTTCGAGTCGATTAAGTCCAGTAGTTAGATTTTTTATGAGGATCCAAAAAACAACCCCCTGGATCACTTTATGAATATCCCTAAAACTCGCACTTTTTTCGATTTTTTCCCATTTTGACCATGAAGGAGCACGTTTTCAACAAAGACCACACTATATATTTTTAAACTAGATTAAATTTTCTACAATTTAAACAAAGTTTTATCTTAATTGGATAACAGAAACCTGTCCGCAATGAGGCTGAAGTTTTGAAAAACTGCAATTTTTTGCAAAAAATCGCAGTTTTTCTTTCATTAAATGAAAACCATTCACCCTAGAAACTTGATTCCTATCTCACGCTGTTTACTTAACTTTAGATTTGACAGATAGATAAGGTCTGCCTTCTGGGTATACGCCACAGGTGGCGACCGCCCAACGATCCATCCAACCTGGATAAATTGAGCATTAGAGCAAAAAATATTGAAAAACCAAGTTGATAAAATTAAAAAAAGGTAAATCGCTTTCAATATTATAGACCTTATACAATAATAATAATTATAAATTATACCTAAAGCATTAAAAAATAAAATCTAAATTATACGAAAATCTGAATTACCAGAAATAATTCACATTTTTGATGCCCACCATCCAAATGTTTATGCCGGGTGGCGTAAGAATTAATGGGTGCTCTGTATCAGAGTGGCATTTGTCCGATGAAACGCAGCGTAACCATATACAAACTCCCGAGTGATTCAGAGCACCTAGCGGGCTTGTGCTCTATGCTATACAGGGGTTTGAATGGACGCCACGGAGCAAAACGATATCCAAACCCCAGAGCGATTCAGAGCATTGCGACGCCAGTCTGCTCTGTACTGCACAGGGGTTTGGAAATACGCTGCCGGGTGCCGCCCAATCGAAAAGAAAAAGCTGGCGCCGCCAATGGGCAGCCGAAAGCTGATTAGCCACCAGGTTTCAATTTCGGTAATCTAATTAGTAGAATTGAGAGACTTTGGAAGTAACAAAATAATTTAATGAGAAATACATGAGTGATCCCTCGTAATAATGGAGTTCTCTTCAGATATGAGGTGGAACCTTCCTCAACTCTGGAGTAAAGTCGAAAGTCTGACGATGCAGCTGAATTTAAAATAAAAAGTGACCTTTTTGCAGTTTTCCTTCATAAAATGAAAACTTCCGATCCTAGAAACTTGATTCCTATCTCATTCTGTAGGAATTCTTATTGACTTGAACGTTCACTTGGACCACTTTTTTGATAAAATTATTAGATTTGTCGATATCCAGCATTTTCTATGACGATTTTGAGGATTCGGATCATATTCCTGTCCGGAAAATGTAGGATATCTATAAATCAAAGAGTTTTAACAAAAAAGTGGTCCAAGTAAACGTTCAATTCAATAAGATTTCTAGGATGAGTGGTTTTCATTTTATGAAGGAAAAACTAAGATTTTTTTGCAAAAAAAAAGCATTTTTTTAAAATTTCTACCTCATTGCGCCACGGGTTACCATTATCCAATTAAGATGAAACTTTGTTTAAATAGTAACAAATTTAATCTAGTTTAAAAATGTATAGAGTAAAAAAGCATTTTTTTTAAATTTCTACCTCATTGCGCCACGGGTTAGCATTATCCAATTAAGATGAAACTTTGTTTAAATAATAACAAATTTAATCTAGTTTAAAAATGTATAGAGTAGCCTTTTTGAAAACGTGCACGTTTATGGCCAAATTGGGAAAAAAATCGAAAAAAAGTGCGAGTTTTTGGGATATTCAAAAGTGATCCTGGGGGCTGTTTTTGGATCCCCATTAAAAATCGAACTACGGGAACAATTTTGCATTTCTTTTTTTTGAATTGAATCGAAAATTTGTCCTCTTTAATTTACTATAGAATGGTTATTTTATATAATATGAATTGTTTTCGAGTTATAAGCGAAAAACTAGAAAAAGTCCGAAAATGTCGAGGTTTTTCGGCCACCAAAAGTTGTCCCCCATACTTAGATTTGGCATAGCCACACCATACCAAACGATCCTATAAAAAAATCTTTTCTCGGAATTAATGTAAGCTGAAACACCCTTATTTACTGGGGCTATATGGAGAGATAATTTTTTTGAGATCTACATTTTTCAATTGATTTTTTTTAAGAATAAAATTAATCTCATAGCATAAATAGTTATTGAGATATTCACTCGATTTTTCTAGGGGGGCAATGCCCCCCCCCCCCGCCTTAACTACGCGCATGGCTTTGGGCACCTCTAATCTGTTGAAATACGAATTAGAACTGAAGTTAAAAAGAGTTTCAGTTTATTTTTCCATTCCCTACTAAGTATTGTTTATTTGTATTAAAAATAGCTTTAGAAAAGATTAAACTTGATTTAACAATCATTGAAAGCCTTGAAATGATTTACGCAATTTTTAAAGAAGAAGGGAATATTTATAAGTCAGAGTGAATTTTAAAATCTTAGAAAAAGAGGAGAAAATGTCACTTTTCGGATCAGAGGCCGAAAATACATACGTCTTGACAGTGGCGTACCTACGGGGCCTGGGGGCAGTGGCGTAACAATAGGGTGGCAGGACGGGCAAAATGCCACGGGCCCCCGGCTCGAAAGGGTGCGACCACATTAGGATCTTAATATTTATTATTACAAAATTTGGTAAATTTTATTAGTTTTGTATTCATTTATTTTAAATTATCTACTAAAGTACAGACACAAATTAAAAGTTACTAGAAAATCAACGAAAAATGCATTCAATAATTATAATACCGTTTATAATTTACATAATGATTTATTAAAAAAGAAACAACAACGTTGGTTTAGCTTCTTTACAGTGGGTAAAAAAGAAACAACAACGTTGGTTTAGCTTCTATACAGTGGGTAAAAAAATAAACTACAACGTTGGTTTAGCTTCTTTACAGTGGGTAAAAAAGAAACTACAACGTTGGTTTAGCTTCTTTACAGTGGGTAAAAAAGAAACTACAACGTTGGTTTAGCTTCTTTACAGTGGGGGAGGACCCCATCCGATAAATTTGCCAAGAGTCTCAACGGTATAGTTACGCCACTGCCTGGGCACCATTTAAATTCGTCTCACGGCCTCTTTTGTTCTTTTGAGGCCCAACGTTTATTTATAGCCTATGATTTTATCCTTTTTTTATTTTCTCAAATCTTACTTGCTATTTAATTATCTTTATGGGGAGGAGTCAAAGGCATATAAAAGTATTTAAAGATACAATAGCTAGAAAACAGCCACCCTTATTTAACAAAATGGAGAATAAAAACAAAATGGCCGTCTTAAACCTAGCTTTTTGCCTAACATGCAGGCGGCCAAATGTATACCATGATAACCCAAAAACGAAAAGTCGTGAAAAGTACATTATGGTATCAAAATGATTGCATTTTCAATCGGAAGAATTGATTAGTTTTTGGGCTCTCTTTTTATCGGAAATATTGTTGGAATCAAAAAACGCCTTAACTAAAAAATACATCTTACCTGGATACAACTGTTAGAATCAAATGAAGTCCCGGATTTACCCTAATTAAGCAAATAAGTATGAAATAAAGACTAAAGAGTTCTGACAAATTTTCTACTTACTAGATCGAACTCTAACCTCTATTTCAGGGTTTCCCAAACTATGTTCTAGGGAATAAACGTTGGGCCTCAAATCGAACTCTAGCCTCTATTTCAGGGTTTCTCAAACTATGTTCTAGGGAACACCAATGTTCCTCTAGAATCGATGAGGCTGTTTAAACTTCGTAGTGAAGTTATGATCTTTAAGGTACAAAACAACTAGGCACACAATTTTTTTGAATTTTTGACCAATTCTTTATAGATAATCTATCTGGCAGATATTTTTACAAAATTCAATTACAAAGGCATACAATCATTAGATACAAGGAAAGAATATTACAATTTTTAATCAATAGATAAAATTGGATCTTTCGTTAGAAAGTTACAATTCTAAATTTCTACAGTTCATCAGAACAATTTGGATTGCTTTCCCGCGTTGTTTGGACAATCGACTGAAATAAATTTAAAAAAAAATCACTTACTAACTTAAAAATACTTACCTTATGTTAATTTGAAAACAATTATTTTCCAATATTTTCCAAAAACTAAAGGACGATATCTGAATTCGAAGTCTAATTAATTTTGACCATTTTTTACAGAAACGCCAACAGCCTTTTTTAATACAAGTGATTATGGAAATCTAATTGATTTAAGTAGTGTTTGATTTAATACAAAAATACAAGAAAATTACAAGGAACAAATCCAGTAGGTAAATGATTTCTGGATTAAATGAAATTCGTAATTCATAGACACAAAATCAGAGAAATCATTAAAAATGTTTACCTACTTTTTTTTCTAAATAGAATTTAAAGTTTTTGTCTCACAACTTATTAAATTTGAATCATTAAGTAAGTATATCTACCCACCCTTCAAATAAAACAAGGTGTTTCGTTAAAATTTCAGGATTTGTGAATTGTTCCATCATAGAAAATTTTTGAGGAACCGTGCTTGCTCCATCCATATCTCTAAAGTACTTTTCAAGACTCGGAACTTTTTAACACAAAGATTTAAAATATTTTAATTAAACTTACCTTTTACTTTTTTATTTCGAAATCAAATCCATTATAGCTTGAATGGAGAAAATTAAAAAACAAAAACAAAGGTCAATGCTTATCAAAGAAGTTTGATAATTTGTTAAAAGAAAAATATTGATAAAATTTTAATAAATTCTTTAATTTCAACTTAAAAAAAATTCTGATAGAAATTAAAATTGTTAGATGGAAACAAATTTTGTGATTAGCCAGTTATCGTTTACTCTTGAAGATGTTGATAAATCGGTTCCAGATTTTGAAAGGATTTTTTTTTCCTTTCTCCGAACATTTCGCCATTTTCGATGTACATTCTTCTTCTTCTCTCGTGATTTTAGTATCTCCGCTCAGATTCATTTCCTTTCCTAGGTTCATGATGATGGGTTTTCCGCTATCGCCCATGACCCCAGGACTCTTCTGGTCCGCCAACAAATCCAGTCCATTTTGGAGACCACGGAAGTCCTTGACGAGACCCACGGAAGACCAATAGACTCCTTCTTTCCTATTGGCTGACAGTTCTGGATATGGGTCTTCGGGTTCGAAAAGTAACTCGCTTACGCTATCTTCTTCAGTGAAATCATACTGAGGCTCAATAATATTCAAAACAGTTTCCTTGTCCTTTTCCCATTCATCCTCGATTAGATTTTTGTCCATCTTTGAGAATAGATACTGATTTCCATCAAAATTAATATTATTCTCCGATCTTTTGATATAAAATTTTGGTTTTTGTGAAATTGGTTCCGATTCTAATAATTCTTCATCTAATAATTCCTGGAGTATGTTTTCGATTTCATTGTCCGATTCATCAAACTCAGAGTAGGAGGATTCCTCTTCGGAAACATGAATAATAAACGGTGTCACTTGTGGCGAATTGGCGGAATGTTTCGTTGCGAGATCAGACGTTTCTTCAGAGTCGGGGATTTTTTCACATATCTCAATAATAATACGTTTCATTTCCTCGCTCAATCCTGAATCAGGTTGAGGTTGATTGTTGGGAGAAGTCTCAGTCTGTTCAGCGCTCAGCTCGACCAGCAACTGATGCAGATGCTCTCTGCTGATGCCGCGGGCGGAAGTGCGGGGATAAATGGGCGTTGACGGAAGAACCTGCGATCTTCGAGGCGAGGAAGTTTGCTTATTCTGGCCTCCTTGCACCTCCTCCTCCACCTCCGACTAAAACCATCACACTCATTATGATAAATGATAAAATGAAAAGACAAAGACAGTGTCGTAACTAGCTACTTAGAGGCCTGAAGCAACATTTTATTTTTTGAAGTTTTTAATTTTTTCGGGTGAAGAAAAATAATACTAAAATAAAACTATATAAAAGCATTTAAGCTTTGCTAATCATGGTCGCGAAGATTTTTTCAAGTTAGCGGTGAAATTCATAAAGCACTTAAAACTACCTGTTTAGGAGCCTGAAGCAACAATTTGTTTTTGAGATTTTTAATTTTTTCGTGATAGATAAAAATAACACTAAAACAAAATAGTGATAGTGAGCTGTTCACGTAAAAAACTATTTAAATATTTTCTGATTTAAGTTTTGATAGTCATGATCTGGAAGCTTTTCTAAGTACCAAGTTAACTCGCAGGCATTTAATTTTTTGGGTGAAGAAAAATTATACTAAAATAAAACTATATAAGCATTTTCTGATTTAAGTTTTGGTAGTCATGGTCGCGAAGATTTTTTCAAGTTAGCTCGCTACTACGGTGAAATTCAAAAATCACTTAAAACTAGATAGTTAGAAGCTTGAAGCAACAATTTATTTTTGAGGTTTTTAATTTTTTCGGGATAGAGAAAAATAATACTAAAACAAAATAGTGATAGTGATCTGTTCACGTAACAGTATAAGGTAACAGGTATAAGTATTTTCTGATTTAAGTTTTGATAGTCATGACCTGGAAGCTTTTCCAAGTTAACTCGCATACGGTGAAATTTTCTATCATGCATTTATGATTGTTTAAAAAAATCAAATGCATTTATTAAATATTCATTAGGACTAATTGAAAAGATTGTGTTTTACCGAGAGTAGCAGAGTTGTTGATTCATAAAGAGAAATGATTGAGGTTATCCTCTGGTTTATGTATATTAAAATTTATTTGTTAGTGACTATAGTTTCGAAGGTTGACCTTCATCATTAGTCTTTTTAATTACATAGAAATATATTATATGTTATTTCTTATTAGTTCACATACCAGATTTGATGTTTCCATTTTGTTTTAATAGTGAGATGGTCACATAATAACTAATATACTCTTTCAAATGGTAAGTATTAGTTTTTTGTTATGTGACCAGCTCACTATTATAAGAAAATGAAAACAATCAATCGTCTATATTAGCTCATGAGAAATAACAGATAAAATATTTATAAATCAAAAGAGGCTGATGATGAAGGTCAAACTTTCGAAACTATAGTCTCTAAAAAATAAATTATATATATATTTATATATACCATATATCGTCGCCTTAGGGCCGGTTGTATGTCGCAAAGTAAATGCTTTTTACAATCAGATGACAGGCACTGAAAGTGACCATCCCAGTCCCTCCATTTACCATCTACCCTTTGTCACTTGTAAAAAGCATTTACTTTGCGACATACAACCGGCCCTTAGAGTGTAAACCACAACAAGGAAATTTTAAAGGGCAGAGAAAAACAAACGAAATTTAACATTGTTGTTAAGGAAAGAAACTATTTTTCAGATTTTTTTCTACAACTTACTATCGTGATTTTAAGTAACAGTTTTACTTGGACGATGATGCTGCATCTCTTTTTCTTTCTAACGGTATTAATATGTCATTTATGATAAAAAATGGAGTTAGCAGGTTTACACTCTCAAGTGACGATATGGTAAAAAATGCATTTAGCAGGTTTAGACTCTAAGGCGACGATATATATAAAATTATATATATATCTCTAAGGCTTAGAGTGTAAAAGCTGCTAACTCACTACAAGGATATTTTAAAGGGCAGACAAAAAACAAACAAAATGTAATATTGTTGTTAAGGAAAGAAACTATTTTTCACATTTTTTCTACAACTTTAGTTAGATTTATACGATTAGAGAAAAATAATAATGTCTAATCTATAATCCAAAGGCTGATGTTGGTAGAAACATCTGCAAAAATGTTTTAAGGATTTTAATAAATATTTAATTAACATGCTTCTGCTTTGGATTTTTTTAGAATATTAACTGGATTTTGTTTAATATTTCTGCAACTCTTTTTCTGAATCCTTATTCTTCAGTAATGATATTTATAGCTAGAGGCAGTCAAAAGTCATTCATATCAAACTGCAGACCAGGACGAATGTTTTTATGCTTAAGATGAAATGATCTTGCTAGAAAAAATTATTTCAGATTGAAATATCATTTGTTTGTGCACAACAAGCAGTCAAAATGCAATTTTTTTTCTTTTGATAAAATAAAATTAAAAAAAAATAGTTTTCGTGAAAAGTTATACAATTTGGATAATAGGCCTATGACTTCACATTTGGTCCCGTCAAATTTAGAAAATGTATTTACTTTCAAAATCACTCGTTTTGACTCTACCATATGTCATGTAAATTTTAAAAAATGTTGATCTCTTTTTCGTTTTTTGACCTATCCAACGCCCATAACGTCAAAT
Organism: Forficula auricularia; assembly: GCA_024734495.1. Taxonomy (NCBI): domain Eukaryota; kingdom Metazoa; phylum Arthropoda; class Insecta; order Dermaptera; family Forficulidae; genus Forficula; species Forficula auricularia. The sequence goes on along the minus strand of JALMQS010000887.1, from coordinate 365,142 downwards.
TATTATAACTATAAATAAAGCTAAAATACAGCAAATTTATAATAAATATTTTTAAAATAGTTGAATACATATTGAAAACATTTTCTTGATTGTTTTATGTATTTTATAAAATTCGAACTGAAAACTTTTAATTGAAGTCCAAACGTTTCGAGGATAAATTTCTTCTTTTATCAATGGAAATTTTAAGAAATTTGAAAAAAAAGTTCGTTTAAGAAAGGGATTTTTTTTTAATTTTCATTAATAAAGCGAGAATTTCTTCATAAATGTATAGACTTAAAATAAACGATTTCAGATTGTTTTTTATACAAGCTTTGTATTTATTTAGTTGAGTATTAGTATACAGGGTGTTTCAGGAGGAATAGTAAATATTTTAAGAGGTGGTAGTATAGACGAATTGCAATAAAAAAGGCCATATAACACGTGTCCAATTTTTGTTGAGTACAGAGATACAGCTGAGTTCAATGCATTTTCGTTTCGTGTGTTGGTACACTAGTCGCTATGAGCTGCTATTGGCCTATTATCGCATGTCAGCAGTAGACTGTTGATGTTCAAGTTGTGAAGTTGTGCTTTAGTTTACAGTGAAGTTTTCATTGTGATTTATTGGCCAATTCTACTGTACTGTAGCGTGTAAACATGCCGCAAATATTTACATATGCTGAGTATGCCGATATGGTATTTGTGTATGGGTTTGGTAATGGAAACGCAGCTGCTGCTTGTAGAGAATACGCCATACGATTTCCTAACCACAGACTACCAGTTTCAAGAGTGTTTACTCGTGTGTTCAATACACTACGTGACACTGGTATTGCATCTTACATACTAACAGCTGTATATCTGAACTCAATAAAAATTGGACACTTGTTATATAGGATTTTTTATTGCAATTCGTCTATACTACCACCTCCTAAAATATGTATTATTCCTCCTGAAACACCCTGTATTCTTCTTCAAGTGCCATACTCGATTCCGAGCGTCGGCGATTACTATGGAGAGTATCCTATCCATTGTAATTTTCCTGGAGAAATTTTTCACAGGGGTGGTTTCCCATTGCCTTCCCTTGAAGGAATCAGATTATAGCCGGTCAAATATTTGCAGCGAGTCGGTCTTGAACCCACGCTAGCTTGATTAGAAGGCATGCACTTTGACCAGTCCACCAACCTGACTTATAGTAAATTATTTGCTATGCAATTTTTTATTTTAATAATTTAAATGCATCCCAAAATAAATTTAATTTTAATTCCTTATTTGATTTAGTATTTTTATTATATAACCAATCTTTTTGAGTTATATTTCGTCTTAGGCTTGATGTAGTCTAGTTACGACACTGTGGCTAATTATTATTGATGTCAAAAATGCTCACCTGACTTGAATAACTAAGCGAACTACTGAAGCTATTACTTTTTATTTCGTCAAGTTTTCCAATTAATTGATCCCCTGATTTTGTTTCAATTTTATGCAAAACTCTATGAGTCGATGGTAGTTGACAGGCCACCGTCAGAGGTCTTCCAGTTCCAATGTAAGCTGGCGTCGACAAACGCTGCAATCGTAACAAATAAAAATTAAGTTAATAAGATAATTTAGTAAAAAGTATGAATAAATATTTAATGGACAATACTTTAGCCTGTAACGCAGAGACACAGCGAGATTTCTCCTGAAGACAGGGCAGACACGCAGCTATCACAGCTTCTTGACAGAAACAATCTCTATCCTCACAACAATGGCTTCCTCTTGCAATCGAAGACTTTTTATCCTGTTGAATTTTGGTATGAGATGATGGGGAGTAGAGATTATTGTTATCAATACAGGAACAGGGAAGCGCATTGCCTGCAAGCTTTTATAAATTGCAAAATTAGAGGGAATTCTATAATTAAAAAAAAATAATCCATTATTTAGAATCGATTATTTTATATTTTAACTTATGAAAGCAAAAAAGAAAGAGAAAGTAGGAGTTCTATAAATATTTTTCATTTCGTTGCCTTAGAGTGTAAACCAGCTAATTCACAACAAGGAAATTTTACAGGGCCAGAGAAAAAACAAACAAAATTTTAAAGCGAACAAAATAACATGGGGTTTTTGGAATTGAACGATCATTTTTTTATTCCGGCCAGAGTAATGGTTCAAAAAATTTGAAACTCTGCGAACTTTATCCTTATAATAGTAGCTAAATCTCGGAGTTTTTACAGATTTTTAGCTATTGTAATTTTGGAGTCTATAACTTACCTACACTTAGATATAGCAGTATTTTATCTAGCTGTAACTCAAAAATTATAATAACTAAAAATCTGTAATTATTCAGAAGGAACTACTATTATAAGAATAAAGTCTACTGAAAGATATTAATTTGCCGATGGTAATAGATTCAAATTTACTAGAAAATCATAGATCAAAGATGGTGTCATCTATTAACTCCGATGGAGTGGAATATTTTCAATTATATGTCAGAGGGGTTGTTTTTCACTCTCGGGAATCGAACCCCGAGTGCCAGGTAACAGCAATCCGGGCCACCTGGCTCACCTGACGGGATACGAACCTCTCTGACACAGGCGGGCCCGCGTAAAATATTTTACTGCAATGATTGTTGGTCTTAATTTGTAAAACTTCGCGATTATAGTGATTCTAAATTTAAACATATAGCCATGCCATATAATTTAAATAAGAGGTGGATTGAGTGTTTCGAATTTTGAAGAAATTCAAAGTTCGAAGAGGCAATGGAATGACTTTCCCCAATTTAATATGAAAGATATTAATTTGCCGATGGTAATAGATTCAAATTTACTAGAAAATCATAAGATCAAAGATGGTGTCATCTATTAATTCCGATGGAGTGGAATATTTTTAATTATATGTCAGAGGGGTTGTTTTTCACCCCCTCGGGAATCGAACCCGAGTGCCAGTAACAGCAATCCGGGCCACCTGGCTCACCTGCGGGATACGAACCTCTCTGACATATGCAAACGCGTAAAATATTTTACTCAAAGATTGTTATCTTAATTTGTAAAATTTCGCGATATAGTGATTCTAAATTTAAACATATAGCCATGCCATATAATTTAAATAAAGGTGGTTGAGTGTTTCGAATTTTGAAGAAATTCAAAATTCGAAGGGCAATGGAATGACTTTCCTAATTTAATATGAAAGATATTAATTTGCCGATTAAGATAACAATCTGAGTAAAATATTTTACGCGTTTGCATATGTCAGAGAGGTTCGTATCCCGCAGGTGAGCCAGGTGGCCCGGATTGCTGTTACTGGCACTCGGGTTCGATTCCCGAGGGGGTGAAAAACAACCCCTCTGACATATAATTAAAAATATTCCACTCCATCGGAATTAATAGATGACACCATCTTTGATCTATGATTTTCTAGTAAATTTGAATCTATTACCATCGGCAAATTAATATCTTTCATATTAAATTGGGAAAAGTCATTCCATTGCCCTTCGAATTTTGAATTTCTTCAAAATTCGAAACACTCAACCACCTTTATTTAAATTATATGGCATGGCTATATGTTTAAATTTAGAATCACTATATCGCGAAATTTTACAAATTAAGATAACAATCTTTGAGTAAAATATTTTACGCGTTTGCATATGTCAGAGAGGTTCGTATCCCGCAGGTGAGCCAGGTGGCCCGGATTGCTGTTACTGGCACTCGGGTTCGATTCCCGAGGGTGAAAAACAACCCCTCTGACATATAATTAAAAATATTCCACTCCATCGGAATTAATAGATGACACCATCTTTGATCTATGATTTTCTAGTAAATTTGAATCTATTACCATCGGCAAATTAATATCTTTCATATTAAATTGGGAAAAGTCATTCCATTGCCCTTTCGAATTTTGAATTTCTTCAAAATTCGAAACACTCAACCACCTTTATTTAAATTATATGGCATGGCTATATGTTTAAATTTAGAATCACTATATCGCGAAATTTTACAAATTAAGATAACAATCTTTGAGTAAAATATTTTACGCGTTTGCATATGTCAGAGAGGTTCGTATCCCGCAGGTGAGCCAGGTGGCCCGGATTGCTGTTACTGGCACTCGGGTTCGATTCCCGAGGGGGTGAAAAACAACCCCTCTGACATATAATTAAAAATATTCCACTCCATCGGAATTAATAGATGACACCATCTTTGATCTATGATTTTCTAGTAAAGTCTACTGAGTTTCAAATTTTTTGAATCATTGATTTGGGCGGAATAAAAAATTAATATTTCAATACCAAGAACCCCATGTTATTTAGATGGGAAATTCGCATCATTGTGTAGCACAGGTTAAAATTGAGATATTAGAGACTTGAAACTTGATATTTTTTTATTTATTTCGAACCATATGAGATTCTGTCAGCGTAAAAATCCGAAAATATACCCAAAATAAGGACCACCCTACTGTACACCAGACGCGGATAAATTCATATTCTATCAAGTAGGTTAAAATGAAAGGCAGTCCATAAATTATTCAATTTTATTGAATTTCCGACGTTTCGGAGATCTTCATCAGGGTATTGATAGAAAAATGTCTCCGAAACGTCGGAAATTGAATAAAATTAAATAATTCGTGGGCTGCCTTTAATTTTAACCTACTTATTTCGCTTACCAGTCCGTCTTTCTAAGGAAAATAAAGAAAATCATATTCTAAATTTAACAAAAAGTATCGCTTGTACACTGGGCTAAATGGGCATTGTTCCCAATATCTTAAAAAATATTTGTTTGTTTTAGAAATAAAAACATATTATTTCCAAAAAGTAAAAAAATAATCGTATAACAACGTAGAAAATGATTTTTCTCCGCGTTTAGGGCATTTCTAAATAGCAATAAGCATAGAAATAGTTGCCAGGTGAGCTGCAAGATAAATACACGATTTGCCAAGAGTGAACTCATTTTTAGTTCATTATACATAAACACCAGCTTTAATTAATTAATTTTTATTTAGCTTCTTCTTTTTCATCAATTATTAGACCTTTCATTAAAAACTATATATAGGTGACTTTCATTTGAATACCTCGTCATTCCAAGCTGTCTTTATTTCGGGCGGTTTCCAAGCAAGAGGGCAACCTTCTTCGTGAAGAAAAAGGGTTCTCCAAATCTTCACTTTCTAAATCACTATCATATTCAATAGTCACTGAAAAGATTAATTTACATTTACTTAGCTTATAATTATAAGGAAAATTTAAATCAGTGTGTGTGGGGGAGGGGGGGCTTAAAAATTAAAATTATCTTTGGATTAATTAAAATTATAAGATTTTCAGTGACCAAAAATAGGGGGAGAGGGGTTAAAAAATAATTTAAAATAATAAAATTTTCAAACAAAAATCAAAGAAAGCTGATATTTCTAATAGAATAGTCACATAATTGAAAAGAGATATTATTAATTCCTAATTGGACCAAAATTAAGAGGGGAGGAGTTCATGCGTAAATAATTACACATTATTTGATTAAATACTAGCTGCAAGGCCAGCCTTCGGCGGCCCTCTTGCTAGCCAGGAGTCACGCCCCCTGGACCCCCAGCCCTCGAACCCCACCCCCACCCCCACACCACACCCTCCGAAACCCACCCAGCACCCCCGCCCCCACACCACCACCCCAACACTCCATTCCGCACCCTAACCCACTAACCCCCTCACCCCCACCCCTACCCCCAAAACCCATCCAGCACCCCCACCCCCGCACCATAGACCTGTTCACCAACCCCCGTCCGCACCCCATCCACCCCGGACCCCACCCCGTGCCCTCCAAAGCCTGCCCACCACACCCCCGCCTAGACCCCTGGACCCCACCCCCGATATGCCCCCTGGACTCCACCCCGCACCACTCTCTGCACCCCCACCCAACTCCGCCTCAGTCCTCACCCCACCACCATTCCACCCCGCACCCAGTTTTTCATTTCTAGCCTTCTAGTGACCCACAGATTATGTATACAAAATTTGGTTGAGTTTGGCCAAGAGAAAGAATTTTCATTTTTTGACCCTCCCCAACCTCATTTTGGGTGGTTAGTTTTTGCATTTCTAGCTCTCTAGAGGCCCAGAGATTATGTATACAAAATTTGGTTGAGTTTGTTCCAAGGGCAAGAATTTACATTTTTTCACCCTCCCCCTCTTTTTGGGTGGTTTTTTGGGGAAATTTTTTAAACAAAAGTTGTCAGAAATCACATCCCCTACAACTTTGTTTATTATAAAATTTGCCGTAGAGTTAATAGTTTAGGAGTTATTTGATAATTTTCATTCGTGCGCCCGCCAAACCTCCTTCTGGAGTCAAAATATCAAAACGTTATATAGCTACAAACGTAAGTTAGAAGACATCTGATGTAAATATGAAATTTCATAATAATCCCTTCAGTCGTTTTTACGTGAATCGTGAGCAACTTTTCGGAAACCACACAGACAGACAGACATACGACAGACATACAGACAGACAGACAGACAGGAATTTTGTTGAGGGAGTTTTCGTTCATAACTTTGCTTGAAACGTGTGCAACCAAAATTTGGAGTGATTTGGACAAATGTACAGATAAAACCTTAATTTTATATATATAGATAAGGGGGGGGGGGGTATTATACATATTTTTGAATTATTTTTATAACATCTTATTCTCTCAGAAATGAATTTTTTGAACTTATGATCACATCGAATTTTGTTTTACAATAAACTATATAATCACCCTTTAAAATCTTAAACACTCAATTAGAATACCCTGTATTTATTACAAGATGGAGCTTCACTAGGTTGAAGTAATTTGAATGGTCCATTACTTTCTTAAGATTAAACATGTAAAAATATATAATAGTAATACTATAATAACCAAAAGACATTGAAAAATATAAATTGCAAGAGGCTTCAGGCGTGGATTAATTATTCTATTAATTAAAATTGATTTTTTTCGTCAAATACCATGTAATAATAATTTGATAAAAAATTGATATCTAAAAGCTCATGTTAAATTTATTTTCTATTATCTTTTACTGATAAATAATTTTCCTTTTTTTTTTATTTATTTAATGTCACCGGGAACAAAGCCCATTTAGACAGCACATAAGTAAAGTGTTAGTAGGGTTAGTGGGGGAGCCGAGTTTTCAGCCAGTAGAAATTTTTATTCGTCAGCCAGGATCGAACCCCGGCCTCCCATTCCAACATCGTCATAATCGATCGATGTCGAAACGAGGCCGGTGCGTTAGCCAACTGAGCCAACCCGGCTCCCAATTTTCCTTTATTTTAAATAAAAATATTTTTTATATCTTCTGTTTTAGAGAATTGAGTACATTTAGAGAAATGCGTTCAAGATAATCGGAATTCAAAATGGCATTTTATTCGTTTGAGTGGCGGAAATCGACCAGTGCAGACGCGGCTGCAACCATTCCTCCAAGGTAAGAGCAAATCGACTAAACTAATTTAATTTCGATATATAATTAATATATTAATTAGTACAAGTCATATTAATATTACGAAATCATATCCTCAAAACAGCCAACTCTCAGCATTAATACTTGATCTTTTATCGAATTAGTTAAATAAAAAATTAAAGGCAAATCTTTTGGTTAATATATCAACAAACTAGTTATTTATAGTTCCTAATTTCAGTGTTTCTATAAAAATAATTTTTTTTTTCTTGTTCTTGACATCTTATAACTTATAACAAATAGAAATGAAGCACAAGACACGAAAAAAAAACATAAAAATAATTATTACCACTTAATATTTTAATATTTATATTAACAGGTCACTCGAAAACATCTAATGTATATGTATACCTACTTACAGTAGTTTAAAAATTAAAAAATTCTATACACCTCTTAACATTTTTTTAATCGAGCTTATTTTTGGTGAGCTTTTTAAAAACATGTTAAAATAACATTTTTTCACGCGAGATATACCGGGGTTCGGTTGTGGGGGTGCTGGGGTCCAGGGGACACCTGGCTAGAAAGAGGTCCCCCGAAGCTAGTATCTGGGGGCACGGTAGTGCCAGGCAAGTTCGATTCGAACGGGGGTGTGTGCACTGCCAGACTACCCTTTACAGGAAACAACTCAGGCCATTTTGACGCCTCTGTAACTTCGTACTGAAAACCTCTACATGGCTGAAATTTTTTTCACAATTCTGGTCTATAAGCTTAACTAAATTATAAAATTTCATATTTCTACTGCTTATACCTTCCAAGTTACAAGAAGCCAAAGATCGGCTTTTTCGTCACTCACTAACTCATCAAAATTCTCGAGTACTTCCGCTGATCCTAGGATGCTGAAATTCGGCATGCTGGTAGAGTTTGGCGTACAATTAATGAGAAAAATCCAAAAATCAAAACTTTCCATTCTTCAGGGCCTAAAATGAAGGAGTGAAAACACAATGAACTTAGAATGCTGAAATTTGGCACACTTGTAAAGATTGGCACATTAATAAAAGAGGAACTTGAAACACCGAAACTTTCACTTCTTCAGGGCCCCAAATGAAGGGGTGAAATTTATAGGCTAAATTAACATACAGTGAAAATATATTGATCCTAGAATGTTAAAACTTGGCATGGTGGTGAAGTTTGGGATACAATTTATGTGAAACATCCAAAAACCGAAACTTTCCCTTCTTTAGGACCTAAAATGAAGGGGTGAAAGTTATAGACTTAATTAACATATTATAGTAAAAATTCAAGGAACCTAGAATGCAGAAAATTGCCATACTGGTAAAGATTGGCACATTAATTAAAGAAGAACTTGAAACACCGAAACTTTCACTTCTTCGGGGCCCGAAATGAAGGGGTGAAATTTATACTAAATTAACATACAGTGAAAATATAATGATCCTAGAATGCTAAAATTTGGCATATTGGTAGAATTTGGTAGGAACATTAATAAAAGAAATCGAAAAACCGAAACCTTTCCTTCTTCAGGACATAAAATGAAGTGGGTGATATTTGTGTCGATAAATTTTCATTATTTTCGGGATGGTGGTAGAGTTTGGGGCGTTAATAAAGAGTGAAATCGAAAAACCGAAACTTTCCCTTCTTCAGGACATAAAATGAAGTGGTGATATTCGTGCGATAAATTTTCATTATTTTCGGGATGGTGGTAGTGTTTGGGGCGTTAATAAAGAGTGAAATCGAAAAACCGAAACTTTCCCTTCTTCAGGACATAAAATGAAGGGGAGTATTTTTGTGCGATAAATTTTCATTATTTTCGGGATGGTGGTAGAGTTTGGGGCGTTAATAAAGGGTGAAATCGAAAAACCGAAACTTTCCCTTCTTCAGGACATAAAATGAAGTGGTGATATTCGTGCGATAAATTTTCATTATTTTCGGGATTGTGGTAGTGTTTGGGGCGTTAATAAAGGGTGAAATCGAAAAACCGAAACTTTCCCTTCTTCAGGACATGAGATGAAGTGGTGATATTCGTGCGATAAATTTTCATTATTTTCGGGATTGTGGTAGTGTTTGGGGCGTTAATAAATCGAAAAACCGAAACTTTCCCTTCTTCAGGACATAAAATGAAGGGGGTATTTTTTGTGCGATAAATTTTCATTATTTTCGGGATGGTGGTAGTGTTTGGGGCGTTAATAAAGGGTGAAATCGATAAACCGAAACTTTCCTTCTTCAGGGCATAAAATGAAGGGGGTGTATTTATTTGTGCGATAAAATTTCATTATTTTTGGGATGGTGGTAGATTTTAGGGCGTTAATAAAAGGTGAAATCAAAAACCGAAAATTTCCCTTCTTCAGAACATAAAATGAATGGGTGAAATTTATAGACTAAATTAACATATAGTGAAAATACAATGACTCTAGAATGATGAAACTTGACATACTGGTAGAGCTTGGTTAATAAAGAAGAGAATTGAAAAACGAAACGTTTCCTTCCTCAGCATCTTAAAAGGTGTAAAGTTTATAATATAAATTCTTATCAAGTAAAAATTCAAAGGGTATAAAATGCTAGAATTTGGCATGTTAGTAGATTTTGGGGCATTAACAATGGGAGAAATCGAAAAACTGTAACTTTCCCTTAATCAGCATCTAAAATGAAGGAGTGAAACTTAAGAGCTAAATTAACTAATAGTGAAAATTCAGCTACACTAGAATGCTAAAATTTGACATAGTTCAATAACTTGAATCACTAATAAAGTGAGAAATCGAAAAAGATCTTCATCAGCCTTTAAAATAAATGTGTGAATCTTGCAGGCTAAATTCCCATCCAACTTACAAAAAGAAGTGAAATCTCAACAAAAACACTTGTGTAAAAAAAGGCCAAGTTCGATTAATAAAATCCGTTTGCCAAAAAAGTAGTGAGATCTAATGTACTGCCAAGTTCAACATCATCAATTTATTAAATGAGTCGAGAATATATTAGTAACTTCAATTTCACATGTCCCTCTATATTTTTTATTGATTTCACATTTTTAGTTGAAATTATTTTCATAAAACTTGGCTTTTACGCATTGTTATGTATGTCACGAATTACTAGTTACCATATCATGAGATCTTAATAAGAGGGGAGTGGTTGGAGGCCCTATCAAACAATAATAATAATAATTTAATGCGTTCGAAGCTAGTATATATATATATATATATACTTTTCAATTATTCCAATTTAAATTCCCGCTACTGACATATTCTTAAACCTTGTATATCTAAATCAAATTTTAAAACCTACTAAGTCGATGGAAAAGAAGGGAATTACCAATCGACTTGATTGGGGAATAATGGAATTGAAATAATTATCGGAAAAGAGTTTTTTATCTAATTAGATTTCTCCTTTTATTAAAAACAAGGACTAAAGATGAATAAGGACACTCGATGGTGGAGAAGTATATCTCCGGAATCGAAGCAAAAATACAATGTATACATTAATTAATGTAAAATAATTGGTTTAATAAAATTTATAAAAAAAAACCCTACTAAGTCAGACTTTAAAGAAATTCAAATAAGGGTAATCTATTGGTAATTCTCGTATTTCGGACATATGTGGTTATAAAATTGTTATTTATCACACTGAAAATAACCTACATTTTACAAAATAGCAGTAAAGTTTTTTTCCCTAAATTTTAGTAATTTTAATGTTTTTTGGCATCACTCTATGCGACTAAAAGAAAGATTTTAAACGGGAAATGGAATTATGGAACTGCAAAGTCCGAAAGAAAGATAAAGGAGCGTTGAAAACAATTATTAACAAAAAGTCCAAATTAAAATGTCAGGAGTTATTAAACGTTGATAGAGAAAAAATATACAAAACTTTTTGAAATATAAATTGGTCAGAAAAAAAAAAATTATATTAAAATGCTTGTAGAGACAAGTGTTACTAAAGACACGAAAAATAGAACTCAAGCTATTTTGAGAAAAAACAAAACACTATTTTTTTCATTTTGCCTATATCAATTCTAAAATAAGCCAAAATAAGCTGACGTGTTCTGATGTGGCCATCCACTTGACTTTACCATACAACCTGGCCCTTCACTTATATTTAATATTAAATAAAATTATTTATAATCATGTAGGGGAGGAGGATTAGTTTTTGCATTTTTAGACTCCTGGGGGCCCACTGATTATGTATACAAAATTTGGTTGAGTTTGGTACACGGGCATATATTTTCATTTTTTGACCATACACCCCCCCCCCCATTTTGGGCGGTTAGTTTTTGCATTTTTACACTTTTGGGGTCCCAATGATTATGTATATAAAATTTCGTTGAGTTTGGTAAATGGACAAGATTTTCATTTTTTAGCCCCGCTCCCACCCCATTTTGGGCGGTAAGTTTTTGCATTTTTTTAGATTTCTGGGGTCCCACTGATTGTGTATACAAAATTTGGTTGAGTTTGCTCAAATGGCCTAGATTTTTAATTTTTAACCCCCCTACTTCAAATCATTAATAACTTTTCTTAATTCTGATTTCGGCAAGCGATTTGCTTAATTAATGAATTCGGTAAAATGTTACCTAATTTCAGAAATAGACATCCTCCTGGCGGTTATTCACAAATTAGGCGTATCAACCAAAATTTTTTAAAAATTACCTATTTTTTTTTATATTATTTTTTCCATTTTTATATTAGAAAATATTAAATAACACTTTTTTAGAATTTAACATTAGATCATATAATTATTTCTAAATTCACCATTGTCGCTGTCCATAGATTAAATACCACTGTACAATTTTTTACCAATGTTATTTTTGTAAATACATTCTTTATTATACCTTCATCTTCGATCATAATATTATCATCGATAATATTGCACAATAAATCTTTCATTGTTGAAGATGAAGTTTCCTCTTGGTTATTCTCCTCGTGTGGATTGGTCTCAGGATGAATGGTTGTCAAATTAATGGTCTTCTTTGGTTTTCCGAATGCTGGAAACATTAGAAATGAATATGCATTTTTTTATTATTAATATATATTTCATCAGTAATTCAGAAATAGTTATTTTTTTAGATTGAAAAATTTATTATTTAATTTTTTAAATAACCCTCACTTCCTATTTTGAACCTATTAGCCCAGTAAATATGGAGATTTCAGCTTACATTAATTGCGAGAAGATTTTTTTAGGATCGTTTGGTATGGTGTGAGTATTCCAAATCTAAGTTTTCGACCTCAAAAGTGTGGGGGACAACTTTTGGTGGCCGAAAAACCTCGAGATTTTCGGACTTTTTCCAGTTTTTAGCTTAAAACTCCAAAACAGTTCACATTTTATAAATAATTGTTCTGTATTAAATTAAAGAGGAAAAAATTACGCGTAGATAAAAAAAGAAATGGAAAATTGGTCAAATGGTTCGATTTTTAATGGGGATCCAAAAAACATCCCCCTGGATCACATTTGAATATCCCAAAAACTCGCACTTTTTTCGATTTTATCCCATTTTGACCATGAAGGAGCACGTTTTCGACAAATACCATTCTATATATTTTTAAACTAGATTAAATTTTCTACAATAAAAACAAAGTTTCAACTTAATTGGATAATGGTAATCTGTGCCGCAATGAGGTTGAAATTTTGAAAAAATGCAATTTTTTGCAAAAAATCTTAGTTTTTCCTTCATAAAATGAAAACCACTCATTCTAGAAACTTGATTCCTATCTCATTGTCTAGGAAATTTTGTTGACTATGAACATTTACTTGGATCACTTTTTTAAGTATTTTAAATATCCAGCATTTTCAATGGCAGGAAATGATCTATTGTTTCAAAAAATCGCAGTTTTTCCTTCATAAAATGAAAACCACTCATCCTAGAAACTTGATTTCTATGTCATTATCTAGGAATTTTTATTTACTTAAACGTTTACTCAAATCACTTTTTTGATAAAATTCTTAGATTTATAGATATTCTACATTTTCCAGACAATATGATCCTAATCCTCAAATGGATAATGCTGGATATCTATAAATCTAAGAATTTTATCAAAAAGTGGTTCAATTAAACGTTCAAGCAACAAAATTTCCTAGTGAATGAGACAAAAATCAAGTTTCTAGAAAGAGTAATTTTCTTTTATGAAGGAAAAACTCCAATTTTTTGAAACAATGGATCATTTCCTGTCATCGAAAATGCTAAAAATCTATAAATATAAAAATATTGTCTAAAAAGTAGTCCAAGTAAACGTTCAAGCCAACAAAAATCAACGTGAAATTTTGTCCTCTTTAATTTATTATGGGACGGTTATTTACAAAATATGGACCGTTTTCGAGTTATAAGCGAAAAACTTGAAAAAGTCCAAAAATTTCGAGGTTTTTCTGCCACCAAATGTTGCCCCTCACACTTTCGAGGTCGCAAACTTAGATTTGGCATACCCACATCATACCAAACGTTCCTAAAAAAAAAATATTTTCCCGTAAGTAATATATAAGGTGAACCCCCCCCCCCTCCCCATATTCTGGGCTAATATGCTCTTTTTTAATTTCTTGAAGTACCTACCTATTTGTTCTAATAAAAAAAATCCCCACTAAATATTTTACTTTGAGGATTGACCCCCCCCCCCCATGAAAATCTGAACCACTTTTTGAATCCTTTATTTACTGGGCTATATTGGCAATTAATGTAATACTAATACTAGTTCCTTTTAAATATTAGACTCTTCTAATGTGAATATCAGCTTTCTTCGATTTTCGTTTGGAAATGTTTTTATTTTAAATGATTTTTCAACCTCGCCCTTTGGGGTCACAATCAATTTCATATAGTGAGTCTTTTTCAGCCGTTTATGTTTATTTGAACCAACCAAGAGACAACCTCATTGATTTCTCCATATTAATTATACTAAAAGTCAACTCGTTATAACGTAACTCTAGGACACCAAACCCTTGAATTGCTTTAAATTATGTCCTAGTGAATTAAATATTTTTTACGGCAGATCTACTAGGTTATTATTGATCAAAGAGAATACCTGAGGAAGCGTTTTTTTCATCCTGCTGTTTGGTTCTCCCAGGCTCATCTTCATTTGGCATCTCTAGCTGGCTTTTCCAGGAATCAAATCCCACACGATGTTGACAAATTGTCCCATTCAACAAAATATCCCTATGGCGATTTATATTTTGTTATTCCGGCTTCTTTGATAAGTTTTTTAAAAAGTAAACAAATTCAAATTAAAAACGCAAAGGAAATTATAAGATTTTAACAAAAATATTTGAGAAGAGACTAATTGCTAATTAAACACTGATCATAAATAATTATTTTTTATTGATATTAATTTTGCATTATTATAATTATTATTTACTAATTGAACAATGAATTATTAAAATAATAATAAAAACATTAAACATTCTTATATTTCTTTATTACTTTCCTTACAAAATATCAAAAAGCCGGGCAAGTGCGAGTTTAGACTAGCATAACGAGGTTTCTACGTTTAGCTTATCTTTCAAAATATTTGGGATATCAAATTCATTCTTTTTTTCATTGATAAGGCAAAAAGGTACAAAAATAATGTAAAAATGGGTAATTTGACCCCCTCTCACATGTCATAAAAATCTATATATTGAGAACTTGAACGAAATAGCTTACACAGTGTAAGTTACACCCCAAGGTAAAAAAATAAAATTTTCAACCATCCAATTAATTTCATGAGAAATACATAAGTGATGACTCGTAATAAATGGAGTTTCAATTTTTCTAGGGGGAACAATGAGTTTTGTATGGAGTATTTATCTAACTTTCCACATAAATTTCACTATCACTGCCTAACCATCTGAGATATACAAATTTATATAATGACATTTATTAAAAACATTTACTTTAAAACAGAAAAGTTATTATTACTGAAATATCTAGCAAGTAGACTTAGAAATGGCAAAATGGTTTAATTATCATATTAATCTATTGAAAATTCATATCTATGAAATATTTTCTTTCATCTTCGACATCAAATAGTTTTTATTAGAATATTTGAATTTTAAAGGGTAGTTTATTTGAAGCCTAATTTGAAAAAACACTAATTACTACCTTGAAATAATTTTTAAAAATATGCAATTAATAAAAATTATAAAAAATCGATTATTAATAATTATGTTCAATTTTGAACGAATTTGATTTATTAGTTTTTAAGAAAATGGTAAAAAGCTAGAAAACCGTAACAGATGACTCGCTGATGCCGAATGACTTGCGACCTAGCTTCTTGATAAAATAGACCAAAATAATTATAAATGAGAAAGAAATCGATCTTATTTTATCGATTTCCTCTATCTGAAGGTTCACAGTATGTCTATTATATAAGAAAATAGCATTTTGATTAAGAATTTTGTTGTTTAAACGAAATTCTATGAAAAGATTCAATTTCTTCTCCCCGGGAGCGAATCAACTGGAAATGGACAACATTTTATTTTTTCTCATTAAATATTTATTAAAATCTATTGAAATTTCATATCTGGATGTTATTTTCATTTATTTTTTATATCAAATAATTATTATTAGAAAATTTGCATTTTAAAGGGTAGTTTATTTGAAGTCCAATTTGAAAAATAATAACTCATTTGAAAATTAAAAAAAAATGAAATTAATAGATATTATAAAACAAATAATTATGAATCATTCTATCAATCTATTTTGAACGAAATCGATTCAGTACTTTTTGAGAAAATTGGCTAAAACCATCTGAACCGTCAAAAAACGATGTTTTTTGAAAGCAAGAGATGGATCTGAAAAAATATGTAAAAGTCATATGAAACGAAATATTGACTTGTGATATGGAGGTGAATTTTAAAATGTTTCTAAAACGGCCTTTCATAGACGGTTTTCGGAGTTTTTCTCGATTTTCTCAAAAAGTACCCAATCAATTTCATTCAAAATGGTATTAAATGATTCATAATTAATTGTTTTATAATATATATTAATTTCATATTTAAAAAAAAAATTCTACGGAGTTATATTAGCGTTTTTTCAAATTGGATTTCAAATAAACTACCCTTTAAAATGCAAATTTCCTAATAATAATTATTTGATATAAAAAATAAATCAAAATAACACAAGATATGGAATTACAATAGATTTGAATAAATATTTAATGAGAAAAGAAAACTGTTGGCCATTTCTAGTTGATTCGCTCCGGGAAGAAGAAATTTAATCTTTTCATACAATTTCTTTTAAACTACAAAATTCTTAATAAAAATGCTATTTTCTTATATAATAGACATACTGTGAACCTTCAGATAGAGGAAATCGATTTCTTTCTCATTTATAATTATTTTGGTCTATTTTATCAAGAGGCAGGGTCAAGGCCACTCTCACTGATACATACGTCTTCAGGCTTTCTCGAAGTCCGATTATAAGAATTCGAATTTTACTCATATATTTCAAATTATAAGAATTTGATTTGGATGAAAAAAAACTTGAATTTTCCGCAAATTAACCTTCCGATAGGCGCGCGTATCTATCAAATACGCAACTAAAGTTTTAGGTCCCTTATCTTGTAATTTGGTTGTTCTTGGAAGCCCTCCTCTTTTCTCGACGCCAACATACCTCAGTACTAGCCGCGACTTTTTACGGTGACAATAAGAATAAGAAACACGTGTTTTGCTCCAGAAATACGCGGGCCCATCCATATAAGTTTTTTAAATCTTTTATTTTATATGATTTGGTTGTCAGATTTGTAATCACCCGTTTTAAATGTGAAATATGTAAACAGTTTATTTGATTACAACATTCAAAATGTTTGCAAATATTGTAAATTTCATCTTTTATAATAATTTTATAATTTTTACACAAGTTTACTTTTTTCTTTTTATAAATTTTTTATACTTTTTCTTACAATAATTTGATGTTTCAAAAAGGTAAAAAAAATTACTTGTTGATAGGATGTCGTACCTGCGAGTCTTTGGTAGTCTAGGAGACGCACCTATCGGAAAGTTAAAAAAATAGTAAAATTTTCAAGTTAATTAAATTTTATTTTTATATCAAAATCCCAAAAGTGATTATAAGGGGGGACCCTTACCTACTTTTCTGCTTTTTTGAAGGGTGAAAAAAGTAATTATTTTAAAGATATTTCATTGAAATTACATCCATTCTTCTCTATATGAAATATTAATTAACCTTCAGATAGGCGTAAACATGCTTACAATATTCAAAAAATATTTACACATATTGTATGTCATCTTCAGAATAATTTTATAATTTTTACACAACTTTACTTTTTTCTTTTTATAAATTTTGAAATTCATTTTTTTAATAATCGTTTCGCTTTTTATTAATCATGAACTATATCAAACATTACTTTTGCTTACAATAATTTGATGTTTAAAAACGTAAAATTACTTGTTGGTTGATAGGATGTCGTATCTGCGAGATACGCGCGACCGTTATAGGTATTCACGCAAAAAAGCTTTTCTCAACATCTGGAGACGATGAGAAAGACAAGAGGTAGATCGATCGCCCAGGGTATCAAAGGTGAATATATAATATTTAATAATTTATTTTTGTTTCTTTTTTCTTAAATAATTGACCGTTTGTAAAAATGATTGGCTACTAACTAAAAATATTTTAGATAGAGCATTCGAATGATTCATTTTACGATGATAGGTATACCATGTAATTTTGGTAATTTTTTAATCATTAAGTGTTTTTGTTACAAAATTTAAATGTGTACGCTAGCTCAAAAACTAGTGTGAATATTAAAACGAAATTTTACATGTAGTTTTGGTTAAGAGTTGATTAGATTTTGGTTGAAATCGAACCAAAAATTAAAGGGGGAGGGGTTAAAAAAATTAAAATTATAAGATTTTCAAAAAAAATGACTCACTATGTGAAATTGATAGTGGCCCAAAAGAGGGAGGGGGAGGGGGGGTCAAAAATATTTTCAAACAAAAATCGAAGAAAGGTGAAATTTCTAATAAAATAGTATAATAATTAAAAAGAGATATTATTAATAGCCCATGAGCCCAAAGTTAAGAGGGGCGTCCTTTCGTAAATAATTATAAATTATTTTAATAAATTTTAAATATAAAAGAGGGGCCCCGTCCATGATAAGGTCATGTAGATGGGCACATCAGTTTATTTTAAATATTGTTATAGTTAGAACCATGGAAATGCTTATAAAATATACAAAAGCTAGGTTTGGTTTTAAAATTTGTATTTTTTGACCATATTAACGATAGTTTTATTGTTATCTATTAAATAAAGAATAACCCCATTAATCATGTGTTCATCATAGTGACCCCATTACTCGAATCCCCTACTAATAATCTCAACTCTCCGTGTAAGTAATTTGAAATTCTTATTCAGAAAGTCCTCATTCCTGTAGGCAGAATTCAGTACACTACTGGACCCTCGAGCAACTTCAACCCTACCATCGCCCAGTTTAAATATAAAAAAAACTGTGTGGGTTTAAATGCGGAAAACAAGTTTACTTTCACGAGCATATTTTTTAACATTTTATACTTTTTATTGTTTAAAATGTTTTTCATACTGAACTTACTTTGCAGTGAATTTTGAAATAGAAGAAGGTATTTTTTATAAAGTTTTTTTTAACATATATGGTAATTATTTATTATTATATTTTCATTCATGTAGTCAAAACACTTCTTTTATTTATGTTATGATTTGAATAATTCTTATGTCAATTTTATTATTTCTTATTGCATTTTAGTCGAATTCATTAGTCGATTATTATCTTTTGAGAAGTTTCGATGGATTTAGAAAAGGGTAACGAGCTCTCCAGCTCTCTAATTTGATAATTCTAGATATGGAGAAAGAAAAGTTGACGAATAAATCGGTCCAAACGGTAAACGGCAAGCCTATACTACTTTCCGATTCCAATTTACTTATTGAGATTGAAGTTTCGGAGAGTTTTTGCTCTCGGCTGCTCAACGAAAACCTCCCCGAAGACTCGCTGGTTGAGGTGACTGTCATTAAACCGGACAGGATGAACCAAGCTCCGTCCACATCCGGGACGATCACAGAGCAGGAACGACGCAAACGAGAGGCACAGTATCACATTGACTCCAAAATGAATGAGTTGATCGCAAAAATGAAAGATTTGTCGAAAGATCCGAAAACGTACAAACCAACCGGGCAAATTTTGCATAAAACTATTCGTCAACAATTTTTATCTACTCTGGGCTTGCAGACTTTAACTGAACCACAAGTGACGGAGAAACCGAATAGTTGTAAAGATTGTTCTACTCAAACTTCATATTATCAAGAAATAAACATGAAAAAGACAGCACCCAAATTTCCGTTTAAAACAAAACGCGATAAAACGAAATATTTGAGTTCAGCTGAAGGGACTCAACGTTCTACTGATTGGGACTGTTCAAGTTCGGTCGTCTCAAACACGTCAATTTCCCAAACGTTTCGAAACGTCCGTGAACCCATATTCACGAGAGAAAGCATTCAAAAAAATATACCACTGGGTCCAGTTCAATTTGAAAACAACGTGTGTGAGTGAAACCCCCAAAGATGACAACATTATGAAGTCACTACCAATAAAATTATGTTCATCGAAAAGTCAAGAATTCCTTAAGCATTATATCAAGCAAATAGATGAAAAAATTAATACAGAGGATAATAAAATTGTAAAAATTAGTAAACCTCCCAGCAAAAAACCGAATCTTTTGAAACGATTGAGTTTCATAAAAATAAAAAAAAACTCAATTATTTTTAAGAAAAAGAATTCGAAAAAAGAAAAACTAAAAGAGGAGACAACGAATGATTCTGATCAAAAGGAGAAGGGTGATTTATTTCAATGTCTCAATCATCTACCAGAAACCACGATAAGTCAATATAATATGAATAGTTTAAGAAAGATTGAAATGAGTGACGAATCACTTGTGCCGAAAAAAGATTCGGTGCTGAAGATGATCTTGACCCTCGAGAATCAACTTGTGTCAATTATAGAGAAAGACGACCTGGTTTGGGAATTGGGCAGATCCCAAGAATGTTATCGAGCAAGGTACCCAGCTTATTATTAGAATAGTCATTTCAGTTAGTAATTAGTAATTCATCTTTTATATGATTCATATCAATCTACTTTTAAATAAGTTCTCATAGACTTAGATTTTAGGAAAAACCGAAATAAAAATTTAATCGAAAAGATTTAGTTTGCCCAGAGTAGCAGAGTTAATGATACATAATGAAAAATCATTCAAGTTGTCATCTGACGGATGTAAAAAAGATATAAATTTATATATTTAAGACTATAGTTTCGAAGGTTTGACTTCATCATCAATTTTTTTAGATGAAGGAGGAGGTATCAGCCAAAGTTGGATGCACTGGGTTCAATCATTAAAATACCCTCAATAAAACGTTTCGGCTTGAATTTATTTGGCCATCTTCGTTAATTGGAAATTATACACACAATGCGGTGCACATATGTGATTGAACCTAGCCTTGTCAAAAATAAGAATTATAGCTTCATGTAAATTTAAAATATTCATTCTTCAAAGGTTCAGAGATGAATGTGTAGCAGGCGAGATTATATATTTACTTGAAGCTACAATTCTATTTTTGACAAGGCTAGGTTCAATCAGATATGTGTATAACTCCCAATTAACTGAAGATGGCCAAATAAATTCAGACCGAAACGTTTTATTCAGAGTGTTTTATTGAATCCAGCGGATCCAACTTTGGCTGATACCTCCTCCATCCTTCATCTAATACAGTTCCATCACAGCCCCGAACTCTAAAAACATCAATCTTTTTAATTAAAAATATTTATCTGCTATTTCTCATGGGGTTAAATATCCGATTGGATGTAAATAAATTAATTGTGTTAGAATAAGTAGTAAGTAAGCTCAACAACGAATGCTGACCAGCTTACTATTACAACAAAACTAATTTACCTACATCCAATCGGATATATATGTTAGGTATATTTTGTTAAGGGAGAATGGTGTGGTTTTTTTAAATAATAACTGAAGATGGAGAAACTATATGGTCCGAAACATGTATTATGGAAAATAAAATTTTAAAGAATTTATAGATGTTTGTTATTTTAGCTGTTTATTGATTTGAAGAATATTACATATTCTTGAAGAAATATTTCAATAAATTGAAAATATAATAATAATAATAATAATCTAAATGATTTGTGTGATAAATCACCTTTAAAGTGAAAATGATATCAATTACATAGTTACTTAAGATTTGCAAGAATTTTATTTCTAAAAATTAATGTCTATTTTTCTAATAATATGTTAGGGAATCGGATTCCAAAGAGACAAATCAAAGCTTATATAAATTATCAACTAATTTGAAAAATGATCAAATATCTGTTGAAAATCAATCTATTGCTAAGATCAAAGATCACTCTGTGCAAGATAAAGAAAGTGTTACGAAATCGAATCATTCGTCTTGCATTTCAAAAAGTGACCGGGTGTTGGGGTCCACAAGTGATTGGCAGACGATCGAAGAAGAAATGAGCTCGCATAAAGAAACGAAAGGCTTTTCAAAAGAAACAGAACCAATTGGAGACCACAAAGATCGAGTATATGTACGTACTAGTACTTTATTATTTCTCTCTTTTAAGTTGATTGACCAAAAAACAGCTAAATTCTTCTTCAAGATATGTTTTGGAAAAACTGAAATGTCTTCTATATTTATAAAATCTATTTTATCCATAAAACTACGAAATTTCTGCTGATTGATCATCTTTTCTTTCTATTTTGATAACTTGAAAATTTTTATTGATTTTTATTATCTGTACCAGTCTTTGGGAGTGGCGTCTAATGTATAGGGCTCCCAAAACCAAATTTTTTGCGGCTACATGTTCATAATTTCCAAAAAAATAATAAGCTTATGTGGCCATCCACATGACTTTAACATACACCTGGTCATTCTCTTATATTTAATATTGAATTAAAATAATTTATAATTTTTTACAAAAGAACCCCTCCTCTTAATTTTAAAATATTTTTTAATATTTTTGACCCACCCTCCCCCTCTTTCCACCCTCAATTTCACACAGTGATACATTTTCATAAGGTCTTTTAGGGGCCATCTGCCAAATTTCGTCATTCATTAAAAAGACTAAAGCTAAGATAGTTCTGATTTTTAACCCCGCTCCCTCCTTAATTTTGGCCCGCGAAAAAAATATTAATTCTCTTTTTTAATATAGGTTCATTTTTATGGTATATTTAATTTTCCTCGTTTTCTTTTTGGGTTGAAAATATTATAATTTTAATTTTTACCCCTCCCCCCTCTCACCCCTTAAATTTTTGGTTCAATTTCAACCAAAATCTAATCAGCTCTTAATCTCAATGCACCTAAACTAAATACATGTCAAATTTCTTTTTGATATTCACTCTAGTTTTTGAGCTAGCGCGTTCCACAAAAATTTGGTAACGTACTATAACAGACATTTTGACAAAACAGTTATTATCTCGAAAAATATAATTTTTTCGTTGTTCATTTATTAGGGCTTTTTTGTAGACCGAAATTCCATGGTTTAGCCCAATTTTTTTAATCAAAATAGTTTCAGCAGTTTTTGAGATATTTCGAAAAAACGAAGCAAAAAAAAATCACTTTTACCATGTACGATTACAATACTAGACCATAACCTGTATGGGGAAGTAAAAAAAAAAATCACAACATACCCAATTTTTTAAATGAAAAAACTTCCAATTCAGTGACTTTGTTTACATTATTGTGAAAATATTTTTTTTTTTTTAAATTTTATTAAACCAATTATTTTACATTAATTAATGTATACATTGTATCTTTTGCTTCGATTCCGGAGATAACTTCTCCACCATCGAGTGTCCTTGATCATCTTTAGTCCTTGTTTTTAGTAAGAGGGAAAAATCTAATTAGATAAAAAAACCTCTTTTCCGATAATTATTTAAATTCCATTATTCCCCAATCAAATCGATTGGTTTTTTCTCGTTTCTGAAAATATTTTTAAATATTTAGTAATCAATATATTAATTTTCTATATATACCTAGTTTGTCTTTTTTTGGTCAACTGTAAATGTACAGACAAAAATTGGCAATTCTTGAAAAATGCAATTATAAAATGAAATTTCTCTTTCAGGTCCAGCAACGCGTTGATCTTCCGGGTCCCTGGCATCCCTTCTGTCAGGGAAGTTATAATGACACATCAACCTTGTTGCGAGACCCTAATCGAGAACGGAACCAAAAGACGAGGCTCCAGCGGGGGCTGGGCTCGGCCATGGTCAGCTCCAACCCCGGCGAGTAAGCATTTACCTACAGGGAGTGTCTGGTTTTGGGACGGCACTAAACTCCGACCTGCATATGATCTTCGTGATCGGGTTGAAGGAATCCTTTTGGGAGAACTAGACCAAACGGAGAGTCGACAGAGCTTCACAAGGATTCCCATCCCAAGAGGTTGTTGCTCTTTTTATTATATAATTATATAATAAGTAAACTGATCGTTGCTCTAAGAAAATCACAAGTCATCTATTAGATCCGAGATGGATTAACTTTAATTATAATATATACCAGAAGAATTGTTTTTATCCCATCGGGAGTCGAACCTGAGAGTCAATAATAGCAATCCGGGAAAATCGTCTACCCTGTAATGTACGAACCCATCTTACATATGAACTTGTGATTTTCTTAGAAAATTTAAATATATTACTCTGCTTTACATATAAAAGCCATATATTAACATTATTTTTAATTTTAAATTCGGATAATAAGGTTGATTTTCATTTGAATACAGAATTATATAAAATTGAAATAAGATTTAATTTATTTTTTCTCAACGTTTTTACGCCCTCGAAGGCATTGGTGAGCACAAAGTGACCCTTTTAAACCCTGAAGAAGGAGGGACCTAGAGTTTTTCAAAAAGATAAAAATTACTTTCTAATCAATTCTTTTATTTATTTTTAATGGTTTTTAAGGAATTTGGTGTTGGTACTTGGTGAAACATTTTTTAAAAATTATTGGATAAAAAATACTTGGTAGGTTTCACATTAAGATATAAAAAATAAAACGAATTTATTTTTGGAGAATCTTTAATCTCAATATATATATTTCGGGTGACTAACCCATCTTCAGGAGAAACAGAAAGTAACTGACCTGGATAAGTCGAATTTGAATACAAGTCAATGGTAAAATTTATTTTTAAGATAACAAAAGTGTAAATATTTAAAATTAGTGGAGGGAGAAAGGTAGGAAGTCTATTTTGTTTAATTTTGAATGGCCTTCTGAGAAATGAGGATTTCGAATTTGAATACAAGTCAATGGTAAAATTTATTTTTAAAATAACAAAAGGGTAAATATTTAAAATTAGTGGAGGGAGAAAGGTAGGAAGTCTATTTTGTTTAATTTTGAATGGCCTTCTGAGAAATAAGGATTTACACCCAGGTAGATGTAGGGGGAGGGGGGGGGGAGGAAGCAATTAATGAAAACAAATTCGCAAATATTTAAAGAATGTAATCAATGATTGTACTTTTCTTAACTTCTAATTGATTATTTGGTATATTCGTTTTATTTGAGAGAGCTAATTTTATTTCCGTTGACTCTAAAAAATCTAAACGTAAGCCCTTTCTTTCGAAATGTAACGGAACGAGGTAGCTAATAGAAGAGGTGTTTTTATTCAAATGTAGATGATTGGCGAATGTAGAAGTAGATTCCATATTAATATCATCTGATCTGCTAAGACTATTAAAGGCTCTTTCATGTTCCGAGTAGCGAGTTCTGAAAGAGCGTTCAGTTTGTCCTATGTAGATTGCGTCGCAATTATCACAAATCAATTTATATACACCTGATTTATCTAATTTGTCAATTTTGTCTAATTTATTATTAATTAGTTGTGAACCTAAAATGTTTTTATAATATAAAGCAGGAGTTATACCAGATGTTCTAAGAGTTGAAGCTATAGGGTTTGTAACGTGGTTCGAAATGAAGGGGATTCTTATAAAATATTTTATCAGCTCCTGAATTTAGTGAGTGTGTGTGAGAGATACTTATTTTTCGATTAATTTTTTGTAAATTTTATTAATTATCAGTGTGTTGTAGCCATTATTCACAGCTATATTATAAATGATATTTAGTTCATTGTTAAAATGTGAAGTGTCCATTGGTATCGAAATAAGTCTGTAGATCATCGAATAAAAAGCAGCAAATTTAGTGTTAGTGGGGTGGTTAGACGAAAATAGAATCACTGTGTCTGTGAAACTATCTTTTCTAAAAATTTTGTAATTAAGTTTGTTTTTCGAAATAGTTATTTGAAGGAAAGAGTTTTATTTCCAATTTCGGAAGTGAATTCTATATTAGTGTGAAGGGAGTTTAAGTAATTTTGGAAAGAGCTTAATTGTCAAGACGAGTACCTGACCATATGACAAAAATATCATCAACGTATCTACGCCAAAATACAATTTGTTTAGCAAAGGAATTATTCGGACCAAGAATTGTTTTTTCTAAATTAGCCATGTAAATTTCAGCAAGGAGAGGACTGAGCGGGCTGCCCATTGCTAAACCATCGTTTTGCTTATAGCATTTATTATTAAAAATATAATAGTTCTGGTTTATGCATAGGTCTAATAATTTAAGAATTTGACTATTATGAAGAGGATCTTTAATATTAAAATCAATCAGATCGACTAATATTTCTTTTAATTTTAAAAGAGGAATCGAGGGGAAAAGGTTTTTCACGTCGAAAGAAATAAGCTTATGAGAATTTTGAATATTTACGTGTTGAAGAGAATTTGTTAGCTCTAGGGAATTTTTAACTGCGAAATCAGAAGTAAACATATCCTTGAGAAGATTATTCAAATATTTACATATTTTGTATGCCGGGGCATTTATATAAGAGACCACTGGTCTGATGGGATTGCCAATTTTGTGAAGTTTTGGGAGGCCATAAAGAATAGGTACTTGAGGATTCATTGTTCTAAGGGAATATAAATTTTGTTTTTTAGGATGATTATTGGAGAATTTATTAGGGTGTTAATGATTTCTTTTTGGAATTTTGGAGTAGGGTTAATTTTTAAGAGTTTTGCACCACTTGTGGAGATAAAATCTTCAACTTTCTCGATATAATCTTCTCTCTTCAAGATGGTGATAGCCTGTCCTTTGTCAGCTTTGGTGAGTATCAAATTGTTGGTGTTTATTTTTGATTTAATTTCTTGGATTATTGCCTTATCTTGATTATTAATTTTTAAATTTTTTGTTTCAATGGTTAATTTTTTAATTTTTACTGCTGTTTCTGTTTTAATTTGAATATGCTATATTGTTCTCTTAAGGCAATTTCCGTGTCGATGGCTAATGATTGGAGTAATTTAGGAGTCAAGTAGTTATCAGGGGCATATTTCAGTCCTTTATTCAATAATTCTATTTCTTTATTATTGAACTTTGTGTCTGTTAAATTAACTACTCGGCTATAAAAAGAGACAGGTTTAGGTTTATTCATGATGTGTTCATTATTACCTTTATTCGAAAAATTGTTTTTCTTGAGTTTCTCCTGAAGATGGGTTAGTCACCCGAAATATATATATCGAGATTAAAGATTCTCCAAAAATAAATTCGTTCTATTTTTTATATCTTAATGTGAAACCCACCAAGTATTTTTTTATCCAATAATTTTACTTTTTAATGGCTTTAATTATTCTTGGACTGCCTTTGAATCAATCCATCATTAAGTTCTATAACTCCGTCTTCAAAAGAAAACACCTCTAATTAATTAAATTCATAATTTTAATATAGATATAATCAAGGGGTGAACCGCGACTGGAATTAGGTGTACACCGTCTTTGGAATTATGTGGAATTATTTTGGAATTCGTCAGATTATGCCCCTTCATCTATTGTCTTCTACTTGGAAATGAAAGTGGGAGTGAAAGTAGGTGTACACAATATTAGGTCATGGCTCACCCCTTGATATAATACAAAATGTAATGAACACTTATGAAAAACTGTTTCAATTAAATTTATCCGAAAAAGGACCCTGACAGATCGTTTCTAGACACAAAAACTTTCAAATCCTATTTTCATCGACATCGTTTGAACTGTTTTAGAGAAACCGATTCTATATAAATAATAATACCTAATTAGTATAATATATTCAAGAATTACTCCTTTAATAGTATAAGATAAGATAAGATATAAGATTAATGCTATCCCAAGTAACACACAATATCCTCAGAATATTCTAAGAAGATTTAAATGTCCGCAGAATATCCTTAGAATATTCTTAGGATATTGTGGTTACCTGGGATAAGATGGAGAATAATTATTATTTTTATTATTTGACATTATTTCAGATCCAAACGAACAATTCCCTAGATTTGTGAATAACGATTATCTCTCCCGAATGGTTGAATTGAAACAAGCGTTGGAGCGACCGCATTTGCCACCCCCAATGCCGTTGGAATCTGTGCTACCGACACTCAAGAAACGATCCTCAAGCAGAGCCTCGTCACTTCTTTCTACTTTCACACATCTGCGAAATGTCAAATTGCAAGTAGGTAACCTAGTTTATTTTTTATTTTTTTTATTAAGTGAAATTTTTGGATTTTTAACCGACTTCAAAAAAGGAGGCGGTTCTCTATTCGACTGATTTTTTTTGTGTCTATGTTACCTCATATCTCCGCCAATTGTGAACCAATTTTGAAGATTTTTTTGCATTGGGTTCAGTCTAGCTTCCGATTGGTCCCTTTTTTCATTGGTATTAGACCTTTTTTGTTAGGTTTGTTCAAGCCTAACTTCTTTGTTTATGAACCGATTTCGATGATTCTTTTTTTATTGGAAAGGGGGTATCTTAGGGATGGTGCCATATTAATTTGGTCAAGTTCTGATAATATGATCAACGACGAAATAACGTAAGTCTCTAATTCTAATGAGCAAATAATCAAAATTATGATAAATCTCTTACGAGATGCATGCAAAGGTATTATATTAAGTCACCATTAATAACTTATCACTAAAAAAAGAGAAAAATAAAAATAATTTTTATAAAAAAAGTCGGTGCCAAACATATACATTTATGAATCGCACTTGACGGATCTTACTTAGTACGTTTGGCGGGTACGCTGGCTTATAGGTATAGTTTGTTTGGCACCGACTTCAAAAAGTGATTTCATCTTAATATTTCGTCGTTTAGTTGTAACTAAATAAGATAATTATTTTATACCTTTTAGTGGATTTTATTTTATTTTTGAGTTATTATTATTTTATTTGTTGCATTTAAGTTTTTTGAAGTCGGATTTATTTTTTTATAAAAATTATTTTTCACATTTCATTTCCATAACTCCTAAAATCAAATCCGTAATTCTTGAGAAAATTTGAAGTTCAAATTTTTATAGATATTTACTCTCCTAAGTCCAAATAATTGGTTTTTAGAAAATGCCTGAGTATATTGCAGATTTGGTGTTTTAGTTGTTGAGTTGATTATCAAAATCGAAGTTTCGGCTGAGTGGCGGATTTTCTATTAGGCTAAGTAGGCTGAAAGACTACGGCGGCAAATCGACGGATACCTAATTTCGACTTTGAGGCTTTTATTAATTTTTATTTAGACGGGAAACTTTATTTCTCTCGGCTGAATACCCTATTTAATTTACTTAAAATCTGTTATTTTTATTTATTGCTATTATTGCTAGCTTTGATTTAATTAGATTTCATTGATATCTAGTTTATATTTCATATGTTATTGTCTTAATTTTTACTTTATCCAATGCGGTGTGAGTAAAGTATTGTATCAGTCTCGAGGCAAGCACGACTTCAAAGGTCCTCAGATAAAGACTACGACACCCATGGTCTCAATCAAAGTCACAAATTGTAGTATTCGTTTAGGTTTATTTTATTTTACTTTCTATTTGCTGTGTTTTGTATCCAATTTTAGATTTATTTAAATGCTTTACCTGGCTAGTAATAATATTTATATTTCTAGGTAACAGTAAAATTACAAATTACAAGGCTTCTAGAGAGAACCTCTTGATTTTTATTTCATTCACTGTGAAACTACACCCTTTACTTTATTAATTAATTTCATGTTTCACCTAAAACCTACACCACTTTCTAAGTAAAAAGGAGTTCTAGAGAGGCTAAAAAATGTGCTAAAATCTTACCCTTTTGACAAGAATAGGCAGGGATGGATTTTGGCCTAGGCTAAAGAGGCAATTAATTCGAACTATGTATTTATATAAATGTATTAAATATATTTTATGTTTTTACGTAGGGGTCCGAAATAAAGATTTTGATAGGACATGGAATGATAAATCTAATAGAAGAATCAAAATGAAAATAAACAAGAATAAAACCAAGGTCCTAGTATGTACAAAAAAAGAACAAACGAGACAGGAATGCATCAAAATTAACCAAGAAAACCTAGAAGGAGTTAAGGAATTCCGCTACCTAGGAAGTAAAATAACATGGGATGGGAGGAGCGAAAACAGAAATTAAATCAAGAATTGCCCAAGCAAAAATGGGGTTTAATTCAAAACAAAAACTACTATGCTCCTCTTCAACCAGCTTAGAAAACAGGAAGTTGCTATTGAAGACATATGTATGGAGCATAGCCATGTACGGGTGTGAAACCTGGACAATTAGAAAAGCGGAGAGAAAGAGATTAGAGGCTTTCGAAATGTGGTGCTACAGAAGAATGATGAATATCAAATGGATGGATAAAATTACAAATGAAGAAGTTCTTGGAAGAATCGGAGAAAAAAGAACCTTGTGGAAGAGTCTGAAGAAGAGAAGAGGTCAGATGATGGGGCACACACTGAGACATGGGGGACTGCTTAGGGATATCTTGGAGGGGAGGTGGGAAAGAAAAGGGAAGGGAAGACCCAGATTAGAATATTTCAACCAAATAATTGGGGATATGGGATGCCAGACATTTAGAGAGGTCAAACAGCTGGCGGGGGACAGAGTCAGTGGAGACGGATTGTTGCATCAAACCAGTCTTGGGACTGTATACTCGATGATGATGCATAGGGCCCATAAGAGTTTAAATCTGCTCCTAAAAATAGGCGGCAAAATATTTCAGCCTACCTGCGGCAAAATCGTAAATCCGCCACCGCTAAGATTCCGAGAGAAGAACTCATTAGACGACACGACCCGACGTTTTGTCACTTAGCTTTGGGTTCATTTCAAGTTCTGGGGTGGAGTCAATAGATTTCCCAATCCGCTTTTTAATTCGTTAATAACGTCTGTTTGCAATAAATAACAATGTCATATAGAATGCTTGGAGGGTCCTCTCCTCATTAGAATCTGATCGAGAAAAATGACTAAATAGGACGCAGATGGATTAATCTCACTTTCTTTAGAGCTAATTAGCCAAGGCATTGATTGCATGGATGCTAAATACAAGTTCAGACCAGTTTCAGAATTAGATATTAATTTTTTAATTTCTATTACTCTTGCCAAAGCCGCGATCGCTATCTCCCGATATATGCTCTCTGTTCTTGATTTTTCTAGCGACCCGCGATTTCTGCTTTATTTCGAGCATAATCAGGAGTATAGGCAATGTGCGGTTCCAGACCTCTGGCTCGTACAATCGCGGTGGCCGGGTTACCCTCTCTAGGATCCTTTATTCGGTCCGTGGTGCGATTTGGGTTGCCCAGGCCCGCTTTAAAGTGTCAGGGGAATGCTTGGAGGGCCCTCTCGTCATTAGAATCTGATCGAGGAAAATGACTAAAAAGGGCGCATATCGATTTATCTCACTTTCTTTAGAGCTAATTAGCCAAGCATTTGATTGTATGGATGCTAAATACAAGTTCAGACCAGTTTCAGACTTAGATATTAATTTCTTAATTTCTATTAATCTAGGAATGACCTTTGCTTAATATTTTTGGACCAAAACGATACTCTTTATAAAGATAGAATAGTCAATTTTGGTTCACTAAAATTCAGACGGCAATGTAAAGGTAATTTCTTGATAGGGCTCTAATGATAATTAGAAACGAACTGGGACCATGCCGAGATTTAAAAAGTTTTCACTTCTTCCTCTATTTTTTATTTTAAAACTGTTAAGTACTCATTTAAGAAATTAAATACCAATTAATAGTATATGATTGACTGATTTTACCCCATTGAAGTATAAAAAAAGAATACATTACGTCATCTCATATTTTTTAAAAGCATTTTTTTAAGTAACTTTTAAGGAGTTCGGTGTTGGTTCTAAGTGAAACATTTTAATATAATAATAAAACTTGAGTAAGATACGAGGTAGGTTTCACAAAAAAGAAATAAAACAAAATTGAGTTTTGAATTCGATATATTTCGGGGTTAGCCCATCATCAGGAGTCTAAGAAAACTGATTATATATTGGAAAAATAGTTTTACAAGTAACAATTTTTAAAAATTTTTTTGAATCTGTTGGTGAGGGGAAAGTAGGGGGAAGAGGAGAAGTTTTTTTTTTTTATTGAGAGGAGAAGTTGTTCTAAGAATTAATATTTTTAACAACTTCTCCTCTTCCCCTACTTTCCCCTCACCACATACATTCAACAATTTTTTTAAAAATTGTTACTTGTAAAACTATTTTCCAATATATAATCAGTTTTCTTAGACTCCTGATGATGGGCTAACCCCGAAATATATCGAATTCAAAACTCAATTTTGTTTTATTTCTTTTTATGTGAAACCTACCTCGTATCTTACTCAAGTTTTATTATTACATTTTTAAGTATTTGAGCCCAATCAAATAGTTTTTAAAATATTCCTGAGTATATTGCAGATTCAATGGCTTTGTTGTTGAGTTGTTTATCAAAATAGAAGTTTCGGCTGAATCCGCTAAGATTTGCCAAATTTTTAATTAGAAAAGCTCATTAGACGACATGACGTTTAGCCACTTAGTTTTGATTAATTTCAGAGGGCCGGGGTGGAGTCTTCTGATATACTGAGGCTCAATACTATAGATTTCCCAATCCGCTTTATAATTTCCATTTTAAATAACGTCTGATTCCAATAAATAACAATATCATAATGGCATTAAGTGAGCTTTTCGAAGTTTCTCTTCTTTCGGGTTATATTCTCAAAAATTACTTGAATGTGATAAAAAAAAATATTGATCAGTTTTCTCTTACTACAAAAAACTTCTATTAATAATTTCCATAAAAATTATATTTTTTATATATTAATTATTATTTTTTGAAAAAAAAATATTGTCCTTAACAGGTGAAAAATTTCCATTAGAGAATGCTTTTTGAACTAAGTATCATCTTATTTGTTTAAGAAAATTCATTAGATATAATTTTTTAAAGAAAATTTCTAATTTTTAACTCATACATATAGGCAAGGCGAAATTAAAAAAAAATATATATATTTTTTATAAAATGTGTAAGGTTACATTAGGGTAGTCCTTATTTCGAGGTTTTTATGCTGCCCGAGGCTCTCATATCATTCGAAATAAATAAAAGAAAATACCCCGCAAGTTTCAAGTCTCTATCTCAATTTTAACCAGTGGCCCACAGCGATGGAAGTTTCTCATCTAAATAACATGATGTTTTTGACATCAATTTTTATTCCGGCCAAAGTTATGGTTCAAAAAATTTGAAACTCTGTACACATTATTCTTATAATACTAACTATCCTTTAGAATTTTACAGATTTTCACCTATTATAATTTTGGAGTCTCTAACTAACTAATACTAGGATATAGCAGTATGGTAATTTTTCTAGCTGTGACTCCAAAATTATAATAGATAGAAATCTGTAAAAATTCGAAACGATAGCTAGTATTTATACGGATAAAGTCTACAGAATTTCAAATTTTTGAACAGTCACTAGGCCAGAATAAAAAAAATTGATAGATCAATGCAAAAACCCGATATTCTTTAGATGGAAAACATACATTTGTTGTGGGTATTATAGCTACAGGTTCGAGTGAGATAGAGGCTTGAAATTGGAAAGAGATTTTTTTATTTATTTTGAACCACAGTATCAGCCTCGGGCAGCATAAAAATTAGAAATAGATCCAAAATAAGGACCAACCCTAATGTACATACTTTTGTATGTTTCTTGTAAAAATTTTAAAGTGTTCAATAAAATATTTATTTATTAGATATAACAAATATAAAGAAAAATCATCCAAAATGGATTTTGTATTGGAAATTCCTCACTTCTTAGGATCGCATTTTTAAAAAATGAGTTTATTTTTTTATTCTTTTTTATTATACGAATTTTCTACAATTCAGCAAGATCCTCCGAAAAGAAAAGTAGAGCCTGAACGTCATATATGTGAACAAGAATATGTAGCATTAACAGCACCGCCATTTCAAACTTCCAAAAAACCAAGTACAAAATCATTGCACGTGACGTATTTAAATCCATTACTAACGAATACATCTCAGGAACAGAAATCATCACATTCTCGGCCACGTAAACATCATCGGGATTCGGTAAATTTCATAGTTTTTTATAATGAAATATATAAACTATTTTAATAAGATTGGAGTAACTTTTGGGGACGGACTGATAAATGAAATTGAGTGGACGTTTCGGAGGCTATTCCACTCCTTATACAGGGTTTTGAAAGACAGTGAAGGAAATCCAATGTGGTGCGACATTCCCCTCTGTTTCCTCTTTCAATAGCAGTAACAATATTATATTTATATAGTATTTCATTCTCAGCAGAATTATAATGTAGTAATTACTACTGAAAGAGGAGTCAGAGAGGAATCTCACATTGGATTTCCATCACTGACTTTTCAAAACCCTGAAGAAGGAGGGAATAGCCTCCGAACCGTCGGTTTATGAATAAAAGATAGTATAAATTATCTTCTTTTTTTGGACTGCCTCATCAATATCCACTCAATAATTTATTTTTCTCTAAAAATTTTTGATAAATAAGTACATATTAGAAAAACAATTCATATCAGATCTTTTTTTAATTGAATTTTTGTTTAAAATTTCAATCATTTTTAAAATTAGTCTTAATTTCCCATTATATAATAATTGGATTCGTCTTCCCGGTTAGTAATAGTTGTTTCAAAAAAACTGGAACTGGGACCTCTAGCAAATATTTAGCTTTAAAATTTTTAATGATAAGCAGATTTCATTTTGAATGAATTCAGAGTCCATTGAAAAATCTCCTGTTTTTCTTTAAACCTCTGATGTTGAAATATTAATAAATATTCTTTTCAGCCTCAAGAGGAGTCCTCGATTCGGAAGACAAAACGTCCTGCTAATCGAAAACGATTTCGAAATACTCGGGATTCCGATTTGGGTGTTTTTCGTCGATCCAACATCCAGAACCACCATCTCTACGAATTGATGCGCTGTGCACAAAAACGACAAGTGCGGAAATTATCAGACGACCCAGAAGATTTTGAGATTGAATTAGAGCTAACGAGCAAGGATTTATGTCGAGTTTTGGGAATGAATACAGTGGACCCTAAAGATTTTACTAAGAGAAAAGGAAGCTCTCCGGTGAAATCGAAAGCATCCCCGAGAAAAAATCTGTCGAGAGGACCAAGTCCAGCGTCAGAGTCTTTTAAAGGGACAATGAAAGACCATCATAGAAAGGAAACAAATCAAGAACGGGTTAAATTGAAAGTCCAAAAGAAAGAGCGAGACAAGTCTCCAAAAGAGATAAGAACTTCGCCAGAGAGGAGATCTCAAAAAAGCTCGCAGGGTCAATTGAGGAGCTCTCAGAGAAGTCGATCGCCAACCAATGAGATAAGAACAAGTTGTCGCCATCAGGTGAGGTTCGGACATACGAGAAGGAATACCTCTCACTCATCCAGAGATCATCAAGCCTCAAATATTAGCTGAATAATCCAATACAACACTCTAAATAAAAATTATATCAAAATATCATTTTTATTTTTTGCTAATTATTTTTTTATCGTACAACTGCTGGAAATTGAATTCTCCTGCTTTAACACTGGAGTGGTCGCGCGGCTTCTCAGAGGCGCCAGCGGCATTCTTTTGTTCACTGTTTATAAAAAAAATGACTTTCTAACTTGTGTTTTTATCTACCTCTCTATAAACTAAATACAATTACTTAGAATATCATCGAAAAGGAGTTAGAATCATTTCAGTGCTAAAAGGAAGAGGTTATTTGTAAATTTGCATCACTGGAGTCTAGCAGACGCCACTACGACCTTATACGTAACTAAAAGTAAATATTTAAAAATTTATTTAATTTAGTATTTTTTTATTGGCAACAGCTGTATGGAGGGTCCGCCGGACAACTATTTGAGATTTAATAAATACAATTTTTTACTTCTAATTATCAAATTTCAAATCTGCCTCTCTCTTGAAAAAACATAAATTTAACTTTTCAAAACTTAATTAAAAATTAAAAATTAATTAAAAAAGAACATCAAAATCGGATTCCAATTGGCGAAGAAATCGCGCTTAACATAGATAAAGAAAAAAAAATTGGTCTAATTGAGAACCTCCTCCTTTTTTGAAGTCGGTTAAAAATAGTACTGATTGCTGATTTGTGCTGCTCAGTAAATGAAACAATTTCATTATAAGCTTTCTTCTTATTTGTATTTATTTGCATAATATGTTGAAAAAATATAGTATATAGCAGAGGTGGCCACAAGGTGGCTCGCCGAGCCGCATGCGGCTCTTCATTCAATCTCGTGCGGCTCTTGAACCCTCTTGAATAATACTGATTTTAAAAAAGTACAGGGTGGGGCATAAAGATCTAGCACATTTTGAAGAGGTGTAAAAAATGAAAAAATTTAACTGAATATATTTTTGAAAAGAAATAAAATAATTTTTTAAATTTATTTTAAACATTATCGTGAACGAAAAAAAGGGGGGGGGGTCAAAAATGAAAATTCTAGCCCTTTCGACCAAACTCAACCAAATTTTGTATACATATTCTGTTGGCCCCAAAAAGACTAGAAATGCAAAAACTAACCACCCAAAATGGGGAGAGGGTCAAAAATGAAAATTCTAGCCCTTTCGACCAAACTATTTAGGTATACAAAATTTGGTTAGTTTTTGCATTTCTAGCCTTCTGGGGATCCACAGAATATGTATACAAAATTTAGTTGAGATTTGGTCAAAAGAGCTAGAATTTTTGACCCCCCCCCCCACCATTTTGTCTGATAATATTTAAAATACATTTAAAAAATTTCATTTATTTTATTTTCAAAAATATAATTAGTTTTTTCTAGTTAAATTTTAAAAAATTTTATATCTCTTCAAAATGTGAGATCTTTATGCCCCACCCTGTATAATAATTAAATTAAAAAAATAATAATACAAAAATTAAATTAATTTGAAATTTGTAATATTATAAAAAGTAGAGCAAAACATATATGTTACCTCATTTATATTTTATAAAATAAAAAAAAAATGTTTTTTTTTAATAAAGCATTAATTAATCTCCAAACAATGTGGCTCGCTATGAAACAGTTTTATAAATTTGCGGCTCCCAAAGTTATGGTTAGTGGCCACCCTGGTATATAGTATATTATGTCACACTATATAGGAAGTTTTATTATTTATGTTTACAATTAAGAAGCAACAAATATACCTGTATATTAATCTCATTAGAATTCTTGACCAGTGGGTTCGGCCATAGATGCAGAACCTAGCTCATTAAAATAATAATAATAATAATAATACTGTTTAATAATGTTTAATTATGCTAAGTTATTCTGTTTACAATTATAAATTTTGAATTAAATGACCTAAATATATACACATGAATTATTTAATGGATTATATTGGTGTTTCACAAAGTGGAAATAAAATTAAAAAATTAAAAAATCTTTTAAATTATTTTGGAGATTTTTTTATCTCTATACATATTTTGGGCTATGAACCCTTCATCAGGAGGTTTAATTAACAGAAAACTGAATATAAAATTTTTACATTGTATTGATATTATAGTCTGGTGGTTAATATTTTAGTACATGGCGAGTGGGGGGGGGGGGTGAGCCAATGGGCGTTGAAAGAATTTGTGTTTAATATGTTTCACTACAAGCCAACAGCTCTTTCCTTAAACTTTATTAAATATATACAATTAGCACATAAATATACTTGGTGTATGTGGGACGCCGCACGACTTTCACTGAAACAAAATGCCTGGTGACCACTCCAGGGTTATATTTTGATTTAATTGAAAAGTTTTTGTTTTGCCGAGTAGCAGAGTTGTTGATTCACAAAGAGAAACTATAGTCTCAAACAAATAAATAATACATATATACAGATATATCTTCTCGATATATATATATATGTGTGTATGTTTATTTGCATCAAGCAGAGGACAACATCTTTGTTTCTCTTTGTTATATTTTGATGTACACAAAGCTACTCGAAATGTCGTTTGTTAAAAAATTGGCACGTGAGTTTCGTTCAGCAGATGGTGCCTTATTCGTCTGTAGATAGGTATTTCTGTTAGAGTATTTTATATAGATATAGGAAATTATAATTTTGGTCAAAGAAACTCGAAAAAAAGTTTCTTTTTATAACTTTAGAATTTCAGGGCAAAGTTAATAAGGGTCTCTCTTCAATTTTTGTGTGAAAGTTGATAAGGGTCCCCCCATATCATCAGTTTTCCAAATTTTTTATAAAATAAATATTTTAATTTCGAAGGGATTTTACTTATTTCTAGTAGAGTATTTTATAAAGATATATGAAATTATAATTTTGTCAAAGAAACTCGAAAAAAGTTTCTTTTTATACTCTTGAATTTTAGGTGAAAGTTGATAAGGGTCCCCCCTTATTATCAGTTTTCCAATTTATTAAAAAAATAAATATTTGAATTTCGAAGGGATTATACTTATTTCTAGTAGAGTATTTTATAAAGATATAGGAAATTATAATTTTGTCAAAGAAACTCGAAAAAAGTTTCTTTTTATACCCTTGAATTTTAGGTGAAAGTTGATAAGGGTCCCGCCTTATCATCAGTTTTCCAATTTTTTTAGAAAATAAATATTTGAATTTCGAAGGGATTATACTTATTTCTAGTAGAGTATTTTATAAAGATATAGGAAATTATAATTTCGTCAAAGAAACTCGAAAAATGTTTCTTTTTGTACTTTTGAATTTCAGGTGAAAGTTGATAAATTTCCCCTCTTCTTCATCAATTTTTTAAAAAATAAATATTTGAATTTAGAAGGGATTATACTTATTTCAAGTAGAGTATTTTATAAAGATATAGGAAATTATAATTTCGTCAAAGAAACTCGAAAAATGTTTCTTTTTGTACTCTTGAATTTCAGGTGAAAGTTGATAAATTTCCCCTCTTTTCATCAGTTTTTTAAAAAATAAATATTTGAATTTAGAAGGGATTATACTTATTTCAAGTAGAGTATTTTATTAAGATATAGGAAATTATAATTTCGTCAAAGAAACTCGGAAAAACTTTCTTTTTATGCCCTTGAATTTTAGGTGAAAGTTTATAAGAGTCCCCCCTTATCATCAGTTTTCCAATTTTTTTAGAAAATAAATATTTGAATTAGATGAAGGGGGAGGTATCAGCCAAAGATGGAATCACTGGGTTCAATAAAACACCTTTAATAAAACGTTTCGGCTTATTGAACCCAGTGATTCCATCTGGCTGATACCTCCTCCATCATCTAATACAGTTTCATCACAGCCACAAACTCAAACAATATAAATATTTGAATTTCGAAGGGACATTGACAAGTGAGCTTTATTTGCCTAATTTAATTCAGTTGTATTTATAGTATCAAAAATAAATTTTTTAAAAAGCTTTGTATTAAAATTAATTACACTTCAAAAAAAAAAAACGAATTTCAAGGTATTTTTAGATATTTAAAATTTTTTTGAATTTGATGATTCAACAACTCTTCTACTCTCGTCAAAACAAAATCTTTTGATTTAGTTATTACGTTAATTAGATGGCAGGAGTTTTCACTTCCCACGAAAGTAGGAACCCAAGTGCCAGACTTGATATCGATCAAAAAACTCGCTAGTTTTTAATCAGTCACGAGGGTGGGGGGTTATTAAGGGGCAAGGGGGGGTGAATGTAACTTATGTACTAGGGAAATTGGGCTTTATTGTTACGTTATTGTTAAATTTATCTGCTTCGCTATTTATTAATGGGGTGGGTGTGTCCCTCAGTGACTGATCCAAGTGGCACGTCCCTGAAATGGAGAATGAAATTTGAGGTGATGCGTGAAGGATGTAGGGAAATGGGCTTCCTGGTACTAATACTATAAATAAAGTTATACAGACCAGCAATTAATAGAGAGACTGAGATATTTATTTTTTGTATCGTTATAAATAAGAAAGGCGAGATAGAGAAGTGTTTCCTTTGTAGTTTCCCAGTTGCAGTGGAGAGGCGTGTTATTTTGCTTGTAGATGTCCCGATGGGGAAGAACGGCTGGTGAATGTAATATATATATATATATATCAGGTTTGAGGACCGTATCCGAAGGTGTGCTTCTCTGGTGCTCAATGTATATAATTGTATATATATTAGCGGTGTGCGCTTCGTACGCCAGTACCTTTTCCTCAAGAAGAACGTGTATCAAATAAAATGAAGTAACCGCCTTGTGCAACCTAGGTGCTCGATGAAGAAGGAACTTGTATATATAGAGAATTAGCAGTTTATGTGCTCACTCTCTCTCTGCACTCGTGTCAAAAACTGTGGAACTTGAATATAACAGTATTTGTGTAGGTTTATTCAGAGTCACTTCGATAGCAGTAGATATGCACACTCTCTCTCATGACATGTCAGTCAATGACTGTCGAACTTGCTCAAGTCAATGCTCTTCTATATTTGTTAATCGTTGGTCATTTACTATGCTTTCCCAGAATTTATAAGTTTCCCTTGTTTGATGATAAATTGATTGCCTCAATTAGACTTAATGATGAATAAAAATAAGAATTTAATTGATTAATTAAAAATAAATTATGGTTCAATCCACAGGACCATTGCACCTCCGACGTTATGGCAAAGAAAAATGATTAAATATATTGAGATATTATAGGGATATTGATAGATATTTATTTATTTTTCTTTCGGTACTTATTTATGGGGTATTTATTGGGGACAAAAATGCTCGATTATTTATTTATGTATCGGGGTTGCGGACAGACGGACTCCAGACTCACCAGAACGCACGGTAACTCGAAAACGCATCGCCGAGACCTCACTCAATTCACCAGGGTATATTAATCGTCCCAGATTCAGGGTGGGAACAATCACACGACTAACATGTTTATTTAGAGTAATTTAGGCGTTAAGTGAAATATTGATTCATTTGCGTCCACTTACCTCGAGACACACCAGATTTTCGAGCAACAGGTAAAAAGGGTAGAAAATTATTTAATATGGAAGGGCAGAGGTGCTTAGGGTTACTATGGGGTTTGTGTTTATGACACATGACACTAGGAATTAGGAATATCTTCTTTTATTCAAATAATATTGATATTTGGGTTGTTATGATTCTATGGGATTAGGGATTAATAAGTGAGTGACCTGAGTAGAGAAGATACAATGAAAATGCAAGCAATAGCAGGGTTCGAAGTAACAAAATGAGCTTGTAATGTACAATAAGATGGCAAAAATATAAATGCATTATACTATGTAATTGATTTGATTACTATAGCACTAACAATCATAGCTTTTAATAATGACTGTTTTGACAAAACAAATAACAAAATAAATGATATCACTGGGGTACTTAAAATGAGGGACTGAAATATAATAATTATTGTGGGTGGGTGAGATGTAAATTTAATAGGGGATCTAAATTTTAGTTAATCGGGTTACGAAATAAAAATAAAAACAGATGGCGAAATATGCAAACGAAGGGCCAAATTTATAAATATTGGGGAGAAGAGAAAAGGGCTGATTTTAAAAATAAGTAGATGTAATTATTAAATTATTGTGGAAGTTCACATTTGTTTTCGTAAAGAAATACATTTAAATAGAATAGGATAAATATAATCCTCTAATTATTGTTGCTAATCGGACAAAATAGATTAGTGATTTAATATTATGCAATTAAGAATAGATTTTATTTAAACTATGTGAAATGATATAATTAAGAATTTAATGGGGACTGGTAAATTTATATTTTTATAATGTGGGGGCTATGAAATTTGTAAGATTTAAGGCGGAGATTTCATTGAACAAATTATATACATATGCAACAAATGACAGCAATAAAAATGAATACGATAGTGGGGGAGAAATAAATAAAACTTGGTTTGGTTGTTATTTTTACATTTTTAAGACGGATATCAGTGGGAAGACAATTTTCTTAGATTTCACGTGGATCAACAAAATATTTTCTTTTCATTGATTTTAGCGTGTGTGATTCCGCGCGGCGTTACGAACGATTTGTTCCAACGCCAAGGTGCCGGGGTGCACTTGATTCTGAAGCACGTGGCTAATAAATATTATTAATGATTTTAATTTTATTAATTTTAAACTTAAAAATGCTTTGAAATACTCTTTAAAATATGTGTCTAAACCAAGTAAAATTTTATTTGTGGGGGTGATTTCGATTATGGGATTTGTAGCGATTTTAACTAAGGGCGATGGGGACTTAATTTCAATAATTTGTGGTTTATCAATTGGTTCATTAATCTCTATGCCGGGTAGATAGGTTACTGACTTTAATTCGGTGGTGGGCTCTATGATGGGACTAATATTAACATTCTTAAAGGGGTCTGAATTGAGTTCTTGTGTGGTTTCGGTGAATTCGGCTGTGGATACCGTTGTTGCAAACTGAATTTTTAATGGAGGGGTTTGAATGGTTGGGAGGGCAGTTACTACATCTTCAAACTTTCCGGGATGATCATTAAATCGACTATCGATCCCATCGAGCTTGTTGTTTTTTACATCAACTTTGGTATCAAATTTGCTATTGAGTTCGCTCATCCTATTGAATTTGCTATCAAAACTATCAAATATACGATTCATAATTCTAAAATTGCTATTTAACTTATCGAATCCACTATTCATATCGCTATTCAAACTTTCAAATTTACTATTCAAATTTATATTCATATTTTCCATCGCATGTCATCTGCCATCTGCCTGAACATTGCATTTGTATCAACGTTATTGGGGATGGTGGGTCTAGTGCTAGGGGGTGTGGAGGGGGTTGGGGGGCGGCTTTTCTTTACCTGGCGCTCTGTCTAATGCGTCTCTGGGGTCTGTGGAGAACTGCATCTTATTCTGATTATTGTCATTCTGATTGGCTGGAGCGAATTGGTCTCGACGACGCAATCCGGTGCCCGCCGTCGGTCAGCAGCGCAGAAGGTGTCCCCTGTACATTCCGACATCGATAATAAGACTCGAAAGAAGAAAAAATAAGGAGGCAAAAAGTAAATAAATATTTGAATTAAAATTATAATTAGTAGATGGAAGTGTCAATGGCCCTTGGTTATTTACTTATTTTTAATTCAGGCAAATATAAATATAGAATAATTTTTTGTAAATTTTTTTTTCAATATAATAATTTTTCTTTTTTTTCAAACAAAGGAACCTGTTAAGCTCTGTGTAAACGTAGATATTTTCAAATATTTTCAGAATTATGTGTACCAGGAAATGATTGTGAGATGAAATGATTTTTTTTGAAAATGAATAGGGATTGTCACCTGGATCAGTAGAATACCGGCTTCTTTTGCGGCCTATCCAATCCCAGCTTACGAACACCACACGAGGGGGTGGGGGGTTATTAGGGGGCAAGGGGGGGTGAATGTAACTTATGTACTAGGGAAATTGGGCTTTATTTTATTACGTTATTGTTAAATTTATCTGCTTCGCTATTTATTAATGGGGTGGGTGTGTCCCTCAGTGACTGATCCAAGTGGCACGTCCCTGAAATGGAGAATGAAATTTGAGGTGATGCGTGAAGGATGTAGGGAAATGGGCTTCCTGGTACTAATACTATAAATAAAGTTATACAGACCAGCAATTAATAGAGAGACTGAGATATTTATTTTTTGTATCGTTATAAATAAGAAAGGCGAGATAGAGAAGTGTTTCCTTTGTAGTTTCCCAGTTGCAGTGGAGAGGCGTGTTATTTTGCTTGTAGATGTCCCGATGGGGAAGAACGGCTGGTGAATGTAATATATATATATATATATATCAGGTTTGAGGACCGTATCCGAAGGTGTGCTTCTCTGGTGCTCAATGTATATAATTGTATATATATTAGCGGTGTGCGCTTCGTACGCCAGTACCTTTTCCTCAAGAAGAACGTGTATCAAATAAAATGAAGTAACCGCCTTGTGCAACCTAGGTGCTCGATGAAGAAGGAACTTGTATATATAGAGAATTAGCAGTTTATGTGCTCACTCTCTCTCTGCACTCGTGTCAAAAACTGTGGAACTTGAATATAACAGTATTTGTGTAGGTTTATTCAGAGTCACTTCGATAGCAGTAGATATGCACACTCTCTCTCATGACATGTCAGTCAATGACTGTCGAACTTGCTCAAGTCAATGCTCTTCTATATTTGTTAATCGTTGGTCATTTACTATGCTTTCCCAGAATTTATAAGTTTCCCTTGTTTGATGATAAATTGATTGCCTCAATTAGACTTAATGATGAATAAAAATAAGAATTTAATTGATTAATTAAAAATAAATTATGGTTCAATCCACAGGACCATTGCAACGGTATTCAAAATAATAAGTAACAGGAATAGAAGGAAATTGGATCAAATTAAAAACAAAGCGTTTTTTATTAAATTATTTTGACTTCCTCAGTGGCCCATTTATCACTCTTTTTGTCACTGAGGAAGTCAAAATAAATTGACGAAAAAAATCTAGCAAA
Source organism: Forficula auricularia (assembly GCA_024734495.1). Lineage (NCBI taxonomy): Eukaryota > Metazoa > Arthropoda > Insecta > Dermaptera > Forficulidae > Forficula > Forficula auricularia. The sequence goes on along the minus strand of JALMQS010000887.1, from coordinate 321,118 downwards.
TTTAATCAAAAACTGCGTTTTTATTTTATCCAATTCCCTACTATTCCTGTTACTAATTTACTATGGAAACGAATGATGCAACATAATAAAATAATAATTCGTTGACAGAAAAATAAAATTTCATAAAGAAAAATCAACGAGGCTTTTCTCTGCTTGACTCAAAAAAACATAGAGGTACATATACCAATATAGGCATTCCAAATATAAATATATATACTGTAACGTTTTAAGGGTCCTATCTTAATTTTCTATGTTTAGTTCTAAGATAATTGTTAAGGATAGTAGGACTATGGATTGAGAGAATTGGCTCCTCTCCATAGATGAGAGCCGTATTCGAGACAGGGGCGGATTTGGGCCTTGTAGATGGTGAGAAGATGTGGGGGCTTGAAAAATCGCTTGGACCTGAATAGTAGCCAATCTTCCTTGCTGCAGATTTCGCCACAGAGATGTGTTCATTCCAGGCAGGTCAAATGTATAATTATAAAGGCGCTAAACGAAATTATGTGTTATAAGCTATTTATTTCAGTTTCATTCATTATAGTTTCAAAAGTTGAACCTTCCTCATCAATCTTTTTATTTAAAAATATTTTATCTGTTATTTTTCATGGGTTTAAATACCCGAAAAAATCGTTTTGTTGTTATAGCAAGATAGCCACCACATAAACGATCAAATGATTTCACTTTCGACAATTCGTTTATCTCTATGACCACTAAAAACTGGAACTCACTTCCTGTCGTCGTCATTCTCGATACCTATAATATTCAAATTGTAACATTTGGATTTCCTATATAATTAGAAAAAAACGAGACTTCAAAATAATTAAATTCAACAAATAAAATAATAAGAACTCAAAAATCAAATACAATGCACTAAAAGTTATAAAATAATTATCTAATTTAGTTATAACTAAACGATGAAATTTTTACATGAAATCACTTTTTTGAAGTCGGTGCCAAACATACATTTAATGAATCGCACTCGACGGATCTTAGTATATCCTAGTATGTTTGGCGTGTAATGAAGACAACATCGCATAAGCTCGCTTTTATAGTTTCTTTGGCACCGACTTAAAAAAGTCATTTCATGTAAAAATTTCGTCGTTTAGTTGTAACTAAATTAGATAATTATTTTATACCTTTTAGTGCATTTTATTTTATTTTTGAGTTTTTATTAATTTATTTGTTTCACTTAATTTTTCAAGTCGGTTATTTTTTTTCTAAAAATTATTTGTATTTTTCTCTTTTAGTGATGTTAATAATAGTGTCTTAAGATATTACGATGGGTGAACAGCGATTAGAATCAGGTGTACACCATCTTTAGAGTATTTGGAATTACTTTGGAATTCATTAGATAATCTATTGTCATCTATTGTCTTCTACTTGGAAATGAAAGTGGAAGTCGAAGTAGGTGTACACGATTTTAGGTCGCGGTTCACCCCTCGAGATAATATTTTGCATGCATTTCATAAGAGAAAGTGTTGGGCGAATGAATCGAAAATGATAACTAAATTTAATTATTCATAAATATAGAAATTCTCTCGAAACGTTAGCGGGTTTTAAATGAAAGTTTTAAGATTGCTTTTTTTATGAAAGATTTTATTTTATATTCATTATAATTTCGATTATTTGTTCATAAGAATTGAAGATTTCCGTTATTTTGTCATTGATCCTATTATCAGAACTTGACCAAATTAATATGGCACCACCCCTAAGGTGTCCCCTTTCCAATAGAAAAAGAATAATCGAAATCGGTAAACGTGGCAAAAAGCTCTCGCTAAACATACATAAAATAAATAAATAGACTACCTTGGAGCTATATTGATTCAAATGCAGAAAGAATCATTAAAATCGGTTCATAAACAAAGAAGTTATGCGTGAACATACATAACAAAAAAGGTCCAATACCAATGAAATTTATATGGTACCAATCGGAAACCATACTGAACCCAATGCGAAAAAATCATCAAAATCGGTTCACAATTGGCGAAGAAATCAGGTAACATAGAGGCAAAAAAAAATCAGTCGAATTGAGAACCTCCTCCTTTTTTGAAGTCGGGTAACAAAAAGAAAAAAAAAGACACCTGTTATGTAGTAGATACATGTATGTATTTAGTTATATAAATGTTTATATTCATATTTATTCAGAATGCAGAGAACATCATTTTTGATTTGCTATTATAAAATCAATAAAAACTAAAAATAATGACATAAAAAAACGCCGACATGAAGTTTCTCCATTAAGGAAAATAGTATTAAAAATTCCATAAAGCTTATATAATATAATATTAGCAGAGAGATACTGATCCTTAAAAACGTTTACTTTTCTTCTAAATTTATTGTTAAAAAATCTCTTAAATAGAAATAATGTGCAATTTTTATTAAATCAAAAATTTGGATTTGATTATAATTACAAGCTATAATCAGTTTGTACTAAAGATCCACCCACTCGTCCATTTGTATTTTCTGTGTGTGTATTCTTTTAGATCAGATTGATATAATCTAAACAAGTTCGAATATCAACAGGTCATTTAATCAATCAATAAATTAGAGCTTCCATCGGACATGCCAATCAATGCAAAATGTTGACTCAAGGGGAGAGAAGCCGTGACTTTCACAGAGCGCCATTCTATTTATAGCCCTTTAAGTCAACTACTTCAACATCAACCATATCCATGAAGAATTTTAGTTACTCCAATCAAATGTAAACATCAAACGAAATTATAACAAGAAAATTCACGAGAGAGTCTTCTACTGAATCCGAGTTGTTATGGATAATTTTCAGAAGGGTTATATTTTATATTTAGTTCCTTGGGAATTGAACCCAAGTGCCGAATAGAGGGGGAAATTAAAACATTTTCAAAGCTTGCTAAGCTCTCCTCAAATTTTGCCGATGATCGTAGGAGAAGTCCGCACCCAGCTACTTATAAATTTAAATATATCAAAATTTACTTTTTGATTTAATTAATTATCTTGTCATAATTTCCATTTCTTAATTTTAATCTATATAGGTATATAAAATTAAGGTTTTGTCTGTAGATTGCTCCAAATCACGCCAAATTTTGGTTGCACACGTTTCAAGCAAAGTTATGAACGAAAACACCCTCAACAAAATTCCTGTCTGCCTGTCTGTCTGTCTGTCTGTCTGTCTGTTTCAGTGGTTTCCGAAAAGTTGCTCACGATACACGTAAAAACGGCTGAAGGGATTGTTATGGAATTTCATTTTTACATCTCTTCTAACTTACGTTTTTAGCTATATAACGTTTTGATATTTTGACCCCAGAAGGGGTTTGGGGGTGGCTCACGAATGAAAATTATCAAATAGCTCCTAAACTATTAACCCTACGGCAAATTTTATAATAAACAAAGTTGTAAGGGATGTGATTATTGACAACTTTTGTTTAAAAAATTTCCCAAAAAACCACCCAAAAAGTGGGAGAGGGTGAAAAAATGTAAATTCTTGACCTTGGAGCAAACTCAACCAAATTTTGTATACATACTCTCTGGACCTCTAAAGAGCTAGAAATGCAAAAACTAACCATCCAAAATGGGGGGGGGGGGTCAAAAAATGAAAATTCTTTCTCTTGGGCCAAACTCAACCAAATTTTGTATACATAATCTGTGGGTCACTAGAAGGCTATAAATGCAAAAACTGGATGTGGTGGGTGGGTGCGGGGGTGGAATGGGGGTGGAGTCGAAGGGGTTAGGCGCAAGTGGTGCGCAAGGTTGAAGGGCACGGGGTGGGGTCCTGGGTGGATGGGGTGCGGGGTCCGAGGTGGGTGGGGTGCGGGTGATGGTGTGGGGGCGGTCGTTGGGAACGGGTTCATGGTGCGGGGTGCTGGAGGGGTTTCGGGGGGGTGAGGGTGCTGGGTGGGTTTCGGGGAGTGTGGTGGGTGGGAGTGGGTGGTGAGGGTGGGGTTCGAGGGCTGGGGTCCAGGGGGCGTGTCCCTGGCTAGCATGAGGGCCGCCGAAGGCGGGCCTTGCAACTAGTATATAATAATATTGCCCGGAATACTTGTTTTTCAAACTAGATAATCCTACGTAGGGGCTTATTCGATGGATTCTTTCTCTTCTCACTTTTACTCTAACCCAGGGATTCCAGAACTTTTTCGAGTCTCTGTGTCTTTTTTCAATTAAGTAAAAGTACCTACATATATCAAAATAAATGGAATATTTGGTATCTCTAAATACTCTTGTATTAGAATCGATAAAAATATCTTGAGAATTATAGCTTATTTTTCTATGAAAATCAAATCGCAAGTGACTCGGTGAGGCGTAAACAGGGGAAATAACGGCTATACATTATACATACATTATACACTATATTACTATTACACTATACATACATATACATATTACATATACTTATTACACTATACATTCCTATACAATAACTCATTGTTACAACATTTGAGACGACAGGGGGGACCCTTTCTATACATTTGAGATTTTTTCGAGGATGTCAAAGTTAATTTTTTAGCTTTAAATCTATACAAATACCGTATTTGGTGTCTCTAAATACTCTTGTATTAGAATCGATAAAAATATTATGGGAATTAATATTTTATTTTTCTATGAAAATTAAAAATTCAGACCACGGGGGGACCATTTGTTTACATTTCAGATTTTTTGAGGATTTCAAAGTTAAATTTTTTTGCTTTATATCAAAACAAATACCGTAATTTGCGGTCTCTCTAAATATTCTTGTATTAGAATCGAAAATATATTATGGGAATTAATATTTTATTTTTCTATGAAAATCAAAATTTTAGACCACAGAAGGGACCCTTTGTATTTATTTAAGATTTTTTCGAAGGTGTCAAAGTTACATTTTTTCGCTTTATATCAAAATAAATACAGTATTTGGTATCTTTAAATACTATTGTATTAGAATCGATAAAAATATCTTGAGAATTAATGGTTTATTTTTCTATGAAAATAAAAAATTCATACCACAGGTTTTTTCGGTTTATGTATTAGACAATCAATCTAAGTAAGCTTAGCTTCTCACTTTGTTTTTTGTCTAGGCAGGACAAATGTCTTGCTTCAATTAATTATTAAGCTTCGTGGCGCACCTGTGAAGAGTCCGTGGCGCACAGTTTGGGAACCTTTGCTGTAACCTAAAATCTCACTTCTAATTATCTATTTTCATTTCTTTTCCTTCTATATTTATTTTTTATTCCATTGTCTGGGCATTCTTTTACGATCCCAGTTAAGGAGAGAACTACTAATGGGACTGAACTTTACCTTTATTCTTACTTCTCTCCAGATCCTATTAACGAGAGATATGTTCCAACCTGTATTATATTACATTTATACAATTTTTCATTTAAATCTAAATCTTCCCTTATAGTGGTGGCTACTTTCAGAATTTTATGTAGAAAGCATGTGGGGTGAGCGATTCTTTATTTATTTTTTATAATGATATTGATACAAGAAAAAGTTGCACCAAAAATTTACAAACTTAGTAGTTCTGCGTGGACCCTTCCATCGTGAAAATAAGAAGAAATTTCAGAGATTGGGTCAGAGTTGAAGGAATTAGTGGAAAGCGGGTCTTAAAAGACGGACGGTGGAAGCGAGTTCCAGTCTCTGGAAGCCATAGGAATAAACGAATTGGTGAATGTGTTTGTTCGGTTAGTATCTAATTTAATCGCGACGGGGTGTTGAATAAATATTTGAAATTTGTGTATTTCGAGCAAATGTGGCTTTAGGGGGATTATTGATATTATCTCTTCAGAACAAACGCCATGGTTGTTTCTTTAAAAAAGAAGAAGGCCGGAAACAGTTCTACGATGGACTATCAATTCGAGAGCGTCATCTCCTATTAATCTGATAGATCGCCTCTGAACTGTCTTTAAAGCAGGGCTGGCCAACCCTCGGCCCGTGGGCCGCATATGGTCTTCGGCGTCCTTACGTACGTCCCGCGGTAATATATGACGTACAAATTGTTTTGTTTTTTTTAATATCGGGTATTTTAGAATGTATTTCAAATCGCATTAAATTTATTAAAAGAAATACCGTTCCCTATAATTGTATAAAGAATAACAACAAATAATCATAAAAAACTTCAACAAGAGAAATTGCTTTAGAAATAGGCAAAAAAACGCAAAAATCACTCTGAAAGAAATAGATATTCATATTTGTTTGTTATTTTAAAATAAGACTCGAAATATTGTTCGGTGTATGTGACTTGACTAATAATTTTGATTGTTAACACTATTTTTATTTTATGATTATTAGGTTATTACCATACAAATACGCAGGTACATTTTCCTTGTTGGTTCAATGGGTGTATTTTCATATCTGGTTGTAATATTGTTTATTTTTCACATTTATGTTGATTGAACACTTTCAGTTTACTTCTGAATTCACTTACAATAAAAATCCCTAAGTACGAAATCCGTGGAAATGCCAGATCTCGAAAAAAATATTAAAAAAAAATTAAAATTATTCTCATTAGTGCGTGCCCTTGGAAATTTTTAAGTTGTCAAAAACGGCCCCTGGTGCGATTTGGGTTGGCCAGGCCTTCTTTAAAGCGTTGAGGGAATGCTTGTAGTCTCCTCTCCTCATTAGAATCTAATAAAGGGAAATTACTAAAATGGGCACAGATAGATTGATCTCACTTTCTTTAGAGCTAATTAGCCAAGGCATTGATTGCATGGATGCTAAATACAAGTCCAGACCTGTTTCAGACTTAGATATTAATTTCTTAATTTCTATTACTCTAGGAATGACCTTTTGCTTAATGTTTTTGGAGCAAAATGATTCTCGTTATAAAGATTTAATAGGTAATTTTTCTTCACTATTCAGACAGCAATGTAAAAGAGTAGTTTCTTGCTGCCGCTAAATAGAAACGAACTGCGACCCTACCGAGATTAAAAAAAGTTTTTACTTCTTCCCTTATTTTTATAATAAAAATGTTAAGTGCTCATTTAAGAAATCAAATACCAATTAATAGAATATGATTGACTGATTTTTCCCCATTGAAGTAGTATTAAGAATAAAAAAAGGAGAATACTTTACGTCATCTTAAATTTTTTATAAGTATTTTTCAAGTGTTTGCGATAAGTAGAAACGAACAGCGTCATTTGCTTTAGAAAATAGAAATAAATCTAGTTTCTTTTTTTCGTTTTAATGTCCACAAGAACCAGAAAAATATAAATCAGTTACACGATAAATAGCGTAAATGTAAAAAAGGAATTTAATCTTTTATATATTAAATTGCAGGTACGTATATATTATTTATATAAAATTTATCTACAGAATTTCATCGATATCTTAAAAATGATAGAACGCCTCAGTAGTAGATTTGGCCGAAGTATTTTTTCTCATGGTGTCATCATGGTGGTATATGTTTCAGGATTTTTGCACAGAATAATTGAGTTTCAAATATGAATATTGTTTGTCATACTGATATATTTCAAACATCTATTCGAAATACTACTTGACTGTTTACAGTATTTTTCGGACAATAAGACGCATCCCAAATGCCTGGGGATGAAACTTTGATAAAAAGAGAAACGTCGCTTTTGATCTCTTAGAAGCCTATTATCGTTAACTAAGGATGTGAATCCTGAAAAAAATATATATTTATAAAATAATTTATCTTTTTACTGTATCAAGAGCAGGTTTTCATAAATATATTTTAGATTTTTGTTCATATATAAGAAAAAGTCTGTGATGAATTGAGAACCTCCTCCTTTTTTTGAAGTCAGTTAAAAATTGGCAGACAAACAAAAAATAAAAACTACTCTTGTTGAATATTCGAAACTATCCATGGATACGTACAAAGCAGCCGCTGGAAAATTACTGAGGCTAACTACATCAAATGTCCATTATCCTACAGCCTCAAAGATATATCAGGTACCGCCGAACACCCAGGGACTTGCCCAGGAGGATGAATCATCCCTTACACCTCTAATTATTATTCCCGGGATCATCCGTTTGTCTGCGCACTTTCTCTGTACTATTGATACTACCATGATATTTGTTCTAACGAGTTGAAATCAATAATCCACCATAAGCCTTATTTGTAAGAATCACGCGATTTTCCATCTCCCATCAGTCGTTGTCGACATTCGCTCTCAAATTAAATAAGAACTGAACAAAAGTATTCTCCCATTCGTTTATCCCTATGACTCACTTTCTGCCACCATTTGTTCAGTGACTTACAGCCTTCAATTGTTCAAGACCAACATCTAGCCCCTAAAATATAAATTTATTTTTATATAAGGATCTAAGATTTTTGCTGTAACATCACCTCACATCAAAATCATTAAAAATAAAATTATATATAGCTTACACCAGACATGTACCCCTCCGAAATAATTTAGCTGACATGCAACATCGCCCAAAAATTTACTAGTTTTTTTGGTAGATAGAGCTCGAATTCTCCATATCATGTCTAATGACCTTTTATTGCAGATCTTGCTGACTCAGATCACACTTTCTAGGATCCATATTTATCTGGCTTTTATTTTTCTATCAATTTGGGTTGGTGTCAACTTTGTCTCGCTATCATATATTAAGGGAAACTAGAACTTACAACCACTTTGTGAAATTTAAGAAGTGTTCCCCAACTTGTTAATTGATATGCCGGAAAGACATCTACCCAATTTTTATTATTCTATTTAATTTCTTTTCTTAAATGATTATTCTGTTTAAAAATATCGGAGATGTTGAGAAAAATCATTTTCAAACATTATTATTATATTAAAATGTTTCACCTAGAACCAACACCGAACTCCTTAAAAGTTATTCTTTTTTCTGTCTCCCTATCTGGATTATAATAATTACGAAATCTTTAGCTCTTTATAAAAAAGTTCATTTTGTGACCAAAATGATTGAATTTTTAAAAGAAAGAAGTGAATAAATTTTGACATTTCAAACTTCCAATACAAAAATGAAGAAATATCTTGTTTTTCCCCGTTCTACCAAAGAAAAAGGTATAAACATACAAACAGAAGGTGTTGGAAGAAATACATTTTTTATATTTAAATTTATTATTACTCTGTAACTCAATTCCTTACTGATTCTTGAAAATGCTTTTTTTTTTTTTTTGGCTTTTCGGCCCTTCTAGCCATAAGCCTAATTACGATACTAGTTATATTTTGAAAATTTGTCTCTACCCCCGGGGGTCAGATTTTAGCTGGATGCCTCGAGCCGGATTCGATGCTTTACTTTGAAAAACAAAAAACGTAGATTGTTGTGAACTTAGCTTCTTTTTACCATACTTTGGTCGTTGTGGCTTAAGTCTAGGTACCATATGTAAGAGTATATGAAGAGCGTTGTAATATTTAAGAATTGTTTTTTATTACGTTAATATGCTTTGTTTTTAAAATAACAGTTAATAAATGCCTAAGATTGATGTGAACTTAGCCAGCTGTGTCCGCTGTGGTCGCTGTGACCTAGGCCTAACTAGGCTTATGTTAGGGTAGGCTTTGATACCGTCTGGTATAATAGAGGGAGTGTTTCCTACCTTGGTTTGTTTTTACAGAACATCTGATTGTGTCTCAGATTGTTGCGAATTTAACCAGTTTGTATTCGAGATTGTAGATTTGGTCAAATTAGATATTTGAAATGGCGGACTTGCTCAAAAATAATTAATATAACAATTGTTCTAATTAGGTATTTATTGTTAAATACCATGGTTTTGAATTTAGTAGTTGATTTTTTTATATATTTTTTTTAATCAAAAATCAAATCTTATAGTATTAGTTATATTGCATTATTATCATTATTAATAGTAATATTCGGGCCCCACCCAAAAGAAATTTCTGGGCACGAGCTTGCGCACTTTGCTAATCATTACCCCAGTCATGTCAATAAATTCTGATCATAAGTGGGCTGATACAGTGTTGTCAATTCTCTTTTAACATTATATTAAATCCGAATTTGGATAGATTTTAAAACTTTATACTAGATAATTTGAACAGATTATACATTTTTGAGATATTACAAATTTAAGAAAGGTAATGGATGTTGATTTTTTGGAAATTTTCCGGACGATGTCTGGCGATTTGTCTAAAGGACCGATTTGCTTGGTGTGGGCGTCTGTGGGCTCTGGAGAGGATCGGCTGGTGCGCAGCATCCGTGGCCTGGATCGATGCAGCTGGCGCCTCCAGGCGCACAACCCCAGATGAGCACCTCACTTCGGCGAGCTGATCCTCAGTCACCTGGCGACTCTCGTCCAAGACTGACATGCCGAGATAGAGGGTGATCCCCGAACAGCTCAACATGAGGCGCAAGGGCTCGCTCGACGACAGCTTCAACGACCAGTCGCTGCCCATCCCGATCCAGTCATTTCTCTGGAGGCAGATCAGGTTAGCCATTTCATAATTAATCCTTTAATATTTTTTTCTTTTGAAAATCTATATCTCTATTCAAATATACCTATACCTACTATTTTTTAATAAATGTTATTACGACGAAATTGCATTTTATTTAAAAATCAATGGAAAAGTTTATTTTTTTTTTTGTAGAAAGATTTTACAGATCTACTACGATAACCAATATTATCGTTCATCTGTCCTTTAATTTTAGTGAAGTATTTAATAAACCATAAAAAGTTTGTTTCCACATATATAATATGACCACCATCATGGATATTAAAAAAATCCATTGCCAAGTTAATTCTTTCATCTGTCATCCAAAATTATTATTTGACAGCAAACGAAATAATTTTAAACAATATATTTAACAGTACACCAGCCAACTCCATGTGAGGAAATTTTATACTTCATTTTTATGAGATGCCTAAAATTGTTTTTTACACATTCTCTACACACATGACATTACGAATATTATGAGTTATGCTAAATTTCACCAAAATAAGTGATAAATTGTATGTTATTGAATGTAAGTAATTGCCGAAGTTATAAAGGTTCCCTGGAACCGTATGGTACCTTACGGAGCCCTACAGAACCCTATAGTACCTTACGGAACCCTACAGAACCCTATGGTACCTTACGGAACCCTATGGAACCCTGTGGAACCTTATGGAACACCGAGGACCGTGAAAGTCTTTTATACTAGATCATCTTAAACTCAACATGTTTTTAATTCCATTGTCTGTTCTTTTTTAATTCAATCAAAATATCTGATAAACCATAGTAGATAGAAACCTGAAATTGTGAGGTAGTGTGCAAAGTGGACCGCCATCTTGGATATAAAAAAAATATGGTGAAGTCCAAGGGGGATTCACTTATATACAGCAAGGTAACGTAGTTTTTTTCTTTTGTCATTTTTTTACAATTTCGCTATACATGTAACATCGAATTTCGAAAGAAAGCCTACTTCTATGGAATTTTATCCCAACAGGTGGTAGTTGTAGGATGCCAGACTTAAGGCCAGACAAATATGGCGGAGCTGTGAAAGGTCATTGGGATCCCTATGGAACCTTACGGAACCCTACGGGACCCTCATAATTGAATTTAAATGTTTGAAAATTACCTTCTTTCCTATTCTTTGTCGAATATCTGTCTGTTCCTTAAATTAGTTTTAACAAAATATATTTATTATAAGCCAAAAAAAATAAATGAAATCGCGACACATTTTATATAGTTGACAGCCATCTTGGATGTTCAAAACAAGCCAACTCCATTTCTACTTGTTGAATAGTAATGAAATTTTAAAAAATATCAATTCCAGATAAATTAAGTACAAATTCTTAAATAGCACTACATACGTTTATTTATTTTTTTCAATTATTAAAGCATAGTTCTAAAAAATTTCTTCCCGACACGTGAAGATATGAGACTGCGTCAGGTGGATGGGCGGATGAATATGGTGGAATTATAAAGGTTCTTTAGGGAACCCAACGAAACCTTATTGAACCCAATGAGATTTTATTAATGCTTTGTCATGTTAAATACATAAACAAATTTCAATAATTTATTTATTTTAAAACCCACTAATAAATTACTCAGAATATTCATGTAAATATTAAAATTATTTAAAACATTTTTGTATTCAATATTGTATATCATTTTTATTTTTTAGATAATTAATTTCGAATGTTTGACCTTCATCATCAGTCTTTTTAATCAGAAATCCATCTCTTTTAATTCTTATGGGTTCAAATACCCGATTTGATATAAGTAAATTCGTTTTGTTGTAATAGTAAGCTGGTCACTCGATTATTAAAATTAATTATTATTTGAAATTATGGCAAGTTAATTAAATTATAAAATATTTATAGATATTTTTAATAGTTTATCATATTTAAATTTATTAGTTTCTAACCAAAGAGTGTACCGAGCCTTGAAAAAGTTTTAATTTTTCATCTAATTCTGGTAATTTTTTTTAATTTCATATCAATGTGTATTAAATTGTAGGCTTTAATATACGATGATGAAATCAAAATTACTACGGTTCATACGGAACCTTATGGAACCCTCAGCGGTCAATTTTTAAAGATTTTGATTTATCGAACATAGCAGATATAAAAACAATCGTCAATGAAATTTGATGACAACAAGTGGGAAATTCTAGCAACAATTAAGCTCTGATAGACGGATATACACTTAGAAATTATTAAGTTTCTTTAGGAACTTAACTAGAAAGTTAGATTTCACTTGGTCGTCCGTCTGTTATTCGTACTTTAATTTTGCAAAATATGTCCTAAACCTAAAGTTTCGTTTTGTTGTAATAATAAGCTGAACACTTTATAAACGAATATAATATGTTTATTTTATTTATGCATATATTTATTTGCACCAAGCAGAGGACAAGATCATTGATTTTTATTTATGAATCAACACTTGAAAATCATTAAGGCTTTTTAGAAAATTCTACTACTCTCGGTATACTAAGGGCCAGTTAAAGTAAAGTCTTTCTTAAGTTGACAGACATCAGTCAAACCTTGGTATTCACAATCAGATTAAAGTGGGTGTCATCTGATTGGCCATTCTGTCGGGCACATGGTAAATACTAATGTTTGACTGTCTGTCAACTTAACAAAGACTTTACAAACCGACATACAACTGGCCCTAAATCTTTCAATCGTTTTGTTTTCCGATAGTAAGGTTAGTCACACACAGTAGATTTTCAGTCGACGCAACAATTTAGTTGGGTTGGTTTGAAATCGTAATGCATTATCAATTTATAACTAACTCTAATTAGCTAAATAAGCTCATTTTTTTATCATAAGTGCTCATCGATACCTTTTGATTAAACATTCGAGTTGATCTGCAGTTGTGTTGTGTATGCACTTAAACTTAATATATTTATATCCATCAACTAAACTATCGACTGAAAATCGACTGTGTGTGGCTAGCCTTAGAGCTAGTTATAAATTGATAATGCATCACGATTTCAAACCAAACCAACTAAATTGTTGCGTCGACTGAAAATCGACTGTGTGTGTCTGGCTAGCCCAACAGAGCTGTTGACTCATAAGCAGTGATCAATGATGTTGTCCTCTGCTTGATGAAAATAAAAAAATATACATCAAGAAGAGGACAACATTATTGATTCATAAACAGAAATCATTGATGTTGTCCTCTGATTGATGTATTTTTGTTGATTTGCATCAATCAGATTTCTTGATAAATATTTTCAATTATCTTTTTTTCAACTTAATTTTTTTTATTTTATTTCACTTAAGCTAAAAATACAAGTGGGATTACAGCAGCGCCTCTCAGCCTCTAGAGGTTTCTTCAATGGAATATTTACATGGGAGATCTCTTGTAGTACAAGTAGTATTGATTCAATGATAACTTGAATAAGCACAGAGCTCAAATGAATGAAGACATGTTCTCTAATTTCTTAATGGAGTCTCAATAATAGGTGTGGTCGAGCTGCTACTGCTGCTAATTACTTTCTCTCTTAACCCTCTCTCAGTGCCGGTCTTTGGGGGTGGCGCAGGTGGGCGCCGAATGTATAGGGGCACCACGTAAAATTTGCCCATAGGCGCTAGAGAGTCTAAGACTGGCTCTGCCCTCTCTTATTGTGATGTGATTTTTAGCAATATGACGACTTCACTAGAATCGTCTACAAAGAGCCCAAAACTCCTGTGTGAGAATCATATGTGGGCTAAAAAAAATTGACCATATCTCCGAGTCCTACAAAGAGCTGAATATGCCCCGATTAGAGAAAATTAGAAGGGTCTCCTTAGTGAATGAAACTTGGGTGGAAAATTTTAAAAGAGGAAGCACCCATATACTTTAGGGGATACTTCAAGTTTCTCAGATCTAGGATAAGATCCACGGACCTGGAGGTGCCCAAGCATAGAACGACTCGATAGGACAGATCCTTCAAGGTGCGTTTCATAAGACAATGGAACAAACTCCCTGTAAATATAAGAAATACAGACACCTTGAAAGTATTCAAAAAGAAACTAGAATTGTCATTTGCTGTAATGTATAATAGCATAACGTCGCTGATCTTACAAAACCTCGTAAATCCGATTTTTGGTCAAATGCGTAGGTATTATACGTTTATACCGACCAACTTTTCACGGCGCATCTGTCTATTGAAAACTTATTATTCTATTCCAATTTAACTTCGTGCTACGGACAAATAATAAATTTGCATTGTATTTGTATGTATTCTTGTTTAAAATGGCTTATCTTGTTTTCTGGCAAACTTTGAATTTAGGACTTACGACGTTTTGTAAGATCAGCGACGATATGTAAAAAACAAAAAACAAAAACATGATTGTAAAATTCGAAGAGGGCTAATGGGACTAATAAACCCTTGACCGCTAATAAAAAATTATTATTATTATTATACATTTACTAATTCCTAATTTATTTTTATGTGTTACAGTCCATTTATACGACCCAAACTCGGCAAACTTCACGAAGCCAGTTGTCTGGTAAGTTCATTAAAATCAGCCAACCACCCACCCCTACAGTCCTGAGACTGAGGGCTTTGGCCATCAATGGTCGCCCATCAATATTCAATGTGCTTTGTAGCCTATGCGTGCGTTGTCTTTTTTGCACTCAGCGCATTTACTCACTGCTCTATCTTTACTATTTCATCTTATCACTTTTCTCATTTCAAAATATAGATGCCTATATAATCGTATTAACGAGTGTCTGTTTATTTTTTGTTATATAAGAATTCCAACGTTAAATCGGAAATAGATATAACCCTATTAATTTTAAAACAAATGTGTAAATATAAAAGATGCTCAGAATTAAAAACTGGATCAAATTATTGTTGCATTTCTGAAGATATTTTATGAAAAGATAAAAACTCAAAAATTAGAGAAACATGGTTTCATTTTAAGATATCATCATGGAACCGGAACTACTAGAGCTAGAAACCTGAAATTTTGTATAAAGAAAGTAAACTTTATAAAAAAAATTTCTTGATTATAATATCTCTGATATTCAAAATTTTTAACAATAGGTACCTACAGTAAAAAAAAGAACAAATATTAAACAAAGAAGGTAAAGGTAAATAGAAGGTAAATAAATATTCATTAAAATAATCTTATTTTTAGTTTTATTGAGAGATTTTAATTAATCTAATAATTTTTAAATCATATTTTGTTTGGGGAACTTGTTGTTTTATTCTGCTATCGGTTTTTTTTTTTTTATTTTTTATATGATATTGATGTGAGAAGGAGATACACCAGAAGGTGGAGACCCTAAAGGCCTGTATGGGCTGGCCCCTCCATCGTGAAAAGAACAGAGCAGAAGGAAAAGAAGCCGGGATCACGAGCCAATCTCAGAAACTTAGATACATTTCAATATCCAATTTACTAAGGTTTTAGGGGCTTCGAGCAGTGGTAAATTCTCCGCGCGATAAATTCGGTTAAATTTATCTCCCACTAACTAAGTTGCCATTTGATGACTTTCTCTCAGCTAGGATTTAACAAATAGCATAGCATCAAAATTTTCTAAAGATTTTACCATTAAATTAATTGTCATTAAAAATTTAAATGACTTGTTGTCTCCACTAATAATCGATTTCTTTTTACATCAAATATCTACTTATATAAAATTAAGGTTTTGTCTGTACATTGGTCCAAATCACGCCAAATTTTGGTTGCACACGTTTCAAGCAAAGTTATGAACGAAAACAACCTCAACAAAATTCCGGTCTGTCTGTCTGTCTGTATGTATGTGTGTGTGTCTGTATGTCTGTCTGTATGTTTCCGTGGGTTCCGCGAAAAGTTGCTCACGATTCACGTAAAAACGGCTGAAGGGATTATTATGAAATTTCATATTTACATCAGATGTCTTCTAACTTAAGTTTTTAGCTACATAACGTTTTGATATTTTGACCCCAAAAGGGGGTTTGGGGGGGCGCACGAATGAAAATTATCAAATAACTCCTAAACTATTAACTCTACGGCAAATTTTAAAATGGGCAAAGTTGTAGAAAATGTGATTTCTGACAACTTTTATTTAAAAAATTCCCCCAAAAAACCACCTAAAAAGGGGGGGAGGGTCAAAATATGAAAATTCTTACTCTTGGACCAAACTCAACCAAATTTTGTATATATAATCTGTGGGTCACTAGAAGGCTAGAAATGCAAAAACTAACCACCCAAAAAGGGGAAGGGGTCAAAAAATGAAAATTCTTACCCTTATAACCAACTTAACCAAATTTTGTATACATAATCTGTGGGTCACTAGAAGACTAGAAATGAAAAAAACTGGGTTCGGGGGTGGGGTGTGGGGGTGGAGAGCACGGGGTGGGGTCCGTGGGTGCAGGGTTTAGGTGAGGGTCCAGAGGCGTCGTGGGGTGGCGCGGGGGCTGGGGTGCGGGGTTCGTGAGTTGGGGTCCAGGGGCGTTCCCCCTGGCTAGCAAGAGGCGGGCCTTGCAGCTACTATATATACATATATAGCTCATTGTATACTATCTAAGCTTCTGCTGAGTTTATAACAATTACATTTAAATTTCTCTTATCTATCAAAGTACAATTACAAATTATTAGCTACAGTAGTTCCGGAGAAATCGTGATTAAAATCAAACCTTGCTGTTTAATTTTTAAGTTTTTAACTCTTTTCTATTTTTATATAATATTCCCTCAAGCATGGATCACTAAATTTGAAATTCTAAAATTAATAGGGAAAATATATATCGCCAAATGAAAATTTCAACATTCAATTTTCTATATATTTAAACAAATAACACTCGGTATACTTATAAAATATAAATATATTCAAAACGAATTCATCTGATAATTGCCTATATTCGTCATCGTAAACCTTTGATAAATTCACAGAGCACAGAGTTTTTCTAGATTGATATGCGAATAAGCTTTTTAAAAAAGTAAAAAAAAAGACTTCGATGTGCGCTAGCTAGAAATAAATATATATATATTTTTCAAGTGGTACCAATTCATGTTTTAATTGAATTCTTAAGAAAATAAGAGTTAAATTTGACGATAGAAATACATTTTAAATTTCTAAGTAATTCACAAGACGTTGTCATCTATTGGGTCCGAGATCGGATGAATTATATTTAATTAAAAACAAATCTGACATATAATAATTAAAAATAATCCATTTCATCTCGGATCTAAAAGATGACAATCTCTTGTGGATTCGTAAAGTTGGTTCTTAGCCAAATATTTAAAGCGTTTGGAACAAACAATTTCCTAGTAAATTGGACATATATTTTTCCGGTGTAGTTAAAGAAGTATATTTTAAATCGAAGGATTTAGTCAATTAGTAAGTGGATGTGGGCCAGATCGTAATTAAGTATAAAACAAGCGGACGAACTTATAACATTATTACCTCTTAATAATAAATAATATTACTTTTATATGTATTCTTTTCTGAATTCTTATTCATTCTTAAAAAAAAAATATTATTTTACACAATCTAATCAAATCGTATTATTATAAAGAAATTGAAATTATATATATACATTAGGTATATTAAAATTTGAAAATTTGCGAAAAAGAAATAATTTTATGTATCTAAAGTAAAAATATGATAATTTATTTCTATTTTAAAAATATATACAGGGTGTCCCAAAAGTCAGGGATCGAACGTGAACACGAGATGGGTGAGTTCAGGATTGTTCAAAATAAAAAAATAAAAATTAAATAAAACTCTCTTAGTTTTCGAGTTAAGGGCATTTTTTTGAAAACAGTGAAAATTGCTACCCTGCTCTAAATATTTGAATGCTGTGGCTACGAATTTTCATATTTTATAATTCTAATTTTTGTTACGGAATCCTGAATAATGCTGCTATCGATCACAAAACAGAAAATAACTAAGAGTATTATAGTTTTTGAGAGAAAAAAATATTTTTGTCAGATTCATGTTTCAAAAAATTTTAATCAGCTAACTTTGACTCTTAATATCTTTAAAAAAACTGTGTCAAACAATGGCAAATTATCTAAAAAATTGACGCATTTAATCAAGATTTCAAAATGGTATAAAACATTCCACTTTTTTAAAAAACAAAAAATAATATTTGCATTTTTATGCAAAAGAAACTAATTTCAAAACACAATTCGTAATTGGCTGAAGGGTGGAATTTAACTTGAAAACTAATTTAATTTTAATATTTAATATAATTTATATTTTTATTCAATTAAAGATTTTTGAAAAAATCTTAAATAGTTGAATAAAATATTTATTTATTTATTTATTCAATTAAAGTAAATGTTCAAAATGTTCACCACGAGCACGAATGCACATTTTACATCGTCTAAGAAAGGACCGCCTCACGAGTCTTGCATTTATTCGACAATTTATTTCTTCTTTTGCTTCAGAGATTCTTTGTTTAAGTTGGCCTAGGTTATCTATTCGCTTTGAATAAACTTTTTCTTTTAAGCATCCCCAATAAAAGAAGTCAAGAGGGTTTAAGTCCGGAGAACGAGGCGGCCAGAAAATTGGTCCAAGTCGTCCAATCCATCTTTCTTTGTACTTTTCATTGAGGTAATTTCGAATGCGCAGGGCAACCATCGTTTTGAAACCACATTGCTAATCTCATATTGAGTGGTACATCTTCTAACAAATTTAGTAAATGATTTTGCAGAAAATCCAAATAGTTGTCTCCATTTAAAGTTTCAGGTAACTCAAATGGTCCAATGATTTTGCCGCTTAAAATTCCGGTCCACAAATTAATTTTAAATTTGTACTGGGACCGAACTGCTCTCAGTATATGAGGATTTTCTCTACTCCAAGAATGTAAGTTAAGTAGATTTAAATAACCGCCTTGTCTGCAGGTACTTTCATCTGTCCATAAAATTCTGTCCAAGAATTGTGAATCTTCCCTTTCTTTTTTTAACATTTTTTTGCAAAAATCTCCTCTTTTGGAATAGTCACCAGGTAACTAGCTTTGTACACGTTTCACGTGATATGGGTGGTATCCATATCGTTGCAAAACTCGATGTGTAGTACTTTTTGGTATTCCCGTTCTTTCTTCGATGCCACGTACTGAGATGCCAGTGTCATCTTCGATTATTCCTAAAACTTCATCATCGTGGTACACACATGCCCTTCCAATGCTCATTCGAGCACTGGGAAGTCGATCTTCTGAGTAAGATCGGTGTACATTTATGAACATTTTATAATTTCAGTGTTTACTGATGTTGAATTTCTTCTATTTGCGGATGATCTAAAAATATATAAAAGAATAACCGATAATATTGATACTACTTGTCTACAATCAAATCTTAATAGACTATATGAATGGTGTGAGAATAATGGCATGGAACTTAACATTGATAAGTGCTATGTTGTATCTTTTCACAGACATGCGATTCGACCTATACTATCATATTCAATAGGCGGTAGCTTTCTTTCTCAGGTTGATCACATATGCGATTTGGGAGTTACCTTCGAGTCTTCTCTCTCTTTTTCTCTTCATATAAAAAATATTTGTGGTCAGTCTTTTAAACTTCTGGGATTTATATATAGAAATACAAAAAATTTCAAAAATTCCAACTGCCTAAAAATACTATTTAACTCCCTAGTAAGAAGCAAGCTGGAATACTGTAGTTTAATTTGGTCACCGCATGTCCAACATCAAATTGACCAAATTGAAAGAGTGCAAAATAAATTTTTAAAAATTATATCATATAAATTCTCATCAACTACTAACTCTCTTATCCCATATAACTATCCCTCTTCTAGACTCTTAAGAACCGAACTAAATATCCAAAGTTTGTCAACCCGTAGACTACAAAATGACTTGATATTCCTTCGCAAACTGTTGAATGGTCTGATTGATTGTAGTGAAATTCTCCAATATATTAATTTCAAAGTACCTCAATATTACAGTCGCATTGTCGAAACCTTTTTTATCCCCATTTGTAATACTAATTATTCAAAAAATACAGGGCTGAATAGAGTGATGCTAAAGGCAAACTCCTCACAATTGGACTTCTTTTCATGTGGGTGCTCACACTACGATTAAATGTCTAATAGATTGTATTATATTATTACATGCTTTATATTAGCTTCACTTGTATGTATCTATCTGTGTACTATTTATCTATCTATTAATGTGACTTTTGTCTGTTAAATTTCTCTATAAAAATAATTGTTTACCTACTCAATTTTTTTTTTTTTTTTTGGCTTTTCGGCCTTTCTAGCCATAAGCCTAATTACGATACTAGTTATATATTTTTTAAAATTTCTCTCTACCCCCGGGGGTCAGATTTTAGCTGGATGCCTCGAGTCGGATTCGAACCCGGGTCCCCTGGTTAGCTCGCTGTCACGCTACCGCCTAGCCTATCTGACCCCCCACCTACTCAATTTAAATGAAATAATATAATTATAATAGAAATAAATGCATTACATTATGTTAAATTCCGCAAACTTTTCTCTATAAAAATAATTAAGACTATAAATTAGTATTTTAGTTTTGTTAAATTGTTGATTTATTGTATAAAAAAATGTATATTGTAACTGGGATAACTCCCGTAGGTATATCGAATAAAATAAAAATAAAAATAGAATAAAATAATTAGGATGTCGATCTGGGGAAAGATGGGGGATGATGGGGATTGGGAAGCGATTGGGTAATTAAAACCAATCGACTTGATTGGGGAATAATGGAATTGAAATAATTATCGGGAAAGAGGTTTTTTTATCTAATTAGATTTTTCCTCTTATTAAAAACAAGGACTAAAGATGAATAAGGACACTCGATGGTGGAGAAGTAATCGCCGGAATCGAAGCAAAAATACAATGTATACATTAATTAATGTAAAATAATTGGTTTAATAAAATTTATAAAAAAAAAAAATGTCGATCTGGGGTGAGAGGGAGTTCGAATGGGGAGGATGATTGGAGAGGTTAACCAATCGACTTGATTGGGGAATAATGGAATTGAAATAATTATCGGAAAAGAGGTTTTTTCTCATCTCGAATAGAAAACAAAGTAAAAGCATTTGATGATCCATACGTTAGTATTTTAGTTTTAAAACTGTTGATTTAGTGTACTAAAGAATGAATAAGGACACTCGATGGTGGAGAAATGATCTCCGGAATCGAAGCAAAAATACAATGTATACATTAATTAATGTAAAATAAT
Source organism: Forficula auricularia (assembly GCA_024734495.1). Lineage (NCBI taxonomy): Eukaryota > Metazoa > Arthropoda > Insecta > Dermaptera > Forficulidae > Forficula > Forficula auricularia. The sequence continues at coordinate 299,662 of JALMQS010000887.1, read as the reverse complement.
TGGTTTAATAGAATGTATGTCGATCTGGGGAAATTGAGAGAGGTAAGGATGAGGGAGGATAAACCAATCGACTTGATTGGGGAATAATGGAATTGAAATAATTATCGGAAAAGAGGTTTTTTTATCTAATTAGATTTTTCCTCTTATTAAAAACATGGACTAAAGATGAATAAGGACACTCGATGGTGGAGAAGTAATCTCCGGAATCGAAGTAAAAAATACAATGTATACATTAATTAATGTAAAATAATTGGTTTAATAAAATTTATAAAAAAAAAATGTCGATCTGCATTTGGATATCACTCACGATAAAGTCTTTTTATATTACACACAATTTATAATTTCCTCTCAGATATCAAATAATTTTAATTTGTAATTTTAAATATTATTAGATATTGAATATAAAAACAATTATTATTTTGAATATTTACTTTAATTGAATAAAAATACTTTGATAAATTAAATTAGTTTTCATGTTGTATTCTACCCTTTGGCCAATTACGGATTGTGTTTTGAAATTAGTTTCTTTCGCATAAAAATGCAAATATTATTTTTTGTTTTTTAAAAAAGTGGAATGTTTTATACCATTTTGAAATCTTGATTAAATGCGTCAATTTTTTAATAATTTGCCATTATTGTTTGACATATTTTTTTTAAGTTATCAAGAGTCAAAGTTAGCTGATTAAAATTTTTTGACACATGAATCTGACAAAAATATTTTTTTTCTCAAAAAGTATAATACTCTTAGTTATTTTCTGTTTTGTGATCGATAGCAGCATTATTCAGGATTCCGTAACAAAAATTAGAATTATAAAATATGAAAATTCGTAGCCACAGCATTCAAATATTTAGAGCAGGGTAGCGATTTTCACGGTTTTCAAAAAAATGCCCATAACTCGAAAACTAAGAGAGTTTTATACAATTTTTATTTTTTATTTTTGACAATCCTGAACTCGCCTATCTCGTGTTCACGTTTGATCCTTGACTTTTGGGACACCTTGTATAATTGATAAATTTATTTGGTTCATGTCCAATTTAATAATAAATAAAAGATTCACTGGTTTTTGGACAATTTTTTTTATTAATGTTAAATATCAATTTTCGTACGACGACTTTTTCAAGTACTCAAAACAAAGGACAAAAGAACAATTAGATCACATAAAAACATAATATTTCAAATTACAATAATTTATACATAGTTGGCTATATGTCACCCACCTCAATTACTTAAAACATTAATTGTTGATAAAATAGTGAGAACATCGAGGCAATAAATAGTGTATTAACCAATTTACAAAAAACAATCCTAAATCATAGAGAAAATTTCTTTTGGCTAGTCGTGACAACCAAATAGTCCAAAAACCCGTGAATCTTTTATATAGTTGTTTTAAAATATAAAAATAAGAAAATAGTTTTTTGTCCACTTTAGGATTCGATCCGGACTCATCATTTTGCCTAGTGAATACTGTATTTATTTATTTAGGTACCTATTTTCTATTTGAGCTTATAAGAATGAAAATAATTAAGAATTATAGGTGAAAAATGAAAAAATAAAAAATACGTAAATATAGCAAAAATTTCGTCCTTTTTTTAGAGCCTAAAAAAAGTTTGCTACCGAAACCCACTCTTTACGATCATTAAGAAATCATTTTAAATCATAGCACTGTAATGTTTTCTTTTCCTAGAGTTAGATCAAGTTTTTTAAATTTATATCTATTTATTTTATTTTATTTTTTATTTTTGATCAAAGGTTTATTCACTTAATAAAATAAATATCTTTAGCACGGAAATTGCAAGTTGCGTTTAAATGACGGGCAAATTGATTAGTAAATTTACCTGCTCGAAATAGCCTACTTCCCGACACATTTATTTTTATTTAACATATTTATGTATAAAGTTTTATGAGGAATTTAAAAAAAATAAAATCTACACTTGAATTATTTTAAGCATTGCTTTTATATGTGCTTATGTTTTATATTTAAATGTTAAGACTAACAATTAATCTAATAATCTAAAATGAAATAACAAATGAACATTATCTGTGTGTATAATATGTATATATAATTAAATATATTTTCCTTTTAGTACTAATCATACATGATTTCGACATTCCCGTGATTTGTTTTTATATTTTTGAATTTAATTATGAAGGAAATTAATTTTTTGAATTTTTCTTTGTATTATATTTATATATTAATAGAAAATGAAAAATTATGCAGCACATCCTTAATATTCAGCTTCTTTTTTCTATTTTTTTTTTTTTAATATCAGTTATATATTGAGGATAGAAGACTCGAAATAATTACTCTAAAATATAACTAATAATAAAAAAATCTTGAATATGGTCAGAAAATAAAATCTTTAAAACTAAACCAAGCCAAGGGCGGATCCAGGAATTTTTTATGGGTGGGGGGTGAATGTATATAAGGTGCCCGATGTAAGATCTACTTTTTATCTCGGAAGTGTGCCGCGATCGAATTGTCCAAGCGGGGTAGGGGGGGGGGCAGAGGCGCCGCCCCCCCCCACACACACACATAGAACTTTATTTTCAATTTTAAAATTTTTAAATGTTTTTTTTTTACAAATTTTTTTGCCAGGCACGGGCCTCTATGGGAGGGGGGCGATCGCCCCCTCCGCCCCCCCCTGGATTCGCCCTTGAAGCAAGCTTTTGTTATTTTTAAAACTTTTTCAAGATTTAATAACAAAATTAAAAAAAAAAAAAATTGAGAAAACATTAAAATCAAAAAAATATTCCCTTTTTCTATATACATTAAATTTAATTATTAATTAATGTATCTGGAAGAAGTGAATGATTTTTATTTTTTTTTATTTTAATGTTTTCTCATTTTTTTTTTTTTTTGAATTCTATAACAATTAAATAAATAAATTAAACACAGGAATTATTTAACGGATTATAGTGGTGTTTCATAAAGTGAAAATAAAATTTAAAAAATTAAAAAATCTCTAAAATTATTTTAGAGATTTTTTATTTTTTTTATTATATAACAAAATTAAAAATCATTCACATCTTCCACATAGGTACATTAAATTTAATTATTTATTAATAAATAGGTAAGATGGTTCAAGAGTGCGCATTTTCTGTGGAAATTAATCAAGAGATTTTGGACACGATGTTATATGTGATTTATTATCTGAGTTTACGTATCTATTAAAACAATATAAAATAATTATCTAATAAGTAACGAGTTGAGAACTATTTACTAAACAATCAACCTCCTAAATGCGCACTCCTGCACAACCTATAAGGACAAGAGTGCGCACTAAGGTGTTCAAGAGTGCACAGTGAGGACAAGAATCGGAAATGTCACATTTGAAGTGTCCATTACCTATATAGGCTGAGAATTTCTCGTGCAACCAGTTTTTGCAAGAAATGCACTCAATCCAATCTTCCACGAGTGGTTCTTTATATTATATCTCTGCGCAACCTGGACATACCCACACTTTTTTCTTTGGTGCACTTTTTGGCTTAGCATTTTTCGGTTTAGTTTGTCTACTCTTTTTTGGAAAAGGTCTTTGATCCACAAAATCTATGAATAATTCAATTAAAAGGCTTGAACAACACATGTGTCGAACAAGAAATCGTGCGCACTCTTGCACTATTCTGATTAAAAAACTGAAGCGTCACTAGTGTCATCCATTACAAGGCATGCCTAAATGTCTGGTACGACACTGATAAGTTAATTACTGATGTATGTATCTTAAATAAACAGGAAAAAATGCCTACCTTTTTAACTTTTATTACAACCCTGTTTTCAAAACTGAAGAATATTACTTCACAGACATTTTTTGAAAATAAAATCTCTTTTTCTTATCTAAATTTTTGAAAATTATATCAAAACACGTAAATCTTTTTCGACAATACTCTTATCATGTCAGTGGATAGTGGACAACTGACATTAGTCTATAAACAACTATCACTTTAGATAATGACTCGGCGTACTCTTGTATACCTACATATACAAGGGAATAATTGTTTATTTTAATTTTTTAATTTATTTGATTTTATCTGTGGCTAAGGGAGGATAAAGAGCCTTTTGTTCATTAAAAATCATCGCGACGGACCCGAGAAGATACCTGGTTCGAACCCTTGGTGATCCTTATGTCTATAATACAAAATTTTCTTTATCCTCTAATTTAATTATTATTAATTTTATTAAATTCAAGCTCTCTATTGAAATTCAAAAAATGGGAATGTTGAAATCTATATAAATTAAAAAAAAGTTAATTTTGTATTTTTTGTATTATTTTATTTATTTATTTAATTTTTTGTGTCATCGGTGTTGTCTCTATGTGTCTGTTCTTTGTGCCTACTTGTTTGTACCTACTCACACACACACGCGATGTTTGTTCGCCTTCAGTTTTGTCAACAAGCGCCTGGACATCACGTGAGTCTTTATTTCTATCTCGCTCTCTATGTCGCTAGTATGTTATTCAAATAGTTTTATTTAAATATGTATTAAAATTTAAAAAATATATATAAATATTCTCTTAAATAATACCATATAAATATTAGAATATGTAGGTACTTTGTAAATAATTAGTTGTATATTTGCATGGAAACCCTAAGAGTTTGATTCTCTGCCTCGATCCTTAGAGTATTAATTTTTTCTTTATACAATCATTTCTGTTTTTATACGGCAGATAGATAAATTACAAAATTAGATATAAAAAAATTTAAATATAAAAATTTAATTTTATAAGTTAAAGGGTTTATTTAGTCACATAAAATAAATAAATAGATTTAATAAATTTATCAAATAAATAATGTTAATTGACTAAAACTACTCTATTTATTTATTTTATGACTAAATAAATCCTTATAAAATTAAATTCTACAAAAGTCACTTAATTTTTGGTAGAATCTTGTAAAAATTTATTATTGAAAATATTTTGTTTTGATAGAGTGGCAGAGTTGTTAATTCATAAAGTGAAATCAATGAATTGTCCTCTGATTGATACAAATAAACATATACATATAGTATATTTAATTTATTTGTTTCAGCATCAGTATTTTTAAGAATATATATTTTATTTGTTATTTCTTTAGGTTTAAGGATATCGAATACAACAAAACCAATTTGTCTATATCCCGGATAGTTGAACCCATGAGAAATAACAGATTTTTAATTAAAAAGACTGATGACCAAAGTCAAACCTTCTAAACTATAATCTCAAACAAATTAATTATATATATTTATATTTGGTATGTTTTTTATTTTTTCTCCGCAATTTTGTGTTTTGTTATGTTAAGTATATATGCATTCGCAAGTCCTTTTCTTGCTCTACAAATTTATCTGCTTCAATTTTTCCAATTAATTTTAAAATGGAAGTTCCAGACGACCAAAAAATTCATTTTTGATATCTGCTCTATTTCGCCTTTTGCCGTGGTCAAAAAGCTACGAAAAAGCAGCTCTTGACATTTGTGACATGTATGGAATAGATGCTATAGCTCAGAGGGCCGTTCAAGATTGGTTTGATAAGTTCAAAAATGGCAAATTCAAATGAATAAATAAAGCCTCCTGGAACTTCCATTTCAAAAGCCTGAAAATTGATCAAAATATTTCCTAATTTATTTTTTATTTTAGCCAAAGATCAAAAAAGCTATCTTGTAATACTGGTTGCGTATTTTGGATGTTTAGCACCTAAAATTTAAAATATTATTAAAGTTGTTAACGGGAAATAGGGACTATATTTTTTATGCAGATAATTTATATCTTATTATCAACGTTTCATCAACTTTGTTGACTTCTTCAGGACTCTAAAAAGTGATAAGGCCTCAATTAATACAGATTATAACATTTTCAAATAAAAAACAAAATTGATTTCAAAACCACTTCAATATATACAAAAAACAATTTGGGATCAATTTTGATTTTGATTTGAAAATGTTATAATCTGTATTAATTGAGGCCTTATCACTTTTTGGAGTCCTGAAGAGGTCAACAAGGTTGATGAAACGTTGGCAATAAGATATAAATTGTCTGCATAAAAAATATAGTCCTTATTTCCTGATAACAACTTTAATAATTTAATCAATGGACATAACTAATAATAAAAAAAATGATTAAAATATATTAACTTTTTATATTGATATAAGAGTATGGTATATTTAGAGCTGAATGTATTACTACACTCTCTACAATACCTTGAAAAGATACCTACATCAATGATAGTTTAATTTGTTTGGACCCTGAGAGTTTTACCAAAACTCCCCATTTTGTTCGTAGTTAATATATGAAATCATTAATTCAACAAATAATTTATACGTTAATAATAAAATATGTATTTTTAATTATTTTTTTTTCATTTTCGCATAATTTCAAATGAAGGAGCTGAAAGAAGCGTGCAAGGTGAGAGATATTATTTAATATTAATATTTTAAATAGTGTAGATCAGGGGTGGCCACAACGTGGCTCGCGAGGCACATGCGGCTCATCAGTCAGTCTCGTGCGGCTCTTGAACCCTCTTGAATAATACTGATTTTAAAAAGTATAATAATTAAATTAAAAAAGTAATAATACAAAAATTAAATTACTTTATGACCAGGCAATGTTGTTCAAGTACCACTTTCTTGTTGACTCGTAAAAGCACTTCTCAAAAGTAAAATGTTATTTATAAGTAACTAGAGCAAAAAATAAATGTTACTTCAATGCTGAGTGCATCTCTTGAATTTATATAATAAATTCTAAAAGAGAATAAATACTATGCTTTGATATTATTTTAAAAATATCATAAACACGTTTGTTTCTATAAATGAAATTATATCGACTTTCGTCAGTTAATAAGCATATACAAATGTTACTTCATTTATATTTTATAAAATAAAAAATGTGTCTTTTTTTAATAAACCATTAATTAATCTCCAAAAAATGTGGCTCGCTTTGAAATAGTTTTATAAATTTGCGGGTCCCAAAGTTAAGGTTAGTGGATAGTGGCCACCCCAGGTATAGATTATACAGTAGATAGAGAACCAGTGACATCTTTTTATATCCAGTTGCGAAAAAGCCTTTGCTAGGATTTTCCCTTAGGATGGACCAGAAAGGGAGCAAATACTTAAATAAAAAGGATGCGAAATTTATAAAAATAATTTTATTTCTACCAAAAATAAATAGATAAAAGTAATCAACAAATGTTTTTAAGCCAAATGGAAAAAATAAACTCTGAAATTATATAGTACATAGGTAGGGTTCGAAACAATCGGGGAAAGAATTTTTATATTCTCATTCTCATCAAGCTTACATAACTGGGAAGCCTAACAAGGGACAGGAGGTCCCGCCTGACCCGCGGCCCTTGGCAATTCTAGATAGAGCCTACGGTGTATCATTTTTGACAGGAAGAATTTCCACAAAAAATCCCGAAAACCAGCAATTGCAATTCACAAAGAAAAACAAGTAAGGAGCAGCCACCATTAGGCACTTGACAGCAGCAGCACCTGCACACATAATTTTTTTTAAGGGAATTCTTCCATTTGGATCCTTATTAAGTAAAGTATTATGTCGAAATGGTCAACTACTGCTGCCGCTACCTTACAACAGATATGATTTTAGGTACACCAGTAAACACAGAGGTGACTGAATGTCATATATTTCTGGTACAGAAATTCATATATAAAGAAAACACTTAATTTTTTGATGATTCTTTTATTTTTTCAACTCATTGAGGTACGAGTTCTATTTCCCCCCTCCCTCCTAGTTGCTTCTGTGCTATCATTACATCCCTGGGACGAAGCCCCTTATGTTATATTAAATGATGTTGCTGGTAAAAGCTGATTTTGTCTAATATATTTATATTTGTTACTTCTCGCACCAATTTCTAATTTTTTCTCCTTTTCTTAGTCGTTTGAAAAAGTATTGGTGCAAAATCTTCAGTTTGGATTGTCACCAAGTCTTTCCGAAGCGATCCAATCCGTACCAAGATGGCGGCTAATCCAGGCTTCGTTCCCTCATGTCATGCACTGTACAGCGTCATTACTACACAACAGGTACAAACAATATTTTTGATAATATTTGAATGATGGCCTTATAAATTAAAAAAATAAAAATAAATATAAATTTTATAACAGAAAATCTTTTAGAAAATTAACTGAACAAATATTCAAGTATAGTATCAGAATATAAATGCAATTGTAGTGAATTTTATTTAATTTTGGCGTAGGGATGTGGCGACCCCATCGCCCAGATGCCCATCAGGGACATCTGCAGCTAGCCTCCCCAAGTGATGAAGGGGTAGAATTTCGTCATAGAATCCCCTACTTGTCGTAAAAGGCGACTAAAAGGGGCCACCCAAGCCAAAGTGGAGAGTTGCTCGTGCTCAGGGCTGAATGGTACATGGTGGTAAAAGATGTGTATCGCAAACGACCTCTTTGGGGCACCAGGCGACACCCCATCGTACGTAGCCTTACACAGATATAGGGGGCTCTATCTGTGGTGACTTTTATTTCCTCCATACTCGTGGGAACAAAATGAGTTATTATACAAAAAACTTACAAAACAATACATCCCCTGTGCTATCCTCGATGGGCACAGAGTTAACTTTAACATTTGAATCCGAAGGGGGTCTAGAAAGCTCTCAAATGATAATTACCAAAGAGGACGAGCTAGGGATGAGCTCGACAACCGAGGCAAGCAAAACCAAAAGTCACGTGAATAAGAAAAAATCAGGGTCTTATAGAAGAAAGCGAAAAAGAGAAAAAAGGCTCCGAAAAGAAGGTCGTTCATCTGAAACTGTAGTGGAAACGAAACCCGCAGAGGGGATTGTGACCGAACAACCTGTACTCGCAGGAATGTTTCCACAAACAGAGCAGATGAATTCTGGGTCAAGTCATTGCCTTCTTCTGGTAACGGGAGAAGGAAGGGACATTGATCTGAAGATTTATGATCTTACTGCAAACGACGAACTTCACATCGTTTCGAACGTTTCTTCATCATCTGGCATTGAAGCGGGTAAGTCAAACACTCAATCCAAAAAGAAACCCTCTGGAGCTCAAAGAAGGAAGAGGAGGAGGGAGAGGAAGCTCATAGCTCTTTCAACTGAAACTGTTGAGCAGGAGATCCGCAAGGGAGAAGAGTGGATAAACACTGTTCTATACTGGCGGGAAATTCTCCACTCTGCAGGACAGTTGTATTCAATTAATTAATTAATTAATTTCATTTGACATTTTGACCAATACTATAAAATCTAAAAAAAGCTTTAGTACTGATACTGTAGTGGAGTCATGGCTATCGCAGACTAATAAGAAGGCAGTCTTTTACACAAGCAGGACAGTTGAATCTAATAAATTAATTTATTATTCTAATTAATTTTATTAGCATTGTGACTGAAACTGTGGTGGCGTTCGCAAGGGAGGAAGACCTGTACTAGCGGGAATATATTCACAAGCAGGTCAGTTGAAAGTAAAAAAAAATAAAGTAAAAAAAAAAGATATTCAACTGAAACTGTAGAGGAAATGAGGACCGCAAGGGAGGTGTGTGTTTTAAACACTGGCCTGGACTAGCGGGAATGTTTCCAATAGCAGGACCGTTGAATCTAATAAATTAATTCATTGTTTTATTTATTAGTTTTATTATACTTTCTTACTGAAACTGTTGTGGAGAACAATACCGCAAGGGAGGAAATTCCTGTACTGGCGTAAATATTCACAAGCAGGACAGTGGAAGCTATAAAAAATAAAAATAAAACTTTAGGACATGTTATCACCTTCTCATATTAACAGGAAACCGTGCCATTCAAGGACAAAAAAGATAATCTATTCAGGTCACTCAAAGTACCAGATACCTAGATTAGATCCAGCTAGTTAGCTGTTCTTCACGATAGCTTGTGATTTCAATTTTCATAGAAAAACTTACTGAATAAAAAGATCGATCAGCTTAATCACTGGTTGGAATCGTTCTAGAAAATATAAACAATTGTCGATACCAGGCAGAGGGGTATATCCTCGAAACTGGTGGATGGCTTGTGGAATCTCAAATGGTATAGTGATAGGAAAATTCATCAAACTCAATAATTGCATAAAGTACAAGAACCAAGTGTAATTTTCTACAAAAATCGAAGACGAAGATAATCAAAAACTTCCTAGAATATACATTCTTCAGTTGTTCGTTGTTTCTACAAAAATTTAAAGAAAATTAGTCTTCTAAAGAAGAGGGGACCAGTATGGACACTCAGACATTGTCCCTATTAGATGATTTTAGATGAAATTAAGTGGTGGGGAGGAAATTAGAAAACATTAAGACTGAAAACTTTCAAAAGATGAGTCTATCTCGTTTCATAAGGCGTTATTCAGTCGATTAATCTCGAAATTTGTCAAAAATCCGGAAAAATTGACCATTTTTAAGCTATTCTAAATATTTTTAACATTGAAAGTAAGATTATAATGTTTTGATTAAACAATTATTTTAGCTTTTAGCTGTTATTGTACTTACCTTCGTTTTCTTAACAAAACGGCAATTGGTTAAATATTACTAAATAAATTATACCTTGTGAAATGAGAAATTGTTTGCTTCTAGAGTAAAATCCTCTAAGACAATCAGAGAAACTTGTAGCCTAAGAGCCTTATTGACAATCAGAAATTCCCCACGACTAATATCCTTGACAATCAGAGAAACTTTTAGCGAAACACTAACATAGGATTTCATTGTGGAAAGCATAAGCAGTAAAAACAGGCTATCAGAGAGATATAAATAACTGTCAAACAGAATCTAGACCCGCGAATATAAATTTCATTTCCACAAATCCTCAATTCCCAAAGTTCACATTTGAGAGCATGAATGACAATTAAACAGCAATAATACATATCTCAATTATTATATTAAATACCATTAAATTTTACAACGTGGTTTGAAGCAGATTTACTCAACAACAAATCGATAAATTTTGAATCCAATTTAACTGTTCGACCAGTGTAGATAATAAATTGAAATATGTTCTGTGTTGTTGTTTAATTAACAATAAGACGAGATCATGAACGGGTTACATAATATTCGACTTGTAGTTTCCTCCGCAACCTTTTTTAAAATTTCAGGATCTATAATCTATTTGGATTTCCCACCCGAGAAGAGTGGAAAGTCTTAGGGGCGGGTTTTTAAGTTTACATGTCAATAATTAATTCTAAAATACTCTTTAAAGAAGCTAAGTTTGTTTTTAAAAAATGATAGGAAAATTATTAATTAAGTTAGAAATGATATTTTCTCATACTTAGGAAGAACTTTTGTTAGAAAATTTCTATAAATACTGACCTTTATGTGATCATTATATTAGTCTGTAACTTTACACCTTTATAACAAAAACGTTTTAATATCAAAATGTCAAGGCGGGTAATGTAATCTCTTAATGGGTTTAGCAAATCGTTTTAAGGCTAATGCTAAAAATAATAATACAGTGATAGCAGAATTCTTTAAAATTTAAATGTTGTTTTTCTTAGTGAGTTTTCAAAATTTTATATACTTAATATAAAAGATAGTATTTGTCTTAATAGATAATATATATTGTCGATACGGGTTTTCTTACAAGTAGTGAAAACAATAAAGTATTTTTGTTAAAAATGGGGTGAATTCTCACTTTGGGTGAACTTATTGGATCTGAATGTGTTAAAAGAAGGGGAATAAAAAGGCTTTTACCACGTGCATATGAAAAGGTTCCCCCACGGCTATAATTTTTACCATATTTAACAAAAATAAATCTTTATATTTTTCGGCTACTTCTCGGTAAACACTAGGAGACACAAAACATTGATTTTAACAGTTTAATGTGCCTTTAGGTATTGAAAACGGCTTCAGATTTAGAAAGATGCCAAAACGTCGTGCTTAGTCTAGAAACTATTTTCACTAATAGGAGGCCCAACCCAAAAGAATTTTCTGGTAGACCAACCATTGGTTTAAGAAGAAAATCTTTAAGTCATCAAAAATCTTTCCAAAATTCAATGCTAATTTTTGAACGATTTGATCCAAGTGAATTCCCGAGTATCACTTAGATTATCTCTGTTTTTGAAAATTTATTTTGAACTTAGATTATTATTCGTTTTTTTTTTTTTTTTTTCGATTCCTCTCTTTTGTTTAACTCATCTCCTTCTTTGAGATTTATATTTTTGGGTTTCAATTTATTAAATTTAACACATTTTATTTAATCAAAATTTTATTATTCCAAGTTGTGGATAGTCCATTATAATATTTCTACTTGCTTACAAATTTAAAAATTTCAAAAATTTAAAATTAGATTCTTAATGAAAAATTCAAAATTAAATTTTTCTGATAAAATTATTTTTCGTCCCATTTCCTTATATAACTTAGACACATAAATTTTTAATGATAACACATTCACCTACAGTGGGTAATTCATTCAATAAAGATGTTAATGTTTTCTATTTAGCGTGAGTGACAGGCACGCAATATGGAAAACGTATATCATCACCATGGTATGATAAAACATCAGGTACAATATATAAAATTCAATCATATTATATCTGTTTACTGGCGGATTAAAGTATTTGAAGCCTAGGACGGTCATTTGTTTTAGCTATCGCCCCCCCCCCCCCCCCGTCTTTTTCCTAAATTACTACTTTTTCCCATGCTGAATTTCGGGTTTAATTTCTTTCTTTGAGTGTTTGCAAATATTTTAAGTAAATATCATCTTTTTAAATCCAATTTAGTACTCCTTATAACTTATAAATGTTACAGAAATAGGCTTACTAAAGATCAAGAGATTACCCATTTCTTCTACCTTGAACAGAATTCCAGCATCATTCAAGTTTTTCCTGGTCTTTTGCACAAGCATTTCCCACCTTCAATTCCACCTTTATTTACTTCCAATTTGCTTAAATTTTTTAGGGAACCTACACTAACGAATTTCCAGCATTAGGTTAGAGAAATGATTATGTTGGAGGTGTATAAACCACCCCATACCAAAATAATCCAGGTTCTCGTTTAGAAAACGTATTAGACTTTTAAGCCTTGGGTATAGAAAGTGATAACATATCCTTAAATGTCCACCACACAAAAATACAAATCAGTTTAAAATTCTAGTTTTTTCAAGAAGAACTTATCAGACTTTGAGCTGTTGAGCGGTTGCAAGGTAAAAGCAATTAATATATATATATATATATATTTTTCTACAAAAACCTTCCAAAAATATAAATTATAATTATAAAAATTCTGGTCCTTTTCGAGAATATATAAGACTTAAAGCTAATATATACAATCAACGACACAAGGTAGTTGTTTCGCGACAATACTATCAAAAAGTTAATGCTAGAGTATATAGAACAGACAATAAGGATTCACAGTTCATAAGCCCAAAACTTTTTCTGTTTATGTACCAATTCTAGCCAATCCCGTGCTCGTTTGACAAATTGTAAGAGATTGAATATTTTTATATACATAAATACATTTTAAATTTCTATAAAAATCATTTTATTTTTTAACAAATGTAATCAACGCCTAGTCTAGCGCATGCGCGCTTTATACATCTTTTGCTGGTTAAATAAATGCGCTGTTGCCAAATTATATTTAGTGTAAATTGTTTTTAGTGTAAATTTTTCATTATTTATTCCTTATCATATCAGAAACTGTGTTGTAACTATGAATCAAAATTGTCTTAAAATATGTATTGGTTATTGTTTAATGTTGGTTTAGTTTTTTTATAAAAATGGTAAGAAGGGGTTCTTAATTATAATTCAATATGTATGTAAATTTTCCGATATCCCGTTAAAGAGCCTGAAAAACTCAATTTTTGAAATTTAATATCTCCGGAACTATATTGTTCATAAATTTCGTTTTGACACCAATCAAAGCAGAAGTATTTAAATAATAATCTGTCGAAATTTCAAAAAATCCTAAGAAAACGCATTTGGCGGAATAACTACCTTAAGATCGATCCCTTGAAATTTCTTTTAAATTCCACTACATGTTAACATAATTCTTTTGCCCAAAGCTGAATGTCAATCCATTCCTAATCAATTCTGGAGAAAGAATCCTATTCGTTTCTTCTCCTTTGTCTTTTTCAGTAGTACTCAAGCTTTCTTCAGTAATTCACTCTATATTACTTTCTCTGCGCTCTGAGTTATTTCTTGATTATTTATTATAGATTCTTCCTCAGCGCTTTATTACTCTTGGTCTGCCAGTGATCAATATATATATTCCAAACGCTCTTTTGTTATTATTATTATTATTATAATTATAATAAACAACAAAGTTAGTTGATTTTTTTGAAATATTTGTACCAATCTATAAATATTTTCCACTCTAAATGGATTTTATTCACAACTTAAATATTTCTTCTTTTCCTGGTTAATTCTTTAATAAAATCACTTAAGCTTCCACTACTAGACTGTAATATAGGCTCTATTTTTAATTTTTTAGAATAAATAATTTATCTATACTCAGCAATATATTCTGATAACGATACCTGAAACAAAATTTGAAAATGTACCTTTTTTTCTTAAATTTATATATTATTTATTAATAAATTGATTTATATTGTCCATCATTTAATTAAATTAAAATATTGTCTTGAATGTACTAACCATGTTTATTGATTTTAGGAATTTCTTAAAAGTCTCAACGTTTCGAGTATTTGTGTCTATTTTCAAGTGTAATTAGATTCATTCGCTTAATTAAATAAATTTATTTCAACATTTAAAACTCATTCGTGATAAATTACAGATAAATTGAATAAAAATTGTAAATTTTTTTATTTTTTGAAAAACTTCTTGCATCTCTTTCTATCTTTCTTCAATACCTAGTACAACCTTCATTCCTTCAAAAAACACCTCTCTAAATAAATTCAACTCTTGAATTTGACTTAAGATTTCTTTCTCTTTCTTTCCTTCTAGGATGCAAGAGTCAATCTTAAATCGATATTTTTAAAAATGCATCTTTTGGATTCGGCGTGTATTACAAAGTTTCATTAAACCTTGTTCTTAAATAATATAATTAATTATATAAAAAAAACGTTACTACAATCGGAAATTACCGGAAATTTTTTCTATTGATTGTTAGGTATATTATCAAGATAAATACAAATCTTTTATAAAAACAATCTTCAAACCCAAACTTTTCAGGAGAAATTCTCTCGAAACGTTTAAATTATTTTTATAAAAGATTTCTATTTTTTTTAATATTACCTATATATTTATGTTTTTATCAACTATAATTTTTAATAGGGGTCGGGTTAGCCGAGGGGTTAGCGTACCAGGCTGCTAATCAAGTGGACCCGGGTTCGCAACCGACTAAAAATCTTAATTTAATATCAGTATCCTAAATTGGCTGGTGGCAAAAAAAAAAATAATAATTTACTTTGTAATAGATCCTTAATTCAAAAGTAACAATTAACCATTCTTTAGAAACGTCTTAATTGAATGAATCTTACTTCCCCTGAATCTGGAGATTGATTGAAACGTTATGACTAATAAACATTCTTGAAGTCAATAAACATGGTCGCTTTAAATATTTATTACAGAAAAGACACGAATTTACAAAATCTGGGCCCGGCGGAAACGAAAATGCTCTATACGCTCCACTGGATAATATTGGATGCTGCTGAGGAATGTGCAGACGCGGATTTCGAGAAGGGCATATATCACTCCTCGCCCTTCTATTATCTCTTCACGATTCCTGCCATTACGGTAAAACCTTCACTATATTACTTATCACTAAGAAAAAATCAGAGGATAATGGACCAAACAATCATGAATTTTGTGATTTCATTCTCCATCGCAACGTTTCGTCCGTTTATTCGGACTTTCTCAGGCTTTTTGGATTCTTTTATTAACCCAAAATTCTAATTGTTTTACAAAATGCTCTACCATCTTGTAAAACAATTAGAATTTTATGTTTATAAAAGGACCCAAGAAGCCTAAGGAAGTTCGAATAAACGGACCAAATGTTGCGATTGGAGAATAACACCATAAAATTTATAATTGTTCCAAGGTATGTCATTTTGATGTAAATTTTGATAGTTGTTGTTTTGTGATGGGAAATTGTCATTGTATATTTTGTAATGACTGAAATGATTTAGACTGATGATGACATATTTGCAAATGTCTAAACGTTCCTGGGTGACAATAAAATTAAGTTAAAAATAAAAAATGAGAGAGTCTTCTGTTTTTTAAATAAAATAATTTTTAATTATTTCTAGAGACTATAGTTTCGAAGGCATTGCCTTCATCATCAGTCTATCACAAATATTTCAAATTAGTTACAAATTAAGATTTATACATTGAAAATTTTGAAAAATATATAGACTGATGATGAAGGCAATGCCTTCGAAACTATAGTCTCTAGAAATAATTAAAAATTATTTTATTTGAAAAACAGAAGACTCTCTCATTTTATTTTTAACCTAAAATAAAAACAATTCTGTTACCATCGACAGTGAAATCTTTTATTCAACTAATAAAATTAAGAAAAATAAACGATAAAAATGTGTTTTTTGTCAAAAAAGAATAAAACTAACACCTATTTAAAAGAGAATTTGTATCCTCAAAAAATTTAGATATATATAGATATATACAATATATAAATATATATAAATAAAAATTCTCAAAATTAATCAAGAAATAAAATTTATGATTGTTTGGTCCTTTATTCTATGATTTTCATTTTCATTTTCATTTTTTTCATAGACCTGAGATAATTTTATTTATTTATTGATTTATTCATTTTTGAAGGAGGGAATTCTTATTTAAAAAGACAGCAGAGTCCATTATTGAATAATTATTTAAGTTTGTATCTGCCCTATTATCCACACAGCCGTTTGATTTCTTACCATAGGATAATAAATTCAATTGCTTTCTGATTTTCTACACAGCATCAAATAAACTTCAAGAATATCTCGACAACACCCAAAATTGGTTTCATAAATGGAGAATACAAGTTAATGAAGCAAAATCGACTCATATTTCGTTCACAAATAGAAAAATCATAAGCCCTCCTGTATACTTAAATTCTAAACAAATTCCATACAGTAATTCAGTCAAATATCTTGGAATGCATCTGGATCAAAGACTTACATGGAAAAACCACTTGGAAAAAAAGAAACGAAATAAATATTAAATACAAAAGGATGTACTGGTTACTAGGCAAAAACTCACAGCTTGCCTTAAAAACTAAAGTTCTATTATATAAATCAATTCTCAAACCAATATGGTCATATTCGTGTCAAACCTGGGGAACTGCTAGTGAGTCCAACATCAGTAAAATCCAAAGAATACAATCAAAAATATTAAGAGGTATTGCGAATGCGCCTTGGTACTTCACAAACGAAAGTCTGCATAGTGACCTTGTTGTCCCTTCTGTTAGAAAGGTAATCCTGGACTCGTACAACAAACATATCAAAAAACTCGAAAACCATTCAAATATATCAGCCATCAATCTCCTGGACAATAGTCAAGTAACTAGGAGACTTAAGAAAAATCATATTCTAGACACCGAGGAGCGCGCCATTCTGCACAACTGGACTAATAAATTCAATTAAGGGTGACTTCGATGGAAGACTTCCCTTTCATGTGTATAAATGACAAAGTATTGTGTATGTGTGTTTGTTAATCAATTTTATCAAATTTACTTATAACCTGTTCAAATGGTTGATTGTAAATAAATTATAAATAAATAAAAAAAAAAATATACCATAGGATAATAAATTCAATTGCTTTCTGATTTTCCACATTTTTCAACCAAAAGTACTGAAGGAATAACCTCACATATTTAATCAGTTCATTGTTTTGGAAATACAAAAACTTTGGCACCAGAAGGAACTGTCGACGACTTTTGATTCTTGAGGTATCTCTTGGGATTTGAAAATAGCCATGGGCACAGAGACATAAAGGCAACCAAACAGGCAGACAGACAAAAAATCACGATTGAAAATGCTTTTTCTTTACGTTTCATTTCTAAACACGAATAAACACACACACACACACACACACACACACACACACACACACACAAATAATAGACATTTTGAGAAAATAATTAATATCTAGTGAAATATAATTTTTTCGATGTTCACTCTCTAAGTCTTTCTTGTAGACCAAAACATCCTGGTTTTGCTCTCACTTTTTTTTATCAAAATTGGTTTAGCCATTTTTGAGATATTTAAAAAAAAGCCGAAAAAAATGTGTGAGTCACATCCACATTGGAAATCCAGATTGCGCCATCTACGTGCCAGCTGCGCCGGCCAAATGGCCAAAATCATTTTCAAACATTAATGGCATAAAATTATCTTTCCAATAAAGTCAGTCAGTTTAATTTAAAGTTGTCAACCTCTAAAAAAACGGCCAAAAAGATTATCAAAAATCACACTCAAGACACATGTTTACTAAAAAAAATTTTATGTAAACTTTTAATTATTTTTTTTTTTTTTTTTATTCAGGATTTGGGATTTAAATATTTTTATTTCTGGTTTTGGGCGTACCCAACATATATGTTTCCTTTCTCGGACACAAGGCTTGTCTCTTATTTCTCCTCTATTGAGTCATTTCCCTTTTATTGTAACAAAAATTTTCAAACAGAAACGTCGCTAAAGAAGTTTCACTTAAAAAAAAACACAAACTCTTTTTTCATGCATGATTACAATACTTGATTGTATGGTAAACTAAAAACGAGTGAATTCAATACGGAGTAAAAAAATTAATATATCATATTGTGAATTGAAGTTAAGTAGATATTTCATTTGGTTGACGAGAGGCATAAGTCAAATATTCCATTTATAGATTAGTTTTCATTATCAAAATAAATGAAATCTGAATATGAGCAGGTAACGCCCGCATTTCTAAGCCTGATAACCGTTATATCATCAATAATTTATTCATATTACATAAAACAATTGATAAGCCAATGTAGGTATATTATAATTAAAGCATATTTACATAAAATTCAATTTTCAAAAATAGAAAATCAATACATAGTGCTCAGTAGAAATTTACATACGAGTATTTTAGACAAGACTTATCATAATTATTTCCTGTCAGGGATAATTAGTCAATAAGAAGAAAATTTTTATCAAGAAATTTAAAGTTGAGAATCAAAGATCATATTACATATGTTTTATTCATGTCAGAAGGGATCTCCCTTCTCAGAAGTCGAACCCAATTGCCAAACTTGTTTTCCGGGCAGTTGATTAACCATGTATCAATATCCTTTTGACATTTACGGATACATCGTCTCTAAAGTTAAGCCAATTGCTTAATACTTAGGTTGAAATCTTGCGGGGGCAATCCCTTCTGACACGAATAAAACATATCTAGTATAACTTTGATTCTCTGCCTTAAATTTCTAACACTTTTGGTGATATTCCCTCTAAAGAGACGTCAGATTTTTTGAAAACATGATCTTTTTCAAAAATGAAAAAAAACTCACTTGATTTCAATTAATAAAAATTTATATACCTAATAAAAAAACAGTATGAGTCTTGAATTTCAAAAAAGTCATTTTTTGATGACACAACTAGAGCTCGAATTTTTAGCTAAGAAAAAAAAATTACAAACCTAAATTAAGAATTATTAACAAAAAAATAGTCTTTAAAAAAAAATCGTTAAAAATTTAAATAACGTCGCATATTATTTTTAATCTAATAATTTCAATAAAAAAAATTGAATTTGAATCTCTAATTTAATGTATTAGTAAGGGGTCTCTAGCGTACTGAGTCTTGAAAAAAGTTTCCACTTCTTTTAATTATTTAATTAATGTTCTGGTGAGCGATTCTTTCATTCTCGAAGAAAATGACTAAAAGGACGTGGTCTCACTTGCTTTAGAGCTGAATGTCAAGAACAAGTCCCGACCTGTATCACACTATTAGAAATTAATTTCTTAATTACTATTACTCTAGAAATGCTCTTGCTCTTTACATATGGACCAAAAGGTTATTCGTTTTGAAGAGAGAGAATGTTCAATTGGACTTCAATTAAATCCAGACAAAAATGTAAATAAAAAAGGAATAAATTACTTTTTTATAATGATATTGATACAAAAAGAAGTTGCACCAAAAAGGTACAACCTCGGTAGTCTGCTGGTGACCCTTGTATCGTGGAAATAAGAAGAGATTTAGGGATTGGGTAGGAGTTGAAGGTGTTTGCGGATACTGGATACTTGCTGTGTCTTTAAATGGCGAGGGGACCGAGCCTTGAAAAGCTCTTTATTTTTTCCTCTATTTAACGATGACTCTTGCATTTTAGAAAGAACAATCAGATGCGGCCATTCACATGACTTTGCCATATACTTGCACCCTCTTTTATATTATTTTTTATTATTCTAATTTAAATATCAGCTTTCTTCGATTTTTATTTGGAAATTGTATTATTTTAAATTATATTTGTACCGTCTTTTGAGTTACTATAAATTTCACTGCAGTGAGCCATTTTCATGAGGGGTCATATGCGAAAATTCGTACTAGTCGATAAAATGGTTTAGGACTTATAGTTCTATTTTTTTAATCGCCTATTAATCATCTATTTTTTTAATCTCCCCCCCCCCCCCCCCACACACACACAGTTTGGCTCTCGAAAAAAATTATCCCCCCTTTTTTTTATTATAGGTCTTTTTTATATTCAATTTCAATTTTCTTGGTTTTTTAGTTTGAAAATTTTATAATTTTATATTTTTTAATCCCCCCTTTCATTAATTATTAGTTCACTTTCAACCAAAATCTAATCAACTCTTAATCTTGACCCACAAAAAGTACATGTGAAATTTCGTTTCGATATTCATACGAGATTTTGAGTTAGAGCGTACACAAAATTTGGTAACTTACTAAATAACTCACTAACAGACATTTTGACAAAATAATTAATAACTCGTAAATATAATTTTTTCTATGCTTACTCTATAAAGCTTTCTTATAGTCCAAAAAGCCATGGCTTTGCACAATTTTTTTCTATCAAAATATTTTCAGCCGTGAGCCGTTTTTACGATATTCTTCTTCTTCTTCTACTTATTCTTCTATATAGGTGTGAACACCTGTTCTCCAACATATTATAATCAGTCATCAGGGTCATAACTTTCTTTCCATCGTTTTTTTGGTCTTCCACGGCTTCTGACCCCCTCGGGACGGTTTTTTGCCAATATTTTCGGGAGACGGTCGTCTTGCATTCTGTCTACATGGGCAGCCCAGCATCTTCTTCTTACATGAACCCAATCGACTATGTCCTGAAGACCGCTTATTTTCCTAAGGTGTTCGCTCCGGATTTTGTCATGTAGGGTCTTCGAATGGATGGCTCTTACAACTCTCATCTCAGTTGTCCGGAGAAGCTGCTTTGTAACGGTTGTGTCTGCCCTGGACTCAGCCCCATATGTTATTATCGGGCGAACACAGGTCTTATATATCCTAATTTTACTTTCGGAAGACATAAACTTATTTTTCCAGACTAGATTGGATAGGCAGCCCGAAATTTTTGCTCCTTTGATGACTTGCGAAGTTACTTCTTCCTTAAGGTTTCGTCTGCTAGAAATCTGAACTCCCAGATAGTTAAAGCTTGGGACTTGTTCAATTGGACTGTTGTTGATGACTAAGTTACACCTAAGGGAAGCTTTTGCAATCGTCATGCATTTTGTCTTGGTGGTAGAGACTTGCATGTTAAGCCGATCGGAATTTTCAGAGAATTTGTCCAGGAGAATTTGAAGGTCCTCTTCGCACTCCGCCATCAGGACCGCGTCATCAGCATAGCACACCACTGGCAAAGTGATTTCCCCCAATTTGTAGCCAAGGTGTTCAGGTAGATTTTCGATAATATCGTCCATTATCACGTTGAAGAGCATAGGACTCAATGAATCTCCCTGTCTTACTCCACTGAAGATGCTAATAGGTTTTGTTCTCTCGCTATTGGATTTGATGTAAGTCGTGTTACCTGTGTTTAGATCTTGGATAATTTTTAAAATTCTTGGAGGAACGCCTCGCTTGAGAAGGCACTCCGTAACATCCTGTAACCTTACACGATCAAAGGCTTTGGAGAGATCGACAAAGCAAAGATATGCTGGCCTATTAAACTCTATTGCCTTTTCAACTAGTTGTCTAATGATGAATATGGCATCTGTGGTGGATCTGTTCTTTCTGAACCCCTGTTGTTCTTCTCTTGGCGAGATAAACCCTAAAAGAATGTTTAGGATTATTTTAGAGAATAGTTTGGCGGTAGTATTCAACAGGGTTATTCCTCGATAGTTTTCCGGATCTGTTTTGATGCCCTTTTTAAAAACCGGTATAGTGATACTGCTTTTCCAATCTACAGGTATTGTACATTCCTTATAGATCTTCTGGAACATATTTTTAAGATGTTTGATTAGCTCAGGACCGCCGTACTTCAGCATCTCATTTGATTACTCTTGACCTAGACAAACTGAATAAATGGGGCTCTCAAAATTTAGTTAACTTTAATTCAAATAAGACTCAATGTTGTCTAATTTCTAGGCGCGAAAATAGAGATTTCCCTGATATTCACTTCGATTCGAATACCCTGAAAATGTGTGACAGCCTATCCATGTTGGGCGTCTCTGTCGCATCTGACCTGTCTTGGAATGAACACATCTCCTCTGTGGCGAAATCTGCAGCAAGGAAGATTGGCTTCTTATTCAGGTCCAAGCGATTTTACAAACCCCACAACTTCTCACCATCTACAAGGCCCAAATCCGCCCCTGTCTCGAATACGGCTCTCATCTGTGGAGAGGAGCCTCAAAATATTCTCTTGCTACCCTTGATGCAATTCAGAAACGAGCCGTCAGGCTAATTGACGATTCTACCCTCACCGACTCCCTCGACTCGCTGGCTCATCGAAGAGATGTCTCCGCCCTTTCCTTTTCTATAGATACTATCACGGCAGGTGCTCTGATGAGATAAAATCAATAATTCCCCCCAAAGCATACTTTGCACGCAGCACACGTTTTGCCGACTCCCAACACTCTTTCGCGGTCAAATTAGAAAAGTGCCGGACCACTTCATTCGCGAATTCATATATCCCCATGACTTCAAGGAACTGGAACTCTCTCCCAGCCTCTATCTTTCCCAGCACCTATGATCTTCAAACCTTCAAAACCAGGGTGCATAGACACCTACGTCTACACCCTCTCACTTAATCAACTTTCCCTTCTCTTCGGTAATGCAAGGGTCTTTCGAGATCCATAGGGGCTACATCTTTACTGGTGCACCCCTTCTTGCATTCGATTTCATTAAAAAAAAAAAAAAAAAAAGATATGTCGTCCGGACCAGATGCCTTCCTGTTTTTCAGCTTTCCTATTTCGACTTTAACATCTTCAGTTGATATGTGTGTATCGTCGACTGAAAGTGCGATATCTTCGATGTTGTTGTTTGAGTTAAAATATAGGGTTTTGAAGTACTGTTCCCATTCCTGAATTGTTATTTTGTTGTTTGTGATTAACTCATTAGTCTCCTTTCTGCTTTTTCCTCAGAATTTTCCACACCTTCTTTTGGGCACCATAGAGGTCACTTTCCATCTCGTTTGTAAATTTTTGCCAGAATTCCTCTTTAATTTTTCTGATTTTAGCATTCACCCTATTCCTCACTTCAACATATACATCTCTTCTTTCTTGTGATGGGAGCGCCATATAAACCAAGTAGGCCTTTCTTTTTTCTTGTGCTAGAGTTTTTATTTCTGGTGTATACCAGGGTGTTGACTTACTGTTGTTATTTTGGGTTACAGTTCGTTTCCCTAACGCTTCTTCCGCTGAGCTGAGTACAATCGACTTAATTTTTTCCCATTGTTGGTCCACGGGCTCTTCTTCAGCGATGCGTGCTGCTTGAAATTTCTGGGAAATTCTAGACGAGTAAAGATATTTAACGCTATCATGTTGAAATGTCTCTATGTTGAATTTTGAGATTATATTGGGTTTTGGCTTTCTACTCAACTGGGCTGACAATCGTAGTTTCCCAATTATAATCTTATGATCGCTTCTTATATCAGATGTTATGTGAGTTCGAACGTCTAAAACTTGGGTTGGATGAATTTTCCTATTCGTAATAATATAATCAATAGTTGATTCATGCCCTCTACTGTTGCCCCATGTTGTTTTATGGATATCCTTGTGATCAAAAAATGTGTTGTTGATTCGGAGAGAATTCATGGCGCATAGATTTACCAAGAGATCTCCATTGTCATTGACCACGCTCTCATTGAAACGCTGTTTGACACCAGGTATCACATGATCTCCAACTCGAGCATTCAAATCACCCATTAAGATTAAATTTGATTCTTTAGGTACTCGGCTTATAGTATTGTGAAGGTCTTCATAGAAGGACTCTCGGAGCTCTTTTTTTTTAGATATATCAGGTGCGTATACACTCAATAAGTGCCAGATTGAGTTGGGGAATTTTAGGTTGACTTGCAAAATCCTTTCATTAATATATTGGATGTCATGTATGTTGTTCGCATATTTTTCGTGTATCAGCAGACCCACACCCGCACTTGCCCGCTCTTCTCTATTCTTCCCTGAGTATGCAAAAATATAATTCCCTATTTTAGTCGAGCCGCTTCCTTTTTCTTGGTCTCCGACATGGCGCAAAAGTCAATTTGGAAGTCATTCAGTTCTGTAAGAATATCCTGCTCTCTCCCGGCCCAAGATGTGACATTCCATGCCGCAAATTTAATTAAGTTTCGTTTCCATAATCGTTTTTTCCTTTGTCTTGCAGAGGTCGTTATATGAGTAGATCCGTCCGGCTTATTCTTTCTATTGGTTCTGTGAGCGTCAGGTTTTCTTTTAGATATGCGGGTTGCTAGCCCTACATAAAACCCCCAACCTGGAGGACCAGTGGTTCTCGCTTAGTCTGGCTCCATCTCATCCTCGGCCCGTCCGGCTTGGGAGGCCCTACCAGTAGCTACGCTACCGCCGGCATGGCCCGAGGAATCACATGAACACACAAGCCTCCCCACCACGACAAGGTGGAGAACCCACGATATTTAAAAAAAAAATTTAAAAACACTTTTTTCATGCACCATTACAATACTTGACCATACCCTCTTTGATAAAGTAAAAATGAGTTATATTTTGGGGATATTCTAAGATTACTTTGGAGTATGATGTATTTGCAATTCAGAGTCTCTCTTGAACATTCAAGATTCAATTCCATTTAAATATTCAAACTGGGTAGAGTCGTTGTCCATGAATCAATCTAGCCAGGTTTCAATCCCGACTCTTTACAATAATTTGACTGGCCATAATCTGACCTCAACACAAATTTACATACATATGAAAATTTTCAAAAATACAAATTCTAATCAAAATATATGGTTTCGCTGTATCAGATTTAGAATCAAATGACCTCAAAATTTTTTATTAAAGAAGAACGATTCTTTGAATAAAAAAATTCTAGTGTGTGCTTGAGACCACACGACAGAAGTGATAACTTATATGGCATTTATAATTCTAAATTTCTAGAATTATTAAAATTTATATTTTTATAAAAAATAATTTTTTTATGTAAACTACGGCTAAATCGAAAAATAGAAATACTTAGACCAAAAAATCCTGAATAAAAAAACTGAAAAAAAAAACTAAACATTAAATATAATAATATAATATTTAAAAATATCACAACAAACATAAATATATATTTAACAATCCCCAAAAAATAATTAAAAGTTTACTTAAAATATCTTTTATTTTTATAAAAATATAAATTTTAATAATTTTTTCTTTTTTTTTTGAAAAGGAGTAATTAATATATTTTCCGACAATGATTAAACTGGTACTAGACCACAGCCCAGTCGTGACGCGTGATGGCTCAATCTCATTTCTTCTTCTTCGAGTGCCATACCCGAAACGGGTGTCGGCGCCTCTCCACATATACCTGTGCTGAGTGTGTTTGGTTGTTTTACACAGATATACGGGACCTACTTTTTAACGCCGGTTCCGAACGGCTAATTTGGAGAGGTCACTTGGCAATTATACTCTTGGTAGGTTACCATTACTTTCCAAGAGGAGGCGACTGCAAATATCTATCTGCCGAGACTCGGTTTCGAACCAGCGATCTCCGAGTCAGCGACCCAACACTCTATCTACTGACCCACAGTCGCCTCCAAACTCATTTACTGCCCAGAAAAATAAAAAAAAATCTCATTTACTGCCCAGAAAAATAACAATGTACATGAGCGCCAAAATTCAAATAAAAGAAGATATTAATTTGAGCTTAGAGTTAATGCTGCAGCGCCACCTGTGGCTAGATACAGATCCCAACCGTGACGCTGGACGCCACGCGTGATTTGACGCGTGATGTGAATCGTGACGGCTCAATCCCATTTACTCCCAAGTAAAAAAAAATGTGCAAGACGCTGCCAAAAGAAGTTATCACTTCAAAAACATATCCGCCTGCTATAAGTGTCTATAGTTCACCTCGGATGTCAAGCCAAGTGACCGGATTGCATTCGGGTTCGATTCCCGAAGGAGCGAAATAGCCCTTCTGACATAAAAAAATAGTCCATAACATCTTGGATCTAGTAGGAGACCATCTCTCTTGAATTTATACACATTCGAACGCACGCACACAAACACACAAACACACAAATGGAAAAAATAGAAATATTCACTTAGTAGTTGGCTAAATGGATATTGTTCTTGAGGTCAGAATAAAAAAATATTCGCTTATCTTTGAAAAATAAATAAAGTTCTCTGTATTGTTTGTTTTGTTTTGTCTCATTCAGCTTTTCGTTTATCTTTTTGCGCCATTATGTCATCACTTGAAAGAATCGGATTTTCAAAATTACCGTTTGGAGAATGGATTGAAACTCTGGCAATCGTTATGGGAGTTTCAACATCCTGAAGCGCCCTGTTTCACCTCGCATGTGAAACCCAGGCCGAAAGCATTGTGGGCGAGACTACTCAAGGGAACACCCTCGCCACAGCCCAAAGTTTCCACTAGCGATTCCGTATTCGATGGACGTAAGTACAAAAAAAGTTATTATTATTTGTCTATCTTTTTGTTTTGACGAGAGTAGAAGTGTTGTCTATTCATAAAGAAAAATCAATTAAGTTACCCTATTCTTGATGCAAATGTACAGGAGGTCCTAAAAGTCAACGATAAGCAGAAGAAAAAGGGATAGACGGTCAAGAATAAAAAAAAAACTTAAATAAAGTAAATAAATGACTAAATAAAATAAAGTTTGCTAGTTTCCAAGTTATAGGCATTTTTGAAGTTATACTTCTTTTGGCGCGTTTGGATGAGAGTGAATTTGTGACCTGCGCGCGCAGACGTCCCAAAAATTAACATGATTGAAGTTGGCTACAAAATAGAATAAATAATATATTCCTTTAAATGACTGCAAGGAATCTAACAAAACGTGTTGTTATTTTCAAATTCAATAAGCCATTTGATGTGGATGTGAAATATGTTATTTATATTAATAATCAATTCTTAATAATTATATATTTATATAATTATATATTATATTTTTGAATAATATATATATTTATTATATAAATTTGTCAGTTACAAAAACTGTGTAAAAACTTTGAGAGTGTTTTCAAATATTAGAGATTAATTCTGTAAATATTATATCTAGAATTATTACTGGAGATAATTATGATTTGAACTACTTTCATTGACTTTTTGTTACCCTGAAGAAGGAGAGAATAAATCTCCGAAACGTCGGTTTAACAAATAAATGTAAAATAATAAAAACCATTATAGTCTTATTTTTTACAACCACCGTGGACTGCCTTCATCAACATCCAATTACTGGAGAGTTAATTATTTTTTAATAAATATCAACAAGACCATTTATATCATATTTTAGCTACTACAAACCTCTAGTCCCTCGCCTGCCTATTCAATTATTACCAGAAGAACCTATGGATTTTATTTTGACTGTATAGCTATTTTTACTAAAATAAAACTTTTTAATTAATTTTAACTTTTTTCTTCGATCTTTACTGCAGTTTTGTTTTTTTGAAATTTTTTTCAGAAGTATAACTTCTAACGCGTGTACAAAAGTACACACACATTTTTTTTTTTTTGAAAATTATGAAAATCGCTTCTCTGCACTAAATATTTAGATCAAGGGTGTCCAACCTTTTGACCTAATCGGGCCACATTTGAAGAAATAAAATTGTCTCGGGCCGCAGATTTATCTTATCTTTATTTTTAACTGATGGTTGAGCTTATAATTTTCCTTTTAGTAAATTTAATTCTTAAAAATATCTTCACGTACGTACCTATATGTAAATTCATATTTCTAAAAGGTGAATAAATATTGTGAAGCCAGGAGTATTTATTTCAGGCTAAATAATTTTTGTATAATTCTAATAAAGAGCCATTTTTAAAGATTTATCTTAATTCGATTGATATTTGTTAATCAAAAATTAAGTTAATAATGTAGAATAATGATATTCACCATGACAAAGAGGCAAAAATATAATAGCCTAACAATCTTTGAGTTCTTTTTCTTCAGGATTTTGTTTTTAAATCATATAGCACTTAAAAATTTTTAAATACTGAACTAATAAATACGAGTATTTTAGTAAATGTTAATATGAGGTGAAGAATAATTTTTAAATATTTGAAACTTCTTTCCTTTTCTTTATTTTTAACTGATGGTTGAGCTTATAATTTTCCTTTTAGTAAATTTAATTCTTAAAAATATCTTCACGTACGTACCTATATGTAAATACATATTTCTAAAAGGGGAATAAATATTGTGAAGCCAGGAGTATTTATTTCAGGCTAAATAATTTTTGTATAATTCTAATAAAGAGCCATTTTTAAATTTTTCTTTCAGTTCAATGTCTGATTGCAGTTCCATAAGAAAGTCTGTAGGAAAACTATTTATATCTAATAAAAATGTATTCAAAATATGCTGAAATTGTGATTAATTTTTCGAACATCTTGATATATTTTTTTCAAAATTGAAATTCTGCATTTATTCTTAAAAAAAACTGTTTGGGAAGATTTTCCATTTCTTCTTATTTTAGAAAGAGTCCTGGTATACTGATTAGATTTTGGAATATCTGCGCTCAAAAGGAAGAAAATATTTTTTAAATTATTCTATTGAGATTTTAAGATGATGTTATAGTATATACATAAATGAACAAATTGTATTTAAGTTTATAAATAATTATTAGGCCAGCTCTAGGGTACCGAGTCTTGAAATAGTTTTTACTTTTTTTTTTATTTAATGTGCGGGTGAGCGATTCATTAGAATCTGATGGATGAAAATAACTAAAAAGAGTCCGGATATAATGATCTATCTTTCTTTAGAGCTAATGTGTAGGTATTGCAAGGATGCCTGAAACAGGTCTGGACTTGTAAGTGGATTCCACTTACAAGAATAGACCTGTCTCAGACTATTAGAGATTAATTTCTTAATTTCTATGATTCTAGTAATGGCCTTTTACATTCGGACCAAAACGATACTCGTTATAGAGAGAAAGAATATATTCAATTGGGCTTCATTAAAATTCAGAAAAAATCTTCAAAAGAAATTATTTGTTGCGGCTTTTACTAGAAAGCGTACCGAGTCTTGAAAAAGTTTTCATTTTTTCTTCTATTTTTTTGTATTCTTAAACGCGATTACATTTCTTTTAATTTTAGAAAGAAAAAAATATATAAGGTCAAATTGTATCAGATATGTTTTCCAGTAAGTACACAAAAATCTTTAAGAAGGTTTATAATTTTATTTCGGCCCACATTCATTGCACTGCTGGGCCGCGGCTTGGACAGCCCTGTTCTAGATCCTCTGAATACAAATATTCCATATTCCATATAGCTGATCAAAATTTTTTAACAAATCAATCTGGCAAAAAATAATTTTTCCAAAAAGTATTATTCTCATAGTTTTATTTTATTTTATTCAAGATTGCGTAACGTAAACTGGAATAATAATTTTAATTTCTTAAAACTTTCATAAAATATTCAAACGTTTCGAATGAAATTCTAGCTTTATCAATGAAAATTGGATAAAAGGGTTGCTTTAAGAAGGAATTATAAAGCAATAAATATTTTGAAAAATATAAAAATTTAACGAAAAATAATTTCTCCCTAAAAATGGATCAATCTTAGAAGAACAGTTCATATCTTACTTTTTTGGTAATTAAATTTTTGTTAGTTAAAATTTCGATCATTTCTGAAATTAATCGTTTATTTTTTTTTTTGCCCAATTAATCCTTCTAAAATCTACATCCCTTCTATAAATTATACCACTAAATATTAATTTTGCTCCCTGAAATTTATTTCTAAGAGAAATAACCTAATCTATCAAATTTTAAACGGAATACCTCAGCAGTAATATCATAGATATTATGCGTGCCTACATGAATAAAAACTAAATCCCTTTCTAGCCCCTACAGTACCTTCTCTACCATATTTTCCAACTGTTCAAATCTTATACCCGGGAAACAACCATGAACTAAACCCCGGGATGCAGTATAAGATGCCGAATATTTAAATAAACTATCCCTAAAATTAAAACTCTATTATCAATTTCTCTAACCCCTGAATTATCTAGTAAAATATGTCTCTCCTGACAGACCGCCGAATTAATCTGTCCTTGGCCAATAACATTTCTAATAGCATCTAACTCTTCTCGAACCTGAACCAATTCCTTCTCCAAAATATCAATTTTCTCTTTCATTCTTTCTAAACTATCATTTTCGGAAAGAAATCTATCACTGGTTCCAACACCTATACTCCTAGTCTCAATTCTTGAATCACTATATATTTCAAACATATCTAAAAAAAAATTAAAATTTTTCTTTTTTTGAAAATAAACAAAATGTTTACCTTAGCAACGTAGAGATATCCTTATTTCTGCTTAATTTCAAATCCAACTCTTTTTTTCTTATCTCTAATTGAAAGGACGAGTTAAATAATAACAAAATATAATAATAACAAACATATTCTTATATATAAATAAAATAACCCTACTTTATTGATTCTTTATATCTTGAATAGATATCACTCCTATCGTAATTTCCCCAATAATAATAATAAACTATCGTATACTATATGAGCCGTTTATTTTGAAAGTGTCGTAACTCCAATTTTGAAGAAAATGAGTTAATAAAAGATTTAGTTATACATTGATTCAACCAAAACATTTCAGTAGTAGGTCAAGTTCGAAAAGTAGTGAAATTTAATGTACAACCAGTTAACTTCGCCAAGAATAATTGAATTGAGAGATCTACTATTTTCTCAGCTTAATTATTCATGGCGAAGTTAACTTGGCTGTACATTAGATTTCACTACTTTTTCGAACTTGGCCTGTTTTTTCACAGAATGTTTTGGTTGAGATTTCTCGTCTTTTTGTAAGCTATGAGGAAAGCCCGTTGGTCCAAAGGTCTAGACTTTTTATTTTTGAACCTCCCCCATTTTGGGTGGTTAGTTTTTGAATTTCTAGCTTTCTGGGGGCCTACAGAATATGTATACAAAATTTGGTTGAGTTTGGTCCAACGGGCTACCCTATAGGTTTTGATGACCTTTCAGTGAGTGAGTAAGTGCCAAAATTAGCTATTTTCTCAGGTCCATATCTCAGAATTCATTTAAGCTTTATTTTTGAAATTCGGTACTCTCTTCAAGATGGATTACATAATTACATGTGTACAATTTCAGTTCTGTATCTCAAATGGATTTCGAGCTGCAGGGGGATCGAAATTGGCTCGAAATGGAATTAGGTGTACACCGTCTTTGGAATTATTTGGGATTACTTTTGAATTCATTAGATAAGTCTTCTACTTAGAAATGAAAGTGGAATTAGGTGTACATGATTTTAGGTCGCGGCTCACTCCTCGGGTTCTTGTAAATTTCGTACAGCGTGTACGGCCAAGAAAATGGTCGAACTTGGCCTGCGAACGCTGCGCGCTTTGATATCTTCTTTTTATATTATAATATCACAGCCAAAGGAGTACAATATCCTCATGAATTAGTCAAAATAAATACATCAAAATATTATAAATATGTATATGTATTTATAAAATTATAAAACAATTATCTCAAAATAATAAATAATTGACTTAGGCACTTTCAAAATAAACGGCTCATATCTATATTGAAGTAATTTTTTAAAGGTCAATCAATCCTTTTAGGGAAAGGCTCAACGGAGGTGTTTCTCCAGTCCGGTGATATTTCACCCAATCAAGCGACCTGTTTCACATTCCCCGAACCACAAAGCACTCAAAGATCGTCATCCTCAGAGACAAGAAGCACCGAAGAAGAGGTTAGTTATCAGCAGCTTCATTATTAAATGTTGAAGAATAAGTATCGATGATTTATGTTGTACGTTTCTAGAATGCTTGGGTGTCTTCACCAAAAGACACAATTTTCCCGGAGACCATCCCTGAGGAAAGTTCAAGTACTGAAGAAGAACATGTGGTCATTTTCCGGCTACCCTCCCTTCCTGAATCAGAGAGTATCAAAGAGTCGTCCATTTACACGGTGATTAAACACTTGCTTCTATAAAGAGTTTTTTATTTTCTACGTTCTTCTTAGTATTTGATCCTATCAATCCTTCTCTATTCTCTTGCAACAATCGCACCCTGTTCTAGTACAGTGTATGTTTTGCTCTCTCTATGTGATTGTTAGATAATATGGTTCTCACAAATTTGGTTAATTCACCTGTTTGATGCAGGTGATTCCTAAGGCTGACACGAGTATTTTTCAAGTGCAAAAACGCCCGCCTCCTGTTAGTATAGAGCAGGTGACAGCCGTTTCCGGATCGGATACAAAACCACAGAGAGGGAAACGACCACCACTTCAAAGATCTGCGTTAGTCAAACTAATTAATTATTTCAAAAAAATTAATCAATATTTTATAATTTTGCTCCTAAATTCTCTATATTTAAATAATACAGTCATTTAATTCTAATGAGCAATGGATTTAAATAACTGGTATGACTTGGGCGTCCATAAAAACAGGTCGGGCAAACCCGATTTATACCACGAACCACATTCATGCCCTAAGCAATTCTAAAGACCTCACATAAATAAAAATAATTTCAATTTTTTCCTTTTTTTCGAAATGTGGCTTTTCAACGAATTTCGTAATTATTGATTTTTAATGTGATTAATAGGGGAGTCGGGTTAGCTCAGTCGGCTAACGCACTGGCCTCGCTTCGGCATCGATCGATTATGACGATGTTAGAGTGGAAGGGCGGGGTTCGATCCTAGCTGGCAAAAAAAATTCTACCGGCTGAAAACTCGGCTCCCTCACTAACCCTACTAACACTTTACTTATGTGCTGTCTAAATGGGCTTTGTTCCCGGTGACATTAAATAAATAAATAAAAAAAAATGTGATTAATGCAAAGGTACCCTGACAGTGTTCATTGTAAGTGTATATTCAGTGTAAATGTGAAAAAGAACAATATTACAACCAGATATGAAAAGAAAACGTCCATTAAACCAATGGTTCTTAACCTATGGGCCGCGAAACATTTTTTTTGGGTCGCGCAGAGTCGTTAAAAATATTTAAATATTTTATTAAATTTATTTTCAATAAGTTTAAAAATATATCATAATTTTTTAAATAATTTTACTAAGTAAAGATATTTAAAATACGTACTTTTTATTAAATTTTCCTTGGATCGAAAAGTACCTTTTATTATATCTTAATTATTAAAAAAAAATATGTGACTAAAAAAAAGATCATCATTGTAAAATTGAAGAAAAAATTTCTCAAGTATGAATTAAAAAAAAGGTAATGATAAAAATTTGGCTTTTTTTTTAGGTGGCGACATGAACATACGTATTTCTCAAATGTGGGTTGCGGCTTAAAAAGGTTAAGAACCATCGCATTAAACCAACAACAAAATTTATTTTTATTTTAAAATATCAATGCCTATTTCTTTCAGTTTGATATTCACGCTTCTTTTCGATTACTTAGTTTTTCTAATCCTATTTTCTTAGCTCTAGCTAGACGCCTTAGCAATAATATTGCATTGTAGCTAGATTAAGTCCATTTATAACCAGTTTGAAAACCAGTGGAAACATCAACACCAAATAGAGATCTGAACGTATCCTAATATGCCTTCTCATAATTTATGAGTTCTATAAAACGACAATTAAATTCTAATTTAAGTTTTCTTATATCTTCTCTGAGATTTGAAAAATTATTATTATACCATTCTTTTAACAATTAAAAATATTCTGAATATTGTGGATTATTATTTTTAAGTTGGCTTTTAAAGAATAATAATTTCATTTGAAACGCTTTATTCAAATTACAAGAATCAGTAAATAAATTATTCTGACCCTTCAACTCCAGAGGTATTTAATTGGTTCAATTTTTAAAACTTAAAAAAAAATTGTGATAGACTGATGATGAAGGCAATGCCTTCGAAACTATAGTCTCTAGAAATAATTAAAAATTATTTTATTTAAAAAACAGAAGACTCTCATTTTATTTTTAACCTAAAATAAAAACAATTCTGTTACCATCGACAGTGAAATCTTTTATTCAACTATTAAAAAAATCATTTGGTGTGGTCACCACACAACTTTCACATTTTTTATTTGAAGTTATCGCGATTACACCCCCTCCTTTATTTCCTTTTTTTTTGATTTTCTCAAAAACGGCTCCATCGAATTTTTTAAAAAATTACCGTATTTACCGAGTGTCTCGAAATACTAATTTTTCAAAAAATCATTAGAGCCGTTTTTGAGAAAATAAAAAAAAACGAAAAATCTTTCATGTAAATGTCCACTTTCGGTTTTTCGATTTCAACCAAAAGCTTGCTGTATTCCTTCTAGCCTATATTGAGCTTAAGTTCGAATTTCGTATTATGGTTGCGAAACGCAGGGGGGGGGGTACATACATACGTACATACGCCTTGACCAATGGATTTTTGTCCCCTTTTTTGCCCCTGGGGACCCCAATTTCTGGTTTGATGTCCTAAATCCGGTTTACAACTATTAAGGCCATCGATTCCTTCCATCCAGAAGTTATAAAATGAAATTAACTTTTTTCAACTTTGAGATACAAGTTCTCAAAGAGTCAGGACCCAGACAGGGCATTGCAATACTTCCACATTATATTCTATGAATAGAAATGTGAAAGTAAAAATCTTCATATTTAAACCCGGGTACACATAAAAAGTCGTGGGTCGCTTGTTGGTCAGTCCTGGTTTAAAACCTTGCTACAACATAGAATCCCCTGGTGAAATAATTATGAACTTCTAGCTTACCAGACGCGCTGGATTGGTTGCGTACCCATCAGGCAACATTACTAGCCACATCTAATGGATTAGCTATTATCAGGCACAGACTGGCCATCTGGTAATTGTGACAAATTCCAAAAGAGCTAGTGGCCAATTGGGCCAGTCTCAAAACTGATAATAAAACCGTCATTTTACATCTGCACGTATTTATAATCATAATGTTCTCGTGGGTCTGCCTTAAACCTCTAATTAATACTTAAATATCTACTACTTCATTGTTGCTACTTCAAAAATTTTCATTAACATAAATAAATAATTAAGAAGAATAAATTGGAGCATCTAAAATTACTTTTAACCCTTTAAATGCAAATAACAAATATTTATCAACGGCTTGTGATCATTTTTGTTGGCAGGGTCCAATTGTAAGGTTGACGATATTGGATTTGGAAAAATGACGTAAATAGTGGTCTATGATAAGAGCAAGGCGCAATCTTATTTAGGGTACAAAAATCGTAACATTAATAAGATTTATAATTTTGTTTATGGAGAATAGTGTAGGTTCGAGGTGAAACCTATTTCATGAAATTAAAAATTTAAATTTAAAAATATTAATGACAAGGAAGGTTTAAAAAAAAACTGTGAAACCTATCTTGCAATTTATATATTTTAAATTTAAATTTTTTGGAATCGCGTTGTCCGAGCTGGCTAAGGCTCTGGGTCCGCTTCAGCATCGTTGATGACGATGTTCAAGCGGGAGACCCGGATTCGAGCCTGGCTAGCATATAAATTTTCGACCGGCTAAAAATCGGCTCCCTCACTAACACTACTAACACTTTACTGATGTGCTGTCTAAATGGGCTGTGTTCCCGGTGACAATAAATAAATTAATAAAAAAAAAAATTTAAATTTGTAATTTTAGATTAATAATTGTTTTTAAGGTTTCGTTCAAAAGTAAAACATTTCCTATTGGTGTCGATCCAATAATGTTTCTTTGTCTCTCTGAGTATAGCTAGTAAAATAATTAAGATTTAACTTAAAATTTACATTAGTTGAATAAAAGATTTCACTGTCGATGGTAACAGAATTGTTTTTATTTTTAACCTAAAATAAAAAAAAAAAATTAAAATTTACAAGTTATCTGTAATCATTTTTTTCTGAATCAAAAATAGAATTATTTTGGGGTAGGTTGCTATCCTCTATCTTTGTTAGAACCCGATAAGCTGTATTCGTTTTTATAGTATAGCTATAGGTTATTGCGAGGGGTGAACCGCGATTGGAATAGGTGTACACCGTCTTTAGAATTGCTTGGAATTACTTTGGAATTCATTAGATAATCTATTGTCATCTATTGTCTTCTACTTGGAAATGAAAGTGGAAATGGAATTAGGTGTACACGATTTTAGGTCGCGGCTCACCCCTTGGATTATTGCCAGTAGATGATAAAGTTGACCAATATAAAATACCGATAAAAAAATCACCTTTTGTAGTACTTGTTGGATAGAAATTTATATAAAATTATACAGTTAGCTTAAGAGCTACTTATATAATAGTTACTAGAAGTACACATATATGTAAGTCATGTGAATGATGTTAATTTATGCTAATTTAAAAGTATAGTAGAATTAATTAACTGACTAGATTATTTCCATATAGTTAATTTATGAGCCTAATTGTATTTATTTTCAAAAAAAAATATTAAAAATTGATTTTGAATATATTGCAAACTTATTGTTCTATAAAACAATTACTTGTTTGTGATGTTCTAGTTCATCTATTGATAAGGATGCTACTCCGCCTGGCTTGAAACCTCTTCAAAGCGTAACTTCAGCTGATCTCTGCGCGGCTACTTATCTCGATGTGGCTGTACTTCGCTGTTTATTTATCTCCCAATGGCAAGAGGAAGGAGTCTATTGGGCTCTCCAATTTTTTTATCATCGGTAATTTCAAATTAAAAACTTAAAATTGGAAAAAAAATGCGCCTTAAACACACTACGTGAATTAACTTAACTTTTCGTTACTTATTTTTAACCCATTTATCCTGCAAGATCATATAAAGTAATTATAAAAAATATTGTAAAAACATCTAACGATTTAAATTTTATCTCCACCACCTTCCATCTTATTTAGGAAATCAAATTTTTATTCCATTTATTCCGTACGATCTTAAAGAATAACTATACAAATAAAAAAATCATTTAAAGTTTTAATTTTATTAATCTCTCTTTCAATTTCCGTTTCTCTTTTTTATTTCACAGGTTCATAGAGTCTAATCAAAATTTAGTTCGTATCAGCCAAAAATTTAGTGATTTTAATTGTTTTTCCTCCAAAAGCGTCAAAAGAAAATATTAAGTATGTTGTCCGATTTTAAGCAAAATCTACCGATTTCTTTATTTCATATTATATGTATAATGATTAAATATATAATTTTGTTTTGAAATTCATATTAGTTTTTTACGAGGGGTGAACCGAGACCTAATATGCTGTACACCTACTTCCACTTGTAGTTCCAAATATTTCCAAGTACTTCCAAATATTTCCAAGTCATTCCAAATATTTTAAAGTACTTCCAAATATTTCCAAGCACTTCCAAACATTTCCAAGTACTTTCAAATATTTCCAAGTACTTCCAAATATTCCAAAGCACTTTCAAATATTTCCAAGTACTTCCAAAATACTTCCAAAGAGGTGTACACCTACTTCCAATCGCGGATCACCCCTCGGTTTTTTAGCTAGAGCAGCCACAATAAAGACAAACACATCTACTAACGTTTTCAAAAAATAAATTATATAAATGAGAATCGATGGAAAGGCAGCCCAAGAATAATGAAAAATAAAAAAATTCGTATAAAAGAATTTATTAGAACATCATTTTCATCCTCTTAAGAACCTACGTTGAGGATGATCTTTTTCATGGTTTAAAAGGCCCAACAAAAGAAACATATAAGAAACTTCTTTCTTCTCTCTTCAACAGTGTTGATGTTTCTTGTATGATTTCTTGGTTGCCCCTTTGAAGAAGGAGGGAAAATCCTCCGAAATGTAGGTTTTTAAGTGAGCGAAAAAGAATTTTCAATAAATTTTTATATACGAAATTTTTTTAACATTTTTCTTGTGCTGCTTTCATCAATTCTCCATTAAATTCTACCAATCCGTCTCTAAAAGAAAATACTTTTTATATAATTAATATCTCCGAAAACATTACTTTTTATACTTTAAAGCTTTTTTGTAGGCCTTAATGCAATTTATTTACTAAATTTTTTATCATAATCAAGTGCAGCATGTTTTAAGAAATTTAAAAATAAATAAATAAATAATGCAATAACACCACTTTTTTCATGGACACCACCAAAATGTGATTATTTTTATATGAATTCTCGAAATTTGTTTTAGTCTTCGCCTGATCAATGAAGAGAGTTGTACACAACAGCAGCCCAGAAGACGGAGTAATTCTTTGCCGATACCAAAGATTGAAGTCTCTTTTTATCAGAGTAGTTCGGATTTGAAAAACAAAGAAGCGAAAGATTTCATTGAAGTGCCAGATGTCAGAGACGTTACGTTACTCACAGGTCAGCTATATTTCTTATTTTTATGTTTTAGCCCTATATTTATATCTATAAATATATAAAATAAATTTAAATTCTTTCATAAAATAATCTTAAAACGCTTATTAAATGACCTAACTTTTCGGAACAAATTCTACCTTTAAAAACGAAAGAATTTAATTTTTATAACAAATTCTAGATTTTAGTAGAAATATTTTTTATATTCCGATATCAGAGGGGATTCATCAATCCACTCTGATATCGCAATATGAAAAATATTTCTACTAAAATCCTAGAATTTGTTATAAAAATTAAATTCTTTCTTTTAATATACATTGGTTAACACAGGAGTTTTTAAAAAAGGCTTATAGTGGTGTTTCACAAGTAAAAATAAAAATTAAAAAAAAAATTTAATTATATTTTTGAAGTTTTATTTTACTCTATACATATTTAATTTTTTTGCAAAACTCCTGATGATAGTCTAAAAACCCGAAATATATATAGAGTAAAATAAAACTCCAAAAATATAGTTAAAAATTCTTTTAATTTTTATTTTTACTTGTGAAACACCACTATAACCTTTTTTAGAAACTCCTGTGTTTAATATGCTTCACTATAAACCACCACTGCTTTTCCTAAATGTTACATTGGTTAAGTTTAACCCGAGCTTATTTTTTGAAAAACATTCCAACTATTTTCAAAAAAAATAGATGCTCAAATCTTTAGTCTTATATTTGAAAGAACATTTGTAAAAATAGTTGCTTTATTAAAAAATAATTAAAAACCTATAAATATTTTAAAAATAGACAAAGATATAAATTGTCTTGATGAAATTACTTGAATAATAATAAAAAATAAAACGTTGATGAAGGAAAGATGGCTGTCCAAAAATTTATAAATTAGAAAGAGAAGAAAGAATTCAGCCATTAAAGAAAGCCTCTGTCGAATACATATAAACTCCCAATTGTAGAAAACAGTTTCGGCTTTAATTATACAGCTCATTAGAACTGAAGATGACATTATATAATTAAAGATTAAAGCCGAAACTGTATTCTACAATTGGGAGTTTATATTAGACAGAGGCTTCCTTTACTGGCTGAATTCTTTCTTCTCTTTCCTAATTTATAAATGAAAAATGGTGTTGCTATTTTATTAAAATCTAACATTAAATACAAAATTATTCAAAACAACTTCAATATTCCATTTGAATCGTGCGCTGTGGAGATATTTCTGGAGGATGTAAATCTAACAGTCTTTTCGATATATGCTCCGCCTAATATAAATATTTCTAAAGAAGATTTCATGAAAATTCTAAATCACAATCCTGATTCTATGTTAATATGTGGGGACTTCAATGCACACCATCTCGCTTGGGGAAATAATTTTTGTGACTCAAGAGGAAGAAATTTAATGGATGCTATAGATGATTCTGGTGTGGTTATTCTTAACAATGGATCTTTTACTAGAGTGAATTATCCCTCTCAGCGTCCAACAGCAATAGATATTAGTTTAATCACTCCTATGCTAGCAATGACAACTGACTGGTACGTACTAGATAATCCTAATGGGTCTGACCATTTACCTATAATTGTTCAAATACCACTCAAAAATACAAAACAAATTCCTATAAATAATTTTAAAAAATGGAACACAAAAAAGGCGGACTGGAATAAATATAGAGAATTAATCTCGAGAGAAATTGGTTCTCTGATGGATTCAGTTTCAGATTATAATAAAATTATAAATATAATAAATAAGGCTGCTTCGGAATCGATTCCTAGAACAGGTGGAGATAAGGACTCGAATTTTTCCCCAAATCCATGGTGGAATGAATCGTGCTCAAAAAATGTAAAGAAAGATATAATTATTTTAGAAAATACAGATCGAATCCAACATATGAAAATTTTATTAATTATCAAAAAATTGCTGCAGAAACGAAAAGATTTTTGAGATCTACAAAAAAAAGTAGCTGGTTGGAGTTTTGTTGTAATTTAAGCAGAACCTCTCCTATTGACAAAGTGTGGAAAAATATTAGAAGTTTCAAAACATCCACTATTCAATCCCAAACAAATAATCAAAATAATTCAAGTGAGTGGATAGAGGAATTTTTTGATAACTTGACTCCTCCATTCGTACAAAATAACATTGAAAATAATCATCTAGAAGATAGCCCTAATGTAGATATTACTGAAAAATTTTCAATTATTGAATTAAAAAAAGCACTTAAAAACACCTGCCAATCTGCGCCAGGAAAAGATGAAATACAATATAATATGTTATTTAACTTACCTAACTGTGCATTGTTATACTTACTAGATATTTTCAATTATATATTTAATAGTGGGAATATCCCTAAAGAGTGGAAACAATTTTTAGTCGTACCGATCATCAAACAAAATAAAGATTCTAATCTTGCCTCGTCGTATAGACCTATCGCATTGTCTTCTTGCGTTTGCAAAACATATGAGAGAATGCTGAAATGTAGACTTGAATGGTGGATTGAAAACAAAAATATATTGGCCTCTAGTCAAAATGGATTTAGACGAGATAGATCAACTGTGGATAATTTAAGTACTATTACAAATAGCATTTATAATACATTTACAAATAAAGAAATTATGCTTGGACTCTCACTCGATCTCTCAAAGGCATATGACAATATTGAAATTTCTAAGCTTATAAACAAACTGATATTACATAGAATTCCGAAACAATATATTAATTATATACAAATGAGTTATGAAAGTAGAGATATATTCATTAAATATAAAGGACAAATTATTGGACCACGAACAACATATAAAGGTCTAGCACAAGGAGGAATACTGTCTCCTATTCTATTCGCATTATATACAGCGGATATGGAAGCATACATTTCCGAAAATAGTGAAGTAAAAATACAACAGTTTGCTGACGATATTTTTTTATATAAGTCTTCATCTACATTAGAACAAAATATAAATAAAATAGAAATCGTAGTAACCAAATTAATCGAGTGGTTAGAAAAAAATGACCTCAATCTATCAGTTGAAAAATCATCTGCTATAATTTTTACACGAAAAAGAAATCATTCTAATACACAAGAAATTACCATGGCTAATAATAATTGGAAAATCCTCAAGGAGATTAAACTGTTAGGGATTACTCTAGACAGAAAATTAAGTTTTGCATCTCAAGTAAATAGCGTTACATCTAAATGCGAGAA
Source organism: Forficula auricularia (assembly GCA_024734495.1). NCBI lineage: Eukaryota > Metazoa > Arthropoda > Insecta > Dermaptera > Forficulidae > Forficula > Forficula auricularia. Next base: position 257,826 of record JALMQS010000887.1, on the reverse strand, counting down.
AGGTTTGAATATAATGAGGTCTCTCACAAGAGTATGGTGGGGCGCGGACCCAAAAATTTTGAAACTTATTTACAACTCATTGGTAAGATCCCATATAGATTACGGAGGTTTCATTTATGCAAACAACCCTCACAAGAAAAAATTAGACGCTATACAATATAGAGGTCTAAGGACCATATTAGGAGCTATGAAATCTTCCCCGACAAACGCCCTTCAAGTAGAAACAAATGAACCTCCGAATGAAATAAGATTATATAATTTGGGATGTAAATATATACTTAAAAAAATACATATAAATAATAATTCGGTAATAGAGTCCCTAGAGATTTTAAAGAACTCGTCAGATCAAACTGGTTATTGGTTGAGAAGCCCCAATAAGACACCATTCTTGCTGAAATGCTTTGAAAAAATAAGTCCATTCAGGCACTTGATTCAACCATATTCAAGGTCTCCCATATATGATACGAATCTAAAAATATTAAATTATTTATTAAAAGTTGATTTAAATTTTAGCAATGCTTCAAACACCAAACTATCACATAATATATCCTTCAAAATATATATAAATAAATTTTATAAAGAGTACTATCAGATTTTTACAGATGGATCAAAAAGAAATAATGACTTCTCAGCAATGAGTATATACGATCCTCAATTAAAAACTGGAAAAGCTTATATCCTTCCTATGGAAGCATCTATTTTCACCGCAGAAGCAATGGCTATCTATGAAGCAATAAATTATATAAAAAATATCAATTGTAAAAAGTTTATAATCTGTTCAGACTCCCTATCAGTACTAACAACACTGAAAACAATAGAATTTGCCAAATTAAATTTTCTCCTATTGAAAATTAAAAAAGAAATATACCAAGTTGGACAAATGGGCAAAGAAATAGAACTGATGTGGATTAAAAGTCATTCTGGAATTTGTGCGAATGAGAAAGCAGATGCAATGGCCAAAAATGCTAGTATAAATTTTCCAACAAAAGCAATCCCAGTGAACGATATAATGACTAAAATTAAAATGAATAATAATAAAGAATGGCAAAGACAATGGATAGAATCTTCAAGACTTAAAGGTTTCAACTTTTATTTGTTGAGAAGTAAGGTTGGCAGAATTCCATGGTATCATGAGACAATTGGACCTAGAATATTCTATTCTACTATAAATAGAATGAGACTAAACCATGCTCTGTATCCGGCTCATCTTTTTAAAATAGGACTGTATGATAAGGGAGAGTGTTCATGTGATGGTACATCATGGGGATGTCTCAATCATATGATATTTAGTTGTCCAAAATTTAGATTTAGAGATAGATTAGAGGGTGAATTGATTGCCAACGATGTTCAAAGGCCATGGAATCTGGCGCATCTTTTGTCTTTCGAGAGAGAGGAAATACACAAAACATTGATTAGGTTTATCCTAGCAAACAAGATCAAGTTATAACGCAATTGACAACGAGAGTTATTATACCTAATTTGTGTTTTCCATGTGAAATTTTTATTATTTGGAACATTTTTTTTCATTATTTATTTATTAATTTATTGTTCTATTTATTTATTATTTAATTGTTTATTTATTGTTTATTTATTTGTTTGCTATTTATTTATTTATTTATTATTGATATATTTATTTATTATGTATATAGTTATTTATTATTTATTTTTAATTTATTGTTCTAATTATTTATAAACTCATGGTAGACTGGCTACAATGGAATTCATTCCAAGGCCATTAGGGAGAGAAAGAAAAAAAAAAAAAAAAAAAAATAAATGAAAAATAAAATTATTTTTTTTCCAAAAATTTCTGAAAAATATTAGAAGAAAGCGTACCGAGTTTTCAAAAAGTTTTCTCTTTTTCCTCATATTGATTTCTATATTCTCTTTATTTTCTATAATTAATCTATTGAATAATTGTAATAATGAAATATATTATTATCAAAAATTGTTTCTTGTTCTTTTCAGAATCGCCTTATACTGGGAGAAAGCATACTAGTGATGACGCATCGAGTAGTACTAGTTTGCCCGTAAGAAGGGCAAGTGAGAAGGTCAAAAAGCGTATGAAAATGGCCGATCTGAAAGCATTTGTCGAAACAAAATTGCTTTCGAAATCGGAGAAGACGTTAGAAAAAATTGGAAGGGACGACTCCAAATCCTATGATTTAGTAAGTAGTTACACACAAATTAAACTGAATCTTGCTTAAATAGTATTTTTGCAAGATTGGGTATTTTTATAGAATTGATTAACTGTTAATTTAGTGCAGCGGTCTCCAACCTTAATATGTGCGTGATCTAGTTTCGAAATTAAAATTATCCTGTGAGCTACTTGTTATAAAAAATTTATTTATTGCTTATATAACCTTATTTATACAATTTTATATATATATATTTACAACCAAAAAAGGCGACCAAATCTTTCAAAAATTTTAAATTATATATTATTTATTTTTATTTATATTTTATTTTAATCTTTCCTTTTTTTATGCAAATTTCATCGAATACGGCATCATTTTCATTATTTTTCAAATTTAACATTAGATTTTTAAAAAATATATTTTGGGTCCTTAGCCCGAAACGAATACTGCTTTGGGTGAGTGAGGGTAGGAGTCAGATATAAAATCTTATGACTTAAACTCCGCAGTCCCTGAGATGGAAATCGAATATATTTCACAATGAATCAGCCTGTCCTATAAGAAAATTCTAAATTTCCCCTAATTCTATTACTATAAGCAAACTATGATTTGTTTATAGGACTCTTAGTTATTTCCGATCTTATATATTGAAAGTTTTTAGAAATGGATTAGTCCAGATATTCTCGAATCATCTTTATTTATTCTTTTTTTGTATTATTTCTATTTTAATAGTTCCTCAACGAGAACAATTTTTATTCGACTCAAACCAGGGAGATAGGGAGAGAGCATATGGCTAGAAAAGTGTCGCCTGTCTACTTCATCGCTGACTCACAGTCCGCCATCTTGGATCTTTCAAAACTTTGAGATTTCCATATGGTCCTATACTAAAATATATATCATTTTACCTTCGATTTTCAAAATTATAAGGTCACCTAAATAAAAAAACTAATAAAAGAACCATTCTCAATTATAGTTTTTTGATTTTTACAGATATCTAGAGAAAATTGAAATTATTAAAATTTATTAATTATTAAAATTATTTCACATTAAAATAAGATGAATATACACAAAATAGTCATAGGAACTTATACTGTATTTTATATTAAAGAAAAACGTGCTTATATGAGAGTATTAGCTCTTTGTTAAACATGTATTTCTCATTTGATAACGTTATGTTTGGCAATGTTTTGAACTATGCAAGATGGCGGTCGAGCTTCTTCTTCCCCCAATTTCCTCGCCTAAGTTCTAAGCTTACAGGCACTCCCTATCTCCCTGACTCAAACCCGTCTAGACTTGTCTTTGACATGCTTGAAGGGGAAGATATGCCTACTAGGCAGGGACTCCAAACCTTCTATAAGCACCCTTTTCCTAAAAATCATTCATTTTAATTGCCCCTTGAAACTATGCAACAATTTTATTTCAGTTCGAGAACCAATATACATACTTTTTAAAACAAAAAAATGGTTTTTCATAGAAATATTTGAAATAACGGATATTAATTTGAAAATCATCCTCCTGAAATTTTGAAGTCGATCATTTATATACCATATTTATGAAAATACTCTAAATTTTTTAAATTTTAGGGATGCGCCTCATCCAGAGCATTCATGGACCGCACGCCACACAAAAATACAATAATTTTAAAGTCCATAGAAAAATGCTTAATATACTTAAAATGTTAATTTTATAATAAATTTAATAACTTGAAAGTCTGAAAGTTTTAATGAGAAACTTGACTTTCGATTTTCTGAGATGTCGTGGCTGACTTTTGCTCATTTGGATTAATATTTGAAAAAAATTCTATTTATTAATTAAATAATAAAAATATTTAATATTTTTACTAATTTGATATACTTACTTAATATTTTTACTTCAATTTTTTTTTAATATTTACCTGAAATTGTCGCGAGCTACCTGTAGCAAGGGTTGGCGACCGCTGATTTAGTCTGTAATAAGCCCTGAGGACATTTGATTAGCGAGAATAAATATAACCCGGAGCATAGTATTTCCCCCTTCACCCCTGTCATATTTGTCGATTATTAGAAGTTCCTAGGAAACAAATATTATATAGTAATATGTTTTTTCGTATAAATGAATTTTAGGGAAGGGCTAATATTTGTTATCTTAAAAAAATTCTAATTTTAATTATAAATATTAAAAAAAAACTGATTTGCTTCATGATTTAGGTCTTGCCGAATCTCAGGAATATCACCGAAGTCTCGACACGGGCGAGGATCATTTAGTTCGTTCCGGTTCAGTGTTATCTCGGGTGTTCGATTCCAGGGCATCACGCACGTCAATCACTACCAATTTGGTAAAGGGAAAGAGCATGCCGAGCCTCAGGTAAGCAAAACACTCTCCTTCTTTCTTTCACTAGCGATTTTATAATACTAAATATAATATTAATTGAATGTAATGGAGGGCAGCCCGGAGGTGGTGAGGAGGGGAAGAATTAACACATATAAAATAAGGTGTAATTTATTGGAATCCTTCCTCCTTTCCTTTCAAACCGACGTTTCGGAGGATTTTTCCCTCCTTCTTCAGGGTTTCAAAGGGTCATTGAATGAAACAAATAAAAAATCCTCCGAAAAATCCTCCGAAACGTCGGTTTGGGGGGAAGGGAGGAAGGATTCCAATAAATTACACCTTGTTTTATATGTGTTAATTTTTTCTTTCCTCACTGCCTCTGGGTTGCTTTCCATTACATTCAATTAAAATTTCTACCAGTCCGTCTCTCTCCAGAGAAAATTTCGTTGCAACTAAATATAATATATTTGAAAAGAACCGTGTTTGGTGGCCCTATTTTATTTTAATGAATTGGCTAAGTGGAGATAAATTTTGCACGTTTTTGTGACTTGGGTGAGTACTATATAATCCTCAATTCCACTCTTAAAAATTTGTTTATAAAATGTTAAAACAAAAATTTAAAACATTCAATAATCTTTTCCAGTTGACGTTCACTGATTAATAGTAGCGGTGTAGCGCTCGAAACGTTATAAAATATCGATTACGTTTGCCCAAAATAAAGTATTAAATAAAAGTTAGCTTTTATTTCAACTTTTTTTTCTCATAACTGGCCCCATAGCCAATTCATTAAAATAATATATTTATATTTTTATATTAAAAAAAAAAAATAATAATAATAAAAGGGATTTTTTATGTTTTTTATTAAAATTTACAAAATAAATAAAAAAATATTTTAAAAGAAGAAATTAATTTCAAAATTATTTAATTAGTTATTCACACATTTTTCAATCTATCTATCTATTTATACTTAAAAACTACTTTATACTTCTCGTTGATCTTTAAATACTAGAGAAAAATTCTAGATGCTTATTTTATTTGTAATAAGTATTGAATTAAGTATAAAATTTTATTGCTCTGATAACTTAGTAAAATAAAGCTGACCATAAACACTGTGTCCATCGGATTTTTGGTTTAGTTTTGACTCTAACGCCCTTAAAACCGTTTACTTTTTCTAAACTCGATTTCTATCTCTTAAGAATTTAAAAGATTCATTTTAAAACATTTCTCTAAAATTAATTTGATCTCTGTTTCTAAAATTAGGAAACTTTAAAAAAAAAATAAACGTGAGACTCTCACGCGGTAAGAAGTGAAACCTCTTAGCCCTTTTATTTAATTCAAGAAAATCTCTCTTAATTAAATTAAATAGTACATTTGAGTAAAGATGATTCTCCGTCTCTTTCCCTTCAACTGCCTGATGGAGTCGGAGTGGGAGAAGAGTAGCTTATTCCGTATGGGAAGAAAAGAGTAAGCCCGGGCGCAAATTGAGCGCAGGGCGCGCGTAGCTGAGAGCCAGCAGAGGCTTATTTTTATTTAACACTTTAACAATTATTATAAATACTTGACTGAAATATGTTCATACATTCACAGCGAAACTAATCCATATCTATTTTGAAGTAAAACTTCTTTAGCGACCCAATGTTTTCTACATTTGATTTAATCGCGAATCTAATGTAGGAATTTTTGTCAAATATTGAGTGAAAATAATATTTGAACTTATATATTTCTAACTTGAAATAATGATATTAAATAAATTTTTTTCACATTAATATATCAAAGAATAATTGATACGTCAACGAGAATTGTTTTGACCGCGCTGATTTGAAAAAGATATTTTTGTCTCGCGAGACTACTGCGGATTGCGCTATTGGAGTCTGCGGAGTATTAAGTCTGGACCAAGAGAGAAAAAGATGTGATCCACTTAGCTACAATCCAACGTCATTTCGCGTATAGCCCGCTAGACATTCGGATGGATCACCAAGTGAATTTGAAATCTCAGATGTTATATATTCGATACTCCGCAGACTCCAATAGCGTGGTCCGCAGTGGTTTTGCGAGATAGGGGTACCTTTTTCAAATCAGCGTGGTCAGAATAATTCTCGTTGACGTATCAATTATTCTTTGATATATTAATGATAAAAAAATTTATTTAATATCATTATTTCAAGTTAGAAACACATAGGTTCAAATATTGTTTTCACTCAATATTTGACAGAATTCCCTACATTGGATTCGCGATTGAATCAAGTGTGGAAAACATTGGGTTAATTAATGGCAGGCATCTAACATACATGCTAATAGATCTAGCGCTCTGGACTGGGAGATCGAATATATAACATCTGAGATTTCAAATTCACTTGGTGATCCATCCGAATGTCTAGCGGGCTATACGCGAAATGACGTTGGATTGTAGCTAAGTGGATCACATCTTTTTTTCTCTCTTGGTCCAGACTTAATACTCCGCAGACTCCATTAGCGTAATCCGCAGTAGTCTCGCGAGATAAAAATATCTTTTTCAAATCAGCGCAGTCAAAATAATTCTCGTTGACGTATCAATTATTCTTTGATATATTAATGAGAAAAAAATTTATTCTTTAGCGAAGTATCTTTTTGAATTTTTTAGTTACAATAAAGGGGAAATAAGAGACAAGACCTGATTTTAAATTAATAGTTTAAATTTCCTAATTTTATTTGCCATGAGCAATTAGTGGGTTTTAAAATAATAAATTCTATTAAACCAATTATTTTACATGAATCAATGTATACATTGTATTTGAGCTTCGACTCCGGAGATTACTTCTCCACCATCGACTGTCCTTGATCATCTTTTTAGTCCTTGTTTTTAATAAGAGGAAAAAACTAATTAAATGAAAAAACCTCTTTTCCGATAATTATTCCAATTCCATATCGTCTCGAATCCCCCCTATCTTTAAAATAATAATTTAAATTTTTTAATTTTAATACATTTTGTCATGAACTATTAGTGAGTTTTAAAATTAAAGTTTTAGTTCCCCCTTATGTGGATAAAGCTCACAAATTTTAATCGTTATTTAAGTCTCTGTTGGTTCTCTGCTAGATTTGCTCAATTTGCGCCCGGGCTAAGTGCAGGCTCTATTCGAGAGCATTGACGTATGATTTGGCCCTTTCTACAGCAATGAGTATAGCAAGATTTCTCTTAGTTTATCTTAGATCTATCTGTAGGCATCGCTTTTCTAAATTTCTATTTGTAATCATTGGCCAAATCTTCGACATTATGAACTTTTTGCAGTAACTTTTTATTGAAATCTCACTTGTTCCACGAATTCACTCATTCTCTAGTTAAAAACGATAAATAAGAACGAATTTTATATAAGTATTTTGGAAGAGGTACGGAATCATCGGTATGCGTGTCAGACACGTCCTATTGGCCCTCTTTTATACTGATCATTTAGAAGGTAACACATTTAAAGATATAGGTATAAAGTAGTTTTTAGCTCGTGTATTTATTTTAAAACCGAATAATTAATAGTAATGAGTACCGCATGACTCTATCTCTATCTGCAACATTTTTTACTTTATTAATTATATTTTCGAATATTTCTTCTTTCTAATTTCTATAATCTATAGTAGATAGATTTATTTTTCTTATTTAAATTCTTAAATAAATGTTGATTTTCTAGAAACATTTCTTCAAATCTGTAGAGTCGTATTTCTTATTAATATCTTCTAGAATTTGAAATATAATTATTTTTAGCTGTAAAATTACCTTATTATTTGATATTCAGTTTGTTCAGCTCTTAAATAAAGTTAGACAGACATACAATATGGTCAATAATTTTTTAGAAAACTGCCATTGAATTTAAGAAAAAACTATTATAAGTAAAGTTAAATAGTATAGATTATTTAACTACTTAAACAATCCTTTATTAAATATTAAAATTTTAAAAATTTGATGACTTTCCGGGTCTATCTATCATCAAGTATCCTTGTAAATAGTTTTTAGAAAGATGCCGTTTGAAATTATTTAAATATTGTATTATAAGTCGAAGTATTTCTGTCTTTCTTTAAAATACTTAAATTTTGTATTAACATTAACTTAATTTTCTATCTTTTTCTGTCTCTTAATCTTTTTCTTTCTACTTGTGTGTCCGTGTCTATATCTGTGTTTGTGTGTGCGTGTGCATAGGCGTAGCCAAGAGGGTCCGCGGTCCCATTTGTGTCTAAAAAATATAGTAAAATAAATAAATAAATACAAAATAGTATAAGAAAAATTTAAAACGAAAAAATAACTATCTAAAATAAAATAAAAATTATTAAATGTGAAATATATTCATTAAATAAATTAAATTCCCAGAAAAAAGATCCAATAACTCTCTAACGGCCGGGTTCATAATATTGGTTGTTCTACTTTTATTTAGTAGGCTTCTTTTTAATTAAAAGCTTACTTTAACAAGGTGTTAAAATAAGATAGGTTTCATAATCGAGAATCCATACTTTACCTAGACTAAACTGTTTATTTCAAAAATTGATAAATTTCCGACTTATTAATCTTAGAAAAATGGAAAAGTCCATTAAATTAAAAGACTCAATTTTTCAAAAATGTTTGTAAGCATATATTATTATGAACAATACAATTTTTTAGAGATTAGGAATATAGGGGCTAAAAGCCTCTCTTAAGACTATAAAATTTCGTCAACAAAACTTTATTAAAAGTTGGTATTTAAAGCCTCCTTTAACATTCATTATGAGACTCGATGTAAGCAAAAATGGCCCTTAAGTATTTTAAGAAGATTTATTATTATTTATGAAATCGACCTTAATAATATGACACATCCTTTTAAAAATTAACAGCCTATGAATAAAATTTAAAGTTTTTTAAAAATTAAAATCCACTGATTTATTTAATTATGTATTATACTTTATTATTATTAAAATCATTAACTAAATATTTAATTGAAAGTTTTTGCCGAGAGTAGCAGAATTTTTATATATTGAAGGAGACAATAAAAGAGTGTGTCTTCTGCTGGAATTATAAATTTTATTTATTTATAACGAGACTATAGTTTCGAGATTTTGCCTCTTCATCAGTCTATTACAATGGATTCACAGGAATTAATTTATGAATAAATAAATAAATTGAAATAAATTAATTCCTGTGAATCCATTCTAATGGACTGATGAAGAGGGCAGGGCCCTCGAAACTATAGTCTCATTATAAATAAATAAAATTTATAATTCCAGCAGAAGACACACTCCTTTATTGTCTCCTTCAACTAAATATTTACTACCACAAATTAGATAGTTATATGTATAGGTATATTTTTTAGCTGTAATTCGATAGAACTATTTAATTTTAGTTTTAAATAACAGTTGTAGTATTATATGTCAAATTTTATTTAGGGAAAATGGTTGTAGGTTTAAGGTCAAACATTTTATATTTAATTTTTTACGTTTAAAAGATGTATCTTCGAACACAAAAAGGGTAGGGCAGTAATTAAATAAATAATATTATTAGTATTATAAAATTTTGAACATTTTCTCTTAACTTTCTTTTCTTAATAAAAGGCTCGTCCACACCCACACACACGAAACAAATAAATTAATAAATCATTTTAAAACGTATATATTATATATATATAAACATTTATTTAAACGGTATCATTCGCATCCATAATAAGTATTAATTAAAACAGGAATAACAGGGAATTGGACAATAAATAAAAAATAGCTTTTAATTTAATAGCCATTAATTAATTTATTTATTTAAACATTCTTAAAGTTTTTTGATTTTTAAATGAGACTTAAAGTAGGGTAAACATATTTTGAAATAAAAAATCGGGACGCTTGCGCTCAAAGCACACTATCACGCACACATACAGAATAGAAGTACATATTTCATTATTGCCAAACTTCTCTCTATATACTGGCAATGTCTTTTACTCTTGAGTACTATACCTTTTGCTTTTCTAATTTTTACTTCACTTCCGGCGTTTTGAGTAGTTGATTTTCACACTATTACTTTCACAGGGTCCTGAAGACTTAAACACACATTAGTGCAGGTCGGATTAAGGACACAGGAGTGAATAGCGAACATACAAATCAAACTTACTTTTTAATATATACAATATAAAATACATATACCAAGTGGCCCTTATAAAGCGTTACCAATGTTTTTTTTTTTTTTTTTAAGAAAACTAACAGTTTCAAAAAAAAAATCTGATGAAAATTGGTAGGTATCATGATGAAGATTTAAGATATGATTTATTTTTCATTTTGTTGATATTTTGGACATTATTTCAGGGTCGTCTCCCGTTTTTTAAATGGGAATATGCATTTTTTGTAATATTCTCATTTTTTGACCAAAATCTAAAAATGTTTTGCCTGAAAAAATATTTAGTTTCGATCTTTTGATATATATCTCTCAAAAATTCAGGACTTTCCAGGTTTTTTAGTGAGTAGGATATTTCAGAAATTGATAAAATTTCAGATATTATTCAGAAAGAAACTCATTTTTCTTTTCATCAAAGCCAAAGTCTTGAAAAAATCTCCTACTTATTATAAAATTAATATAAATTAGAGGAGAAACTTTTTCAAGATTCTGAATATAAATATTTCAATCTGATATTAATTTCAATTTAATATTTTCTTACTTAGAGTCAAAAGGCCGTTCCTAGAATAATACAAACCAAGAAATTAACCTCTACTAGTTTGAAAACAGTTCTGAACTTGAATTTGGATCCTTGCAATTTTATAGCTCAAAAGGAATAATTATATCAATGCCCTTTTTTTGTAATTTTTCCCGATCAGATTCTAATGGAAAAATTACCAAGTAACTATAACTTTTTTATTTTAATTCAATGTTAATACAATGACTCATTGAGCCAATTTATTAATATTATGCTTGGAAATTGAACAACTACTAGTATATAGTGTACTAGTATATAGTAATTATATAGATTCTATATACACTCTCGAGAGTAATAACTACATATGAGTAGTTTCGAATTTTGTGCTACTAGGATTGCTTCATATCTACCTCAAAAACGCCTAAACTTATTTTGATAAAAAATTTAGCAAATTCACGACGTTTCGGTTACAATAACACTTACTATAGTGAACATCGAATAATTCATATTTAAAAGGTGTTAATTATTTTGTCAAAATGTTATTGAATTCATATGTTACCAAATTTTGTGTATGCTCTAGCTCAAAAATTAGTTAGGTATTAAGACGAAATTTAATTAAGATCTGATTAGATTTTGATTGAAATCAGACTAAAAATTATGAGAGGAGGAAGAGTTAAAAATGTGAACCCCTTGACCAAATTTTGCATATTTACTCTTTAGGACCATTTGAAACACCTGGATAAACATTAAATTTAATAAAGACTAATTTTGAGATGTGGATTATTTTTATTGTGTCAGAAGGGTTGCTTCACATTTTTTAGCATTCAGATTCAATCTCCGAAAGGGCGAAACAACCCTTTTGACATAATAAAATTAATTCATAACTCAGATCTGTATTTGACCATTTACTTTGATTGTTTATAGCAATTTTAAACCTACTAGTATCAATATTTTTTTTTGTATTCGATAAATAAGATTTTTTTAAAATAATTAATCCGAAGGTTCGAGTATCTTTTTTTGAAAATAAGATGTATTTTTTTCAAAAATACAACTCACGATTAAAATCAAATATATTAAGAAATAATTTATATTTAGGGTCCAAATCTAAGATTTTAGTAGAAATATTTTCATATTGCATATCAGAGGGCTTCGTCCCTTCAGGAGCTGAACCCGAGTATTAACACCCTTGCGGGGCTTGTTGGTACTCGGGCTCAGCTCCTGAGGGGATGAAGCCCTCTGATATGCAATTTAAAAATGTTTCTACTAAAATCATGGATTTGGACCTTAAATATAAATTCTTTCTTAAAATGATTTTTTTATTTAATTTAAGGGGTGAAGAGGATGAGGTAAATTGTTAGTTTTCGAAAAAAAATAAACATGTGTAACTCTATATTATAATGGTCACCCGGTATAGATTAATATACATTTTTTTTTTTAATAGGAAAATGTCTACGAAGCTGGCAAATGTTTGCAAACATGTCTATGTGGGTAAATGTTTGTAGGTGTGGACAAGACTTTATACCATTAGTCAAATATACTCATTTTTCAGGAGAAATCAAGCTATCAGACCATTATCGGACCCCTGCTCAAGGCAAGTAATCGAAATCCGGTGAGGGGTGTCTTCTTTTAGAATTAACCCTGACATTTTTTAAAACCCATCTCCAATCTCGTAATTCTGGCTACGCCTATGTGTGTGTGTGTGTGTCGGTAATCTCTGTGAGTTCGTAATTCCTTTAATGTGTGTCTCATGTGTATTTCTTTTCCCTAGCTGTTTGCTAGATGAACCCCCCGCAGCCGGGTAAGTCCTCTTGTTAGCCCTTTCATTTTAACTTCTTCCTTTTTTTCACAACACACTTTCTCTCAATACATCTCTTTCTAATTTATTTTATGTCATTTGTCAAAAGAAAATTTCTTATAAGATTTCATTCATGTTGTCGAATAATTTTTGGTTTCTCCTGCACAAGTATTTTACCCTTTCAGCCTTTCACCATGTTTTATTTCATTTCAAAGCATGTTATTGTTTGTCCACCAAAGAGGGAAGAAAACATTAAAATAAAAATTTGTTTGTTTGTTAAATCAAATATAACAATTTTATTTTATAGCAGAGAATATACAGGGTGCGACAGATTGAAATAACAATCATAGACAGAAAAAAAGTAATTTTTTTTTTTTTTAAGATAACTCCTTACTTATAGTTCGACCTTCGCCTATTGAGTTTCCTAATGAAATTAATATTTTGATAATATAATGTATTAATGAACAAGGCTTGATAGGGTCGATATCCACTTTCACTGCATAGCTATTTATAATGAAAAAATTAAAGTTGCTAATTTTATTACATAAATGTAGTTATCGAGTTTCTGCATAACTATATTACCAATCGAGAGTAAAATATGTATATAAAATGCCAAAGCTGGGTCGCCATCTTTTTTCCTTGCATAAGTCCAGATAGACAGGGTATCAACAGGTAACTTCGAATTAGTCTTTTGTAGTTATAGAGTTTCCTTTATTGTTATATATGAAAATGTAGATAATTTTATTGCGAATTAATTAATTAATTTTTTTTATCAAAAATAGATATGCAGGGAAATTGGATGTCGACCCTATCAAGTTTTGTTTATTAATACATTATATTTTCAAAATATTAATTTCATATCTCGATAAGTGAAGGTCGACCTAAGTCGGGATCTTGTACTATTAGAAGTAACCTCTCAATCTAGCACCCATTCAATACACGAAGCAATATTTCCATTGAAATTTCGGCTGTTTCTTTTTAAATTAAGGAGATCCTTTCCTAACTAAGATATTATTTTTTAAAAGAGATTGGCATCTATTAAATCGGCCCTATTAGCACAATGTTTCAATCTATATAGTAACTATATTGTCCCTATATAGATTTTGTGAGGAGGTGTTGTCGATAATTTGTTTTATTTGTAAAAAGTCTAAAAACTACGTTTTGATTACTAATCCAAAAATAGAACTAAAATTTTTTAAATAATTTTTATTTAAAAAATAAGATAAATTCAAAAAATTTTGAGTTTTAATAAATTAAGTCCCAAGTTTTAGATAAGTCAATATGACGTTATACCTTATATTTCATGAGCAGATATAAATGATATATTATTATATTATTAATTAATAAATAAGTTATCTATTTATTTTCTTGAATTTGTATATTATTATATAAATTTAAAATATATATATGCCATATTAATTTAAATTTAAACTACACTTTTTATTCAAATTTTTAAGACTTAAAATTAGGGTGGGATTAAAATTTAAAGCGAATATTTTAACATCATATTTTTATTCAATTTTAAAAAATTTTGCTGTAGCTTAAATTCGAAGTTTACGGTATATTCATATTTCACAACTAAAAATTATTTATTATTATTATTTCTCGGAATGTGACAATGTATCCAACTTCATCTGGGTCCTTAGCACAGTCAACCAGAGTAATGTTAATCCTATGGTTGCTTGTAACGTAGACAACTTTGATGAAACTGAGCTAAGTCTAAATTAGGTATTCACTAGTTGTTCGATGCAGGTTGTAGGCGACATTAGGATTAACAATGTACTTAGTTGTTGTAGAAACCCAAACAGCCTTTCACTGATACTTTGAACAAACATTTGACAATAACTTTAAGAATTTTAAGTTGTAATTATGTGTGAAAATTTAATGGAATTTTTCCCAAGTACTTTATCTCTATAAAGCTGCTATTAAAAAAAAAAAAAAAAAAAAAAACATTTCCAAAATATAAACAAAAGCTTGTATTGTACTAGTATAATTAATATTAAACAAAATTTTTCTCAATAAATGTACAAAATTGTTATCTTTCCTCTGAATATATTTTCGAAATTGCTTCAGAAAATTAGCAAAGGTCGCATACTCTTTCACAGTAATTTCGTCCCAAAAATGCATCAAAGTGAATTTTAGTGTTTTCAAGATCTACCATAGTAATACTTCTAGATATCCAAGATGGACCACACCAAATCCGGCGAGTTTGAGGTCTAACTCCTTTGTCTTAAAAGTTGAAACAGCTCTTTTCAGGTTGCAATCGTTGATCATCCTGCTGAATTTAAAATCCGTCTTCACCAAAGTGCTGCATCGCCCACGGGCTCAGAAAGACTTGAAAAAATAATCTGTTGATAGCTGGATGCAAACATTAGGGGCTTTCCTGCTAACCAGATGACGTTGCAAACCAGAACAGAGATCTGAAAATGGCTCTGTGCAGCAGCAATATTTTTTTGCCCTTACTTTAGCAGCTGGCGGTGATTTGGATCATTTTGTGCTTTCTCAATTGTGAAAATCTTGTCAGTGAAACAATATCAAGCCAACTATAATAATTAATAATAATTACATGTATTTTAATAGGTGATATCTAATGGGAGAAAGTTAACGTTTTCTACTTTGTCATAAGAACAATATACATTTACTTCTCTCTTATTTAATGCCTCTGATTTTAATCGATATTTTGATACAACCTATTTTTAAAGAAAAATACAAATGAAAGTGATTTAAAAGCACATCCACTCGAAAAAGGATTCGGAAAAATCAATATAAGTTGTGATTTTACACATACTGACTTGTCCACCTAGTCGTAAAATTCTACCTTTAAAAAAAATTTTTACAATGCGATCATCCTAAAATGAATTAAATTCAAAAATTTGGCGATTTAAAAAAATCATTACAAAATTAGTGACACAATTTTTTTTCTTATAAAATCGACAATCTAGGCTTGTCCAAAATAAATTCTAAACATTTAACCAGAGTAGTTAATTTTATTGTTGCCTGTAACGCCGACACCCTATATAGTGACAGAACAAATAGTACTAACTGATTACTAAGGGTTGATTTCGACGCAGGTTCCTGGCAATATAGGATTAACTATGCCCCTCTGGTCGACTGTGCAAACTCTCTAAAAGAAAAATAAGCTCATTTTTGAAAAAGAGTTAAGTATTAGCAATCAAAACGTCGTGTTTATGAATGGGAATAAACTGAAAACTACGATCTTTGTATCATTAAATTAAAACCATATATCCTCTATTTATAAAATAGTCTCAAAGAAATTTTCATGACAAATTGAGTTCTATTGATTGATTGCTTATTGTGAAGTTTTTGTAATTATGGTTGTTTTAAAATGAATTGCAATTGCCTAACTTAGATTGTTATGAATGTCCAGTAGATACATCGGAGAAACATATTCAGATAAATCGAAACTTCGACGGGAAGGAATCGTGACCTCTCATCATCCGATTCCACCCAAGCCGATCATCACAGTCACCGAGCACACCCCCACTCCTTCGCCGGAATATATGCGTAGACAGGTGATTACGACACATCTATGTATTACTAACATTTTCAAATTCTATTCTGTATGACTTAGTACCTTTCGGACAGAGCGTTGCTCGGTAATTTTTCGAAAAAGTTAAAAGTAGGGTTCCCAACAACGTCAGTTTGATCCGTAGTCTCAGGGTTTAACGATCATTCTTCGGGTTCCGGGATTACAATTGAATTATTCGAGTCATTTGAAATAAATTTTGTGCATTAAAATGCTACTTTAAAATGCAAAATTTTCAAAAGTTTTCTTGCCCCAGAAGGGGGTCACCACCTCACGGACCCTCCCCCGTCAGCGTTCTGCATGCAAACCTTTTTAATTTATATTCCTCAGACTCAGTAATGGTACAATGTTGGTAACCCTAATTAAAAGCGATTTAAAGAATGTTCCAAAAGCAAGGCAGAATTTAAATTTACAAAATCAACCTTTATTTGTATATTAATTGGCAAAGATGGAACATACTTTCTAAGTGCAAACACTCTGATTAAATATAAAATAGTAATATATAATAATTTACCAAATCATGTATAAATAAAGTTTCATTTTCTATATTTAAATCCTACGATCATTCCATTATAATTTTAATACGATATTTTGTTTGCGGAAAAATGGATACATATACTTCTGAATTTCAAATTTCTATCTTATTTTATTTACCAGTTACAATGTTCTGATGAGCAGACATTCTAGGGACACTGTAAACAGAACCCTAAAAATGAGTGAATCCAATCGAGCAAACAGCAAAGGTGCATATCTTTTAGGCCATTCTCAATCGAGAAAAAATTGAATATAAAAGTTCAAATTGCCGATAGAAGCAGACTTAAAATTTCTTAAGAATTCACGAGAGAGTGTCATATTCTAAATTCGAGTCGACATGGATATTTTTCATTAGATGTTCGAAGGTTGTGTTCACCTCCTTGGAACTCCTACCTCCATCACATGGTAGTTATATGGTCCGGATTGCTAATTCTGTTACTCGGGTTCGATTCCCGTAGGGGTGAAAACAACCCTTCTGACATTTAATAAAAATTATCCATGTCAACTGAGATTTAGTAGATGCCCCTCCCTTATGACATTATTTAGAGTAAAGTTGACTAACATCTCTTTTTCTTTTGTCAGGGTTCCATCGATAGCCAGTTGGATGCGTTGAGTCTTCAGGCCACCCGGAGTGATCGTAAAACGAGCTTAACTCGATCGCAAACCGATTCAAATATTGCCTACTCTGCAGACGAGACGCCGGAAGCGCAGGGCTCCATGTGCTATATCACCAAAGATGGCGATATCGATTATCAAGTGGTGCTCAAGGTAAAAATTATTATTAATTATTAGATACATGCATAATAATATGAAAATTTGATGGACAAACCTCCCAAGTTTAATGAAGATTCCAAATTACGAATAAAATAATTTATTCGAACGTCATTTCAACTCTTTTAAAAACGAAACTTCTCTAGTTCTTCAGAATTTATAAATAATATTAATTTAAAAAAAAAGAAATTCTTATTAATAGCAAAATCCGCTTGTATTTGTTATATTCATATTCATTATATCCCTTTGGAAATATTTTTAAATAAAATTTCAAGTCCAAATATCGGTATATCTAATCAAATATTTATTTTAAACAAAAAAAAAAGTTAAAATTACTTGATTCCTGAGATTTCGTTGAAAATTTGTAATTTAATAAAGGGTACTTTTAAACAAAATTCTCTAATTAAACTAAAAAATAATAGGATTAATATTTACTTTCTCCAAAAATAACAATTATTACATTTCGCCTTAAAAACCGTTCTATCTAATTCAGTGATATTCAATTTGGGTTCCTCGGAACCTTGAGGTTTTTAGGGATTCC
Organism: Forficula auricularia; assembly: GCA_024734495.1. Taxonomy (NCBI): domain Eukaryota; kingdom Metazoa; phylum Arthropoda; class Insecta; order Dermaptera; family Forficulidae; genus Forficula; species Forficula auricularia. Next base: position 239,597 of record JALMQS010000887.1, on the reverse strand, counting down.
GAAATTCTTTTTATAAAACTTTTTACTATTGATTTTATTTCGTATTTATTTCCTTTTAAATTACTATTTATTTAAATATGTAATGTTATTATAATTTCAAATTTTATGTTCATAAGTTATTGATAATTTACATTAAAAATTATATTATATAGACAAGGGATTATTTTAAAATTTAATTCAATAATAAATCTGTATTTAAATTTTTATTTTATTCTTTTGATCTAAAAATTAAAAAAAGCAAACAGTGTTTTTTTTCATTACTGTTCTAAAGAAAAAATCGCGGATATAAGAAGGTTGAAGACTACTAATCTAAAATATTTATTGTTCTAGAGGTTATTATCTATAATCACTTATTTTGTAGCAAATTTAAATACCCCTTAATTGAAGTTCTAGACATTGATTAGTTTTTCCAGTAGAGACAGTTTTATATGAATCATTATACAAATTTAACTAATACTGTCTAACTTTTCAAGATGCACATTTATGTTTCTTATGACTATTATTCAAGGAAATTTAATTGTCTAGAAAAAGTATTTGTGTCTTAACTGTTTACAGTCAGGGAAAGGAACGTGGTTTACTTAACTCCATAGATACTTACTACCTAAAAGTTATAATTTTCTAAGCTCTTCCTCCAGATCTCCGCTTTTGATGAAGTGGCAAGGATATATAGTAAGGCCAATGAAAATGTTCAAGTCACGCCAGATTTTTTTGTAAACAATAATTGCAACTTTTTCTAGACATTCTAGATTACCCCTAATGCAGAGGGGTATTGTCGTTGCAGGGAGTGCATTATGCTGCAATGCGCCCGGAGGTTTGTTGCACTCTAAGAGTCTGCGAAGTGGTGCTTAACCTAGTAGAACTCCTAATGGACATGGGTGTCCTTAAACAATGCCTACGGGACGAGGCCACCACTGGGAAGACGGGCACTTCGCCTACGGCCAGCTCAGCCTCAAAAGAGACCTCACGACAAACCACCTCGAATCTGGGTTCATCCACAGATAATCTCTGCACGCCACACAACATGATACTCAACTGTGTCATTCGGTAAGCTCTATTATAAAGTCTCAATTATAATATGCATGTTTTATGTTAATTTTGATTTGCCCTCTATAGCTTTATAGGCCGGAAACAATATTTTACCCTAGGCACTTAATTTTGATATTGCTCTAATTCAATGTTTGTAGTAATAAAGAGTTTCACAATGAAAAAATATTATACACATATGTTTTATATCAATTTCTTAAAATAGTAAATATATAAGACAGGATTGAATGGAAGACAGTCCAAGTATAAATAAAAAGATGATTCTTAAGGTAGAGTTACCACCAAATGCATTTTCTTATGATTTTTTTTTTTTGAAATTTAGACAGATTATTATTTAAATAATTCTCTATCGATTGGTGCGAAACAAAATTTATGAACAATATAGTTTCGGAGATAGAGTTTTTCAGACTCTTATAGAATACGTTGCAGTATACGGGGTTCCCGTAAAGCTTACATACATATATAATTATAATTAAGAAACTGTTCTTACGATTGTTATAAATAACTAAACAAACATTAAATAATAACTAATAAATTTTTTAAGAAAATTTTAATTCACAGTTTCTGAGATTTACACTAAAAACAAGCTGTCAACAATATATTTATTTAACCAACTTTAGTACACTTTTTTGACGTTTTTTTCCCTTCAGGCATTGCCGCAACAGCTTTCAATCGCTTATTAAAAATTTTTTGTTTTATAAATCTCCCTTTATAATGTACTTTATCTGATATTTCTAAGATGAAATATTTACAAGCTCGGACAGTGTTGCCAGGTTTTTCAAACGAGCAGTTACTTGTACGGGATTGGCTAGTAGTGGTACAAAAACAGCAAAAGTTTTGGGCTTATAAATTATGAATCCTAACTGTCTGTACTATATATTCTAGCATTAACTTTTTACTACTACTTTCGAGATACAACTACCTTAATAAACGCAGATTCATTGGAAACTTTTATTTTTACACTTTTGAATCGATGTTTCAGAGAATCTTCCCCCATTTTTGGCTTCAAAGGGTCAATGAAGGACACATAACAATTTTCCTTCTTGTCTCTTTTATCAATGCTTGATGGTATTTTAGAGGTATTTTTTTTGTTTTGCAATCATCAATATTATGATGATGGGTATACAAAACATAAAACATAAATTATACAACACCAACGAGCAGTGATAAAGGAGATAAGAAGGAAAATGGTTAAATGCTTCTTTCGTTGACCCTTTGAGGCCTGAAGAAGGAGGGAGGATTCTCCCAAATGTCGGTTCAAAGGTGTACAAATAAAAGCTTCCAACAAATATTTTATTGAGTATCATCTTTTTATTTATCCTTGGATTGTCTTCCATTCAATCCTCGGTTTTAAATCTATAATTCCATCTCCAAGAAAAAACATAATATAATACTTTAACTATGGATAAAATTATACACGTCAACACCAAATACAAGCCACTGAGACCGCCATAAAATGGAAAATTGAACCCGAATGCTAAAAAATACAATTGTAAAAGTCGGATTGCCTTCTCTAGCATTCGGATTCAATTAGCGAATGGGTAAAACAACCCCTACGACGTAATAAAACTAATTAATAACATCTCGGATATAGTAGTTGATCATCTCTCTCTCTTGATTTTTTATAGTAATAATTGTTGTCACAAAGAGAAACAAAGAGGTTGTCCTCTGCTTGATGCAAATAAACATATACACATATATCTCAAGATGATATATCTGTGTATATATTGTTTATTTGTTTGAGACTATAGTTTCGAGGACTTGGTCTTCATCATCAGTCTTTCTTCAATTATGGATGTTTTTCATGGAGTCAATATCATATGGATATTGAAAACTTGGTGTTCTTTCGTCACTGCTGGAGGGCTAGGAACTAATAAAGACACTCTATCTGGGCTCACATTCAAATATAACAATATGTTTCCCTTTCTCCTTTCTTCTTAGAAAGGAGGAATTTTTTCCTTTTTTTCCTTTTTATCTTTTGTTAGCAAACATCTTAAGTAGATTACTATTGGATAGTTCAATTTGATTGTTTAAACAGAGTTCGGAATTTCTATTGAATGACTTCAAAATTTCTAAAGATTCGATTGCGCTAATCAATTTCGGGTTCTTTTCTCCTTTTATTAATCTAATACCTTCTGGGAAGGAGTGATTGTTTGAATTTAAATGTTCTGCAAAAGAATTTTCGTACTTTTTAGGAAAAAAAGGAAAAAATTCCTCCTTTCTAAGAAGAAAGGAGAAAGGGAAACATATTGTTATATTTGAATGTGAGCCCAGATAGAGTGTCTTTATTAGTTCCTAGCCCTCCAGCAGTGACGAAAGAACACCAAGTTTTCAATATCCATATGATATTGACTCCATGAAAAACATTTATAATTGAAGAAAGACTGATGATGAAGACCAAGTCTTCGAAACTATAGTCTCAAACAAATAAATAATATATATACAGATATATCATCTTGAGATATATGTGTGTATGTTTGTTTGCATCAGGCAGAGGACAGCCTCTTTGTTTCTCTTTGTGAATCAACAACTCTGCTACTCTCGGCAAAACAAAAACTTTTCAATTAATAATTGTTGTGTTGGATTTTGTAGTGTGCTGAAACATTTGGGATGTCCGCATGGATGCGCGGATGGTCAGCGTGGCCCCCCAGCAGACTTTTTACGTTCTCAGGGGCAAACCATCTTGACAAAACTACACCGAGCTAGTGCACGACAATTCGGACGATTTTTGCGGGATCTAATCCGATCTCAGAGTATAGCAGATACACTGGACTTATTTCATGCATATGTTGGATTTTGTGTTGATCCGAGTTCTCTACTTTCACCTCTAAGTAAGTGATAAAAAATTAATTAAATTACTAATCGTTATTCAAAAATTCAAAAGGACAAATTAAACACATTTAAATATTACACATATTGATCAATTATTAGGCAGTTTTTTTGTTATTATACCTACCTTTTAATTAATTCTAACAGTAAAAAAAAATTTAATAAATGTTAAGGAATATGGTGTGGATACAAGGTAAAACATATTATTATCATTATTATTTTTCTCCATATTTCATAAATTCTTAAACAGAATGAGTAGGCGCTCTAAAAGCTCTAGAAAGAATCTAAATTTAAGGTCAAAATTCAAGGGTTTTAGTCTACTAAAATCTTTAAATTTTGACCTTAAATTTAGATTTTTTTTTAATATATATTGGTTTATACCGTCGAGTTTATTTTTGAAAAAATTTCCATCTATTTTTAAAAAAATGCTCAATTGTTTCGATTTATTATATCAAAATATTAAATATATAAGTAAATCGCAATTTCAGTGAATTCTAATTTTTTTATGAAAATGATGAGAGAAGGAGTTACACCAAAAAGGTGAAACTCCTAAAGGCCTGGGTTGGCCCTTCCATCGTGAAAAGAAGAAAGAATTTTATGGGCTGGGCGGGGGTCGAAGGTATCTGTGGATACGGGCCTTAAATAGCTGAAGGTTATAAGTCGCGGGAAAGATGGTGGCAGGGAGCGAGTTCAAGTCTCCGGAGGTCACAGGGATAAAAAGAGTTGGCGAAAGCGCTTGTTCGAAAACCTCGTGTTTCTCGTAAAGAGGGCTTTAGGGGGGATAATTGATTTCAGCTCGACTGAACAGACACCGTGATAGTATCTGTAGTACAGGGAAAGGGCAGAAACGGTTTTTCGGTGAGCCAGGGAGTCGAGTGAGTTGGTTAGAGCCGAGTCTCCTATTAGTTTAATTGCTGGCTTCTGAATCGCATCCAGTGTAGCAAGAGAATGCTTGTAGGCACCCCTCCACAGATGAGAGCCATATTCGAGACAGGGACGAATTTGAGCCTTATACAGTATAAGAAGTTGACTGCGAGTATAACAGCGTCTGGACCTAAATAAGAGACCAAGCTTGCGCGCTGCAGCTTTAGCAGTGGTTGAGATATGGTCATTCCATGAAAGGTCAGATCCTAGAGTTACGCCTAGCATTGAAATTTTATCACTGAAACCTAGTGAGTTGGAGTCGAATGATATGTTTGGGAGGTTTCTGTCGACGCGCCTAGAAATAAAGCAACACTGAGTTTTCACTGCATTCAAGTTAACTAAGTTTTGGGATCCCCAGTTTTTAAGTTTGCATAAGTCTAAATTAATTGAGGAGGCAATGTCTGCATGGTTTTTTCTGCGATGCAGGGGCGTTATGTAGGGTGCTGTCATCTGCGTAACAATGTACCGGATTGAAGGGCAAGTTTAGAAGGTCGTTGATATAGATAAGAAAAAGCGTAGGGGAGATTAATTGAAATTTATTTAATGATATTAATTTCCCAGCGGTTATTTCTTTATTTATTTTTATTTAATCATAGCCTTTCAGCCATCAGATTTTATATTAATAAAATATTTTACATTGATTTAAAATCTAGCGGCCGTGTCTCAAGGCTCGTCGCCAGAGCGACAGCGGGCCGCTACAAATATTATTATTAATTAGAAATTTGAAGACGTTGACATAAATATCCATTTCGCAGGTGTTTAAGAACGTTCCCTAATATAGCTCAGATGCAGTTCGCTCTTTCCCCTACTCTCACATGCGATTTTAGTGCGACGTTGCCAAGTCGGCATCTCTCACTTGCCATGCCATGAGAGTAAAAATGAAAACCATCAAAAGTACCTAACTTTTAACATTTTTCATACAAAACGAATACGACTTGATAAAATTATTTTAACAGAATAATATTTGTTATATTTTCAGTTTATGATTCTCAGTTTTTCAAAATAATTTCAAGAAAATTACGATTTTTATTTAATAAAACAGTCGCTTTAACATCAATCGGGATAGAGTTCGCGTGTTAAATATGCAAATTTCAATGTTCAATATTTACAAATTTATTGCCGCAAAGACTATTGAAAAAAAATTATACGTATAAAGGACACTTATAAACATGTGTCTTCAAAGTTTTAAAAGGATTGCAAGAAAATCGATTTATTAGGGAACCTTAATAGAAAGCTTAAATTCACTTGCTGAAGAAAATTCTTAATCTTGAAATTCAAATCCATCTATTTTTATTATAAGATATACTAGTCGTAGTACATTAAACTCCATACATATTTAATTGTTAATTTTTCAACATATTTTAAGTTGTATTTTAAAAAATATTCGACGAATTCTAAATCAAAAAAGAGGTTGTAACAAATCATCTGAATTAGGCGGCCCTCAAGTTGCTGGAGGTTATGCGACTAATTTCGGAGCTAGTCTTGGTGGTGGCGGAACTCGAGGAATTGAAGGACAAATCATGTCAAATATCTTTAAAACATTGGTTACAAAATTGGTCCGAAATTTGAAAGAACTCAAAGCCCAAGAAAACATGGTAAATATTTTGAAAATAATTTTAAATAATAAAAAGTAAACCATAATAATAATATTGTTTAAATTCTTTCTAGTCCCTTTATTGCGATGTTCGTCAGTTGATGACTTACATAAAAGAAGCCCATGGCGGTGTGTTTCGACGCGTGGCTCTCAGTGGTTTACTCGATTCGGCAGTGAGACCCCATCGCAAAGAACCCCGAATGCAAACAACCCGAGTCATAAGGTAACTCACAAACCATAGAATTAATACATGGACAAAAGTATATTTTTTGAAATCACAATACAGTGAAACCCCTCAAATCCGAACCCCGGAAATCCGAAATCCCGGGAAGTCCGAACGAAAAAAGAGAAACTTATGTATTTAGTCATAAAACAATTATCTATATATTCTACATTATAACCCTATTTTACATAATTAGTTGAAAAATTAATAAAGAAGTACAGTTAGCATACTTATGTCATCCAGGATTGAAAAACGGTAAAAGTTGGTTATTGAAATTCTTTAGGTTAATCACTTTGCAAAAACAATGAAATAATAATAGAAAAACACAAAATATCATTATTTAAAAAACAGAAGACTCTCTCATTTTATTTTTATCCTAAAACAAAATATCACTTAATCTTTCACTTGATATCAGTTATCTTCAATTGTCGAAGCTAATTTCAGCTAATCTGAACAAATTGAAATCCGAACAGGCTGTAGCCCCAATTAGCTTGGATTTAAGGTGCTTCACGGTATAAAATTTTAGATTTAAATTACGAGGCACGCCCGGGAGGCAGCCTATTATATTTTAATTTATTGTCTATTTATTATTTTCTAACATTCTATTTCACATTATGAGGCTGGCAAATTATTTTTGAACCCCCCCTCCTTCGTCTCACTATCATTTTCATAAAGCAAGTCATTTTCATAAGGTTGAATAGGATGTATATGCAAAATTTCATTCTCATCCATCAAAGAGTCTAAAACTTAAACGATTATCATTTTTATACCCCCACTCCCCATTTTGGTCCCCAAAAGAAAAAATGACTTTTTTATTGAAGAATCCTTTTATACTAAATTCCATTTTTCTTGGTTAATATATTCAAAATTGATGACTTAATATAAATTTTGATTAAAATGTCTATAAAATTTTTAATTTTATATACATTCTAGGTGAGGGGTCATCAAACTACGGCCTGCGGGGCAAACCCGGCCCTTGAATCTAATTCAATTTTTTTCACGTATAATAAAAATATTTCATGATAAAATATAAATAAATAACTGTACTAATTAAAATCCTCAAAATGTAGTCTGAATTTGAACTTAATTTACGACATTTGTGCGCCTATATTTAGGCAACCAGGTGAGCGTAGAAGAATGAAAGCTGCGTAAGAGCTAGGCGAGTCCAGTCATTGATGGAATGCTCAGAGCTCATGGCTTAACCCAGGAGTCCCCAAACTTTTCCATCCTTCCAGTGGATACTACTGATTTAATTCACAAATAATCACTATATTAAATATTAAAGCAATATAATAGCGTTTTATTAATATAATTTCCGTATTACATGTTATAATATATCCGGCCCGCCCATAGATTTCAATGTTCCCATGTGGCCCTATCATTAAAAAGTTTGGGGACCCCTGTTCTAGCTAGAATATTACTTAAAAAATCAACGGCTTAATTTCTTGAAGTGTTAAGTTTAGATTAATTATATATTTTTATTTAACTTAAACTTCATAAAATTAAAACGTTGATTTTTTAACTAATTTTCCATCTAGAATTTTTATAAAATTAGAATTATTACTGAAATATTATTTATTCTTCTAGTCCTATAAAATAAGTACAATATTTTGAAATTAGAATAATCCCTAAATACTTTTATCTTTAGAATAATTACGGCAATTGGTAGATAGATATTGAAATAAATTTATGAATAGACTGGGAATAAGAATATAATCTTAAGAAAATGCACAACGTTTCGCATACATCAGCCCTGGGATTTTCATCCTTTGACAACTATAAAAAATGTCAATTTAAAGAACTTGTTGAGAATTGAAATTGAAATAATTCCATATATTTTAGACATATCCATCAGACGGAGATCGGTGACCAAGGAGCTGGATCGAATTACGTAATGGATGAACGTGGAAATCGGAAATTACTTTTTAAGAAGAGGAGCACCTCATCAACTTGTGCAGTAAGGGAAAATCTTAAATTCTTTTATTTTTAAATGCAAATAGACCAGTCCAATTTGGCTGATTTTTTGCGAAGATGTGGGTATTAAAGAGAAAAGTAGCGTAATTTTTCAAAAATGAATATCTCATGAACTGTTTGATAAAAAATATTGAAAAAACTCATGAAGGCTATTCTCAATTAGTACTAAAATTTACAAAAATTTCAAAAGAATCGGAGATGAAAAAAGCAAAATGTTATACGATTTGGAGTGGAATGGCCCATATTCAGGGTGAGGCATAAAGATCTACCACATTTTGAAGAGGTATAAAAAAATGAAAATATTTTACTAGAAAAACCGAATATATTTTTGAAAAGATTATAAAAAAATATTTTTAAATGTGTTTTAAACATTATATCAGGCGAAAGGGGGGGGGGTCAAAAATGAAAATTCTAACCCTTTGGACCAAACTATGTATACAAATTTGGTTAGTTTTTTCATTTCTAGCCTTTTAGGGGTCCACAGAATATGTATACAAAATTTGTTTGAGTTTGGTCGAAAGGGCTAGAATTTTCATTTTAACCCCTCTCCTCCCCCTTTTTTTGTATGATAATGTTTAAAACACATTTAAAAAAAATTATTTTATGTACTTTTCAAAAATATATTCAGTTTTTTTCTTGTTAAATCCATTAATCTTTTTTATACCTCTTCAAAATGTGGTAGATCTTTATGCCCCACACTGTATAAGAAGAATTCACACCTCACAGGGTAGCTATTTGGCCCCGATTGCTAATTTTGGCACTCGGATTAGATTCCAGAGGAGGTATAAACAACCCTTCTGACATATAATTAAAAATAATCCCTTCCATCACGGCTTTAATAAATGACACCCTTTTGTGATTTTCTCAACTTTATCCATGATATAATTTTTTGTCTTTATTTAATCGACATTAATCCGTTTTGAAGAGCCTTTTGGAAACGGATGGTGGCGATGACATCAGCAAGCTGAGTCAGAGCCCACTGGGAAATCTTCGCAGAAAGCAGCAGCATATTCTGACCCCGCGTCAAAGCGAACGCAATCTCGGCTTAGGCGAATCCCTCTCTTCAATGAAATCTCGACGTTCGAAATTAGGCGGATTAGGTAAGCCATGTTTCATTTGCATCCAATTCCAAGTCTCATTTTATTGTACAAATTGGAATATTTTTCCTTTAAATTCGTGAAGGTAAAGTCTAAGCGAACTTGATTTTTGATTATTAGTCTATCTGTCTGCCCTCAAGTTTAGATTTTATTTGAATTAATTACTAATGATGTAATGATTAATGAATATAAAAATAGGTATATTTTTCTAAATTAAATTAAAACCCATTTCTTTGAAAATCATAATCCAATCAATTTATTTTAATTATTTTTCATTCACTTTTTAATAGTAAGTGATAATATTGAAATGAACTAAAATATTCGAATCATGCTTCCTCATAAAGGGGGGAAGGGGGGGAGGTCTGGATGTATATTATTTTTTCAGACTTATTTCATCGATGAAACCGTGTTACATAACAATCAATCGTTAAAATGTTTATAAATTAACTAGATAATATATTAAAATATATAGGTATCAGTGACATTTGGTGACTTTTCAACCACGGGATGCTGTCCAAAAAAGTATCCTTCATTTTTTGAAATTTTATTTAAATCTTTGCCTTTTTTGCAAATTTATTCTGCATCATTTTCGTTATATTTCAAATTTAATATTAGATTAAAAAAAAATATATTTTGGGACCCTCGCCCCAAACGGATACTGCTTTTTGTGAGTAAAGGTAGGAGTCAAAAATTAATTCTTGTTACTTAAACTCCAGAGTCCTTGAGATGGAAATCGACAATCTTTCACAATGAATCAGCTTGTTCAATAAGAAAATCTTAAATTTCTCCTAATTCTATTTCTATAAGCAAGTTATGACTTGTCTATAGCACTCTTAGCTATTTCCAATCTTATATATTGGGAGTTTTTAGAAATGGATTATTCGGAAAATTCCCAAATCATCTTTACTTATTCCTTTTTTTTATTATTACTATTTTAATAATTGCTCAGCGAAAACAATATTTATTCGACTAAAACTCGTCTAGACTTGTCTTTGACATCCTTGAATTGGACGATATACCAGGCAGGGAATTCAAACCTTCTAACAGCGCCCTTTTCTGAAAAATCATTAATTTTAATTGCCCCTAGAAACTATGCAACAATTTTATTTCATTTCGAGAACCAATATACTTTACAAAAAAATAAATGTTTTTTATAGAAATATTTGAAATAACGGATAATAATTTGAAAATTTAAAGATCTTCCTGAAATTTTGAAGTCGATATTTAAAATACTCTAATAGTCCAAGAGCTGGTGACACATTTTTGAGTACGGATTTGACCCAACTAGAAATAATGCGTGGTAGTGCCGTCTATGATGGTTGTACAAGGAATGGCCGGTCTGGCTGGTCTGGGCAGGCGGACCGGGTACTGCGCATGGTGTGAGTGCGGTAAAAAATACATATGTGTTAAAAAATATTTTTGACCCACAATGAAATTATAAAAATTATAATTTATAGTCAATTATAAACATAATATATTCACCCCAGACCATTTGAGTGGTGGGACGTGGAACCAGACCAAGGTGTATTTTTGATGTTGTTGCATGTTGTAAAAATACACTTTGGGTGGTCTGGTCACTCGGATGGTCTGGGGTGAATATATTATGTTTATAATTGACTATAAATTGTAATTTTTATAATTTCATTGTGGGTCAAAAATATTTTTTAACACATATGTATTTTTTGCCGCACTCACACCATGCGCAGTGCCTGGTCCGCCTGCTTGGACCGGCCAGACTGGCCATTCCTTGTACAACTATCATGGACGGTGCTATTGCGCATTATTTCTGGTTGGGTCAAATCCGTACTCGGGGATGTGTCACCAGTTCTTGGACTATAAATGTTTGAAATTTTAGGGATGCGCCGCATCCACAGCATCGATGGACCGCATGCCACTGATAGGTATATATATTTAGATAACTGCAACACCCCTATAAAAGTAATATATTCAATTGAAAAGTTTTTATTTTGCCGAGAGTTCCAGAGTTGTTTAATCATAAAGAAAACAAAGAGGTTGTTCTCTGCTTGATGCAAATAAACATACACACATATATGTGCTCATAATTATGAAAGTGGTCTAAGTCAAATAATTAAAAAATTAGCTTTTTCATATTTTATGTCCCATCCATTTAAACAGTACAATAATAAGATGTCGGTTTTAAAAAATCGCATAAAATTAAACCGTTAAGTGGATTTCTAGTTGTCTCATTTTGTCTCATTATACAGAATTCAAATCTTGTTTATTTTATAAAACCTTAAATATCTCGAAACTAACAATCAATAACATAGACCACTTTCATAATTATGTGCACATATATCAAATATATATATATATATATATATATATATATATATATATATATATAATTTATTTGTTTGAGACTATAGTTTCGAAGGCATGCCCTTCATCATCAGTCTTTTTTTAATTATAAATATTATCTTTAATGGGGTCAGTATCGCGTGGATATTAAAATTTTTTTGCTCTTACTAAGCCGAGAAACCAGTAAAAATATTATATTCAATGATTGAATGCCTTGAATCCGCACCCCCTTATGGCCTGCCTTGATTCGAATTTAAATTGAGGGTTTGTCAGAAAAACGGGAAATAATTAAAATTCGACTACTATAAAATAAATAAATATTTGATTAATGTTGTTAATGTCAGCATTAACTTCACAGAAATTGCACACAGTAATAATTATAATATTCTTATAATAATAATAATAATTAAAAGTATAAAATTCTATATTTTTTTAAATTCATAATTTTGCTATAATAAAATAAAATAAAACTACAAATCCTTAATACTTAAAACTTTGACATATTGGCGAGTTAAAGGTGTTTTCAGGACAAAAAATTATTGACCCCCCCCCCCCACCGTTTTTTAAGAAATACCTTATTTCGAGCTGGCAAGTATAAAATAATTCATTATTATTATCAATTTGAATTTTAAATTAATTATTTTAAATGAAAATTTTTTCAAGTTTCTTAGTCGAATAGGCAAATTACATTTTTCAAGTCTCTATTAAGATATATCACTGTAAATGATTTTCTGGCTTGATTGGATATTGAAATCTTAGTTGGATGTAAAGATATGTTTATTTACAAAAAATATGATTTTTTTTCCCGCACGATTACAAAATTTTCCTATATGTACTACTAAATGGTAAAGTAAAAAACTAATAAAAAAACCCTGCGTGCGATAAATTTATTTCTTTGCCTTCTGTTATAAAATAATTATAGAATATTCGACTCTCTTTAACCAAAATAGGTCTCAATTATTCAGGAACGGGTCCCTTCTTACTTAAATCTACAGTATTTTAACCACGTATGCTTCCAAATGGTTAAAAAATTATGCGTGAGACTCTCGCTCGGTAGAAGTGAAACCTCTTAGCTCCTTTATTTAATTCAAGAGAATCTCTAAATATTTTTTATAAAATTATTTTATTTATCAATTTCCATAGCGCATGCGCGTAGCATGTCTATGATGTATGACAGGGGTCTTCAAACTATTCACCGCGGTGTGATGTGGTTACTTTAGTAAAAAAATGTTATATCTTCAAAATAAATAAATAAAAAAAGCTATATAATAAAAAATCATTAGAATCTAATCTAATGATTTATTAATTAAGCGGTATTATATTTATTATGTAAATTGTAAATATACTGAAGTTGTTATTTTCTACGTTTTGAGAGATGAGCACCGCGGAACTTTTACTGAAAATTTGGTCCACCAATCGTGAAAAAGTTTGAAGATCCCTGATGTATGGGAATGGGAAAGCGTCGCGATGCGCATGCGCCTTCTTTTTCTTTTCTGTGGGAGTATGAGAGGGGGAAGCGTTTCCACTTTGCGTGAAGTTCAGGCCAATTTGATCTATCGAAGTTTTCACTTAAAAATAAAAAAAAAGAAATGAAAATGGATTACCTCAGAAGATAATGCAGGGTTTCTAGCTGTCTTGACACTATAAGAAATTCGCACTACAGAACAGCATACGGTGCAGAAACACTAAAGAATAATTTAGAGATTGCGCCTTTTGCTCAATAAAAATATTTATATTAAGCAGAAAGCCGATTGGAGCTACATCCTTCTTGTACCAAACAAAAGATTTTTTTTTTATTCACAAGATAGTGTTAATATCTCCCAATATCAATAGGATGGAGCTACCTCCTTTTAGCAGCAAACCCTTCAATTATAAAAATTTAAGTGTTTTTGCTAAAAATTGCCTGCTGATGATTTATTTTATACCAATATTTTCAGGTTGGACTAACAATAACCTGAAATCTAAAAAATATATTTGAAAATTTAAAAAAAATTTTAATTTGACTTTTGCGATATCAGAATTTTTAAGATCCCCACTCCACTCTGTCACATTATGTCACAAATCTGAGATGTCCCTCCCCCTTACTGTGTGACGTAATTTATGGACGTCCCCTATGCGAATTTGAAGACATCAGTAAGATCTCTCCCACTACTAAATTCAGATTAGGCTCCAGTTAGTAGCTTAAGTTCTTAATTTATTTACCTCAGAAAATAACATTACTTCAAATGTTTTTGGGTTTTTCGAAGTTTTTCTGACTCTCCGACCTACATCACGACTTTAAATATATTAAAGTTTTTCCCAAATTTAGACTATTTTTGTGAGGATCGTATTTTTAGATTTTTTTGAAAATTACCACAATTGATTCGATCCGGGTTTCAAATGTTAAAAATAAAAGAACATATATTTTTCGAAAAAAAATTTCCGCTAAAATCATCTAGATTACGTAATTTATATCAGGCTCCGATTTTTAGAAAGAATTGAAATGTCGAAAAAGGGTGGCGCCCAAAATCCCGAAACTTAAAATCCCGAAAAGTCAAATTCCTGATGGCCCGAAATCCCGACAGCCAAAAACCGTCGAAAAAATCAAATTTCAAAATTAAAGCACCAATTCCTCAGTTTTTAAATATCCTTTTCACTGCTCTATATTCAGAAAGTTTTTAAATATTTAGTCTTAAGAGAAAAATAAGTAATAAGTTTTACGCACTAGAGTAAGAATGTCAATGCTTAATGATTTTCCTTGAAAATTGTTTGTTTTCTGACCTTCCCATTTCTTCCCCTGTATTATTTAATTAATAATTAATTAATCTAACATATTAATATCAAAAGTTTTTCTTTTTTTTAAATGTTTTAAAATATTTTAGAATATTCCATTTTTTTAAGGGGTAGGTAAGTAAGTACCTATAAATGTTTGTCTATATATGTACCCAGATTATTTGTTTATTTTTCATTTGATTGATTTGAGTTTTATTTTAAGAATATGTATTTACTTATTCCGAGTATCAATAATTTAATATTTTTCTTCAACCTCATTGTGAAACACAACCAATTCCAACCTATTATAATTTTATTCATGATCACATTATTGTTGAACTCAACTCCTTTCACTGTTTATTTATTTATTTATTTACTTTTGTTTATTTATAAAATAATCTATTTATACCATTTTCAAAAAATTATGGTCAATAAATTAATCTTCTCCCTTTATGATCGCGACATATTACATCTCTCAACTAGTTACAAAACGAAATCTAACTATGAAAAAATAACTCTTGTAAAGTTAGGGGTATTTTGGCCATAAAAGAATCAAAATAGAGTTTATTCCCAGACATTACAAAAGCGATACCATACCCTATGACTTGGAAGTCAAGGTAGTTTATTATTATATGAATTTATATTAGTTAGCTATAAAAATTAAAGATATTATAAATAAACATAAAAAATTACTAATTATTTATCAAGTCAGATTTGCCTAGTATAAGAACTAGTTTTATCAAAGCCCTTTCGGTGAGTTCAAGTAATAACTAGCCAACACGTGAATTCCTCATGTCTGTTAGATAGTTTTAGGTTTGCATTACTGGGATAACGCATGAATAAATTGATAAGAAATATATATGTATAACTATGTGTAAATCAGGCACGTACTCAAAAGTTTTTCTATACTCAAAATTGATTAAAAAAAAGTAACATGATATAGAGAATAAATAATAAAATAATATTTTATATTAGATTTATAAATTTTTATATTTACAATCAGCTATGGGATTTCATTAAAGGGGGCAAGGTACCCGCTCCTGGGTAAGTCCCTGATGAAAATAGTCATTGTGTAAATAGACAAAATGTAAATACATTAGTCCCTCATTTTACACCGGGTTATGCTCTACGAAAATGCCTCACAAATTAAAACCGAATGCATATTATAGGGGCTAAGAAACAAAAAACACTTAATTTTTAGGACAGATATTCACTTAAGCATGTACCTACCTATGTACAATAACGACATCTTAATTAATTGTTTATTGAAAGCAATAAAATTACTATCATTTTCAAATTGCTACAAATCATTGTTTAGAATAATACTTAATTATAATGATTTGAAAAAAATACAAATCTTTTATAAAACAATCCAGAACACGTTTATTTCAGGGCCAAACGTTTCGGGAGAGTTTCTCCCTTTTGAAATGGTCAATTTTTACTTTTTTTTTTTTGAAAAAAATCACCATTGAAAAAGGGAGAAGTTCTCCCGAAAAAGTTTGGTTTTGAAATGGTCTTGTTCTGGATTGTTTTATAAAATATTTGTATTGTATTGTATTTTTTTCTTTTCTATAATGGTTTGTTTAGAGTTATTAGGTATTTTTTTTTTGTAACTACTACATTAATGCAAACGTAATCTCTTGCTTCACTTTTACTCTTTTTCAGTGATTTGAACCTCAATGACTAACAAGTCTACATATTTGCCTTTGATTTGACATTTTTATCTTTAACGTGATGATAACGGTGTTTCGGGATCATTAATTTCGACATCTTTATTTTCATCATCATTTTTCGCTATAACGATTGGGTGTAAACATTTGATAATTGCATATAATCAACAATCATCCGCGTAAAATAAGTTTTGGTGTCGTTTGATCCCGAATAACTGAAACCCACGTAAATTGAGGAGCTATTGTATATGATTTTAAATAGCTTCGTATGTTGTGGACTTTTTGAACATGTTCGGAATCTTTTGATGCAGAGCTGTCAACGATAAAGGGAAAATTTCCTCGAAAAATTAACGTTGTTTATTAAATGTGTTTGAGGAATTTTTTTTTTATCGTTGACTGCTCTGCACAGAAAGATTCCGAACATCTTCAGAACGTTTACTGCAGGCGAAGCTAATAGTAAAATGCACGAACATTGTAACATTGGCTTAATTATTTTCATTATAAATAATGTAAATTTAGGTGTCATTTTTGATAATTAACTAAAATTTTAGAGAAAGGGTTATATATTTGAAGGAAAATATCTTAATTTTATTTGAGGAGAATCGATAAAGTTCTATTAAATTACACAAAATCCCACCAATAAAAATCAAATCAATCTACTATAGTTCCTACCTGAAATTTTGTGATTTATTTCTTTAAATGCTACCTGAATATATAATAAAAGGTTTATAAATCAAAAATGTATTATTACTGCACTTACTAACTTTTAAGGAGTTAGGTGTTGGTTCCAGGTGAAACATTTTAATATAATAATAAAACTTGAGCAAGATGCGAGGTAGGTTTCACAAAAAAAGAAATAAAACAAAATTGAGTGTTGAATACGATATATTTCGGGGGTGAGCCCATCATCAGGAGTCAAAGTAAACTGATTATACATGAAAAAATTGTTATTTGTAAAATTATTTTTCCATTGTATAATCAGTTTGCTTTGACTCCTGATGATGGGCTCGCCCCCGAAATATATCGAATTTAAAGTTAAAAAAAAATTATGTTAAAAACATTGAATTTTTCTATAACATAGGTATTAGGGTGCTCCTTATTTTGGATATTTTCGAATATTTGCGCTGACTGGGGCTCATATGGTCCGAAATAAATAAAAAAAATATCCCCCAATTTTCAAGTCTCTATCTCAATTTTAACCTAGTGCTACACAGCGATGTAGGTTTCCCATCTAAATAACATGGGGTTTTTGGCATTGAACGATAAATTTTTTATTACGGCCAAAGTAATGCCTCAAAGAATTTGAAACTCTGTATACTTAATTCTTATGATAGTGGTTGTTCTTCGGAATTTTTACAGATTTTTAGCTATTATAATTTTGGAGTCTATAACTTATGAATACTAAGATATAGCAGTATTTTATCTAGATGTAACTACAAAATTGTATTATCTAGGAATCTGTAAAAATTTTGAAGGATTGCTACTATCATACGAATAAAGTCTACTGAGTTTAAAATGTTTTGAAGTATTACTTTGGCCGTAATAAAAGATTGATCGTTCAATGCCAAAAACACCATGTTATTTAAATTGGAAACTTAATCGATTTGTAGCACTGGGTTAAAATTGAGATAGAGACTTGAAACTTGGGGGATATATTTTTTTTTTATTTATTTCGAACTATATGCGCCTCTGTGAGCGTGGGTATTCGAAAATATCCAAAATACAGAGCACCCTAATAGGTATTCAGATTTCAGATAGGTACTTATCTTACAATGATCGAACTACCTAAGTTAGATTCTTAAAGCTAAATATTATTGTAGTTACTCAATAAATCGAAGTACCCACACTTTCAATTAATATTATCGATTACCGCCAGGGTTAAAAATTAAACTTTCCTTTACACACTGTAATCAAAAACGTGTTTGAAATCGGGATTTCGGAGATTCATTCAGACAATAAAACGCTGTTATAAGCAAATATAATTTCACAATAAGATTTCTTATAGCTTATTATCGGCTTAATAATAAATATCCCTATAAATGGATAAAATAAAATTTTTACCTTAAACACCTTTTAAGCACAAGGAAACGCGTATTCAGGGACAATTGCCACGTTAGCCCTTGTCTAGGGGCGGGATTCTATAATATGCCTCAATAGAATCTATAATAAAGATTTTAAACTTTTTGAGCCTTAAAGGAAAACAAGGTATTTTAATACATTGATATAGGTATAATTGTCAACAAAATGACACCCAAATATTTATATAATAGATCGTTCACCAAAAAAATGTACTTACATATAATTTCTATACCTGTATACAGGTATAGAAATCCAAGGTCAAAAGATCGCTATGTTAAGATTTGCCGATGACATTGCCCTTCTAGGAAGCAATAAAAAAGAATTAGAGGACGCCTTGAATGGAATTAACCAAATCCTAATAGAAGAAATCAAAATGAAAATAAACAAGAATAAAACCAAGGTCCTAGTATGTACAAAAAAAGAACAAACGAGACAGGAATGCATCAAAATTAACCAAGAAAACCTAGAAGGAGTTAAGGAATTCCACTACCTAGGAAGTAAAATAACATGGGATGGGAGGAGCAAAAACGAAATTAAATCAAGAATTGCCCAAGCAAAAATGGGGTTTAATTCAAAACAAAAACTACTATGCTCCTCCTCAATCAGCTTAGCAAACAGGAAGTTGCTATTGAAGACATATGTAGGGAGCATAGCCATGTACGGGTGTGAAACCTGGACAATTGGAAAAGCGGAGAGAAAGAGATTGGAGGCTTTCGAAATGTGGTGCTACAGAAGAATGATGAATATCAAATGGATGGATAAAATTACAAATGAAGAAGTTCTTGGAAGAATCGGAGAAAGAAGAACCCTGTGGAAGAGTCTGAAGAAGAGAAGTGGTCAGATGATGGGGCACACACTGAGACATGGGGGACTGCTTAGGGATATCTTGGAGGGGGAGGTGGGAAAGAAAAGGGGAAGGGGAAGACCCAGATTAGAATATTTCAACCAAATAATTGGGGATATGGGATGCCAGACATTTAGAGAGGTCAAACAGCTGGCGGGGGACAGAGTCGAGTGGAGACGGATTGTTGCATCAAACCAGTCTTAGGACTGTATACTCAATGATGATGATGACATATAATTTAAAATTTTGAAACAGATTATAAAAAAAATATATATGTAAAGGGTTGACCATGATGAAATACCTACAAGAGGGGAAGGGGTCATAAAACCTAGCGTTACAATATATGTGACAAGAAAGGAGGATTAAGAGCAACGTGACGTCACATAGATAAATCAATTTCATTTTAATTCTTTTAACAATAAGTTTATTTTTCACTTTTTCGGTGTGAAATAAATTAAAGGCTGAGCTAAATTAATCCTTACTTTATTTATTGATTAAAAAAAAAATATTTTATTTTAAAATGGGTGGTCAAAAATACCGGAATTTATCGTGAGCTATTTCATGGACGTCCCTTAAGAAAAAATCTACACCTGTATGAAATATTGTAAAATCCCAGTAAATGTAAGAAAAATTGAGAAAACTCCATTGCATAAAGTGTATGTAATGAAGTGAAAATGTAAAGAATGTAATATGTATTTTATTTATTAAAAGTAATAAAAAGGTAAGTGAAAAATAGTTGTAAGAATTTAATAATCATTATTTATTTTACTTTTAATCAATAAACTTATAATATATAGGATTTAGGCACCCCCCCCCTCATTTATTAACTCTATTTAAACCGCACCCCCCCCCTGTTAAATAAGAAAAATAAAACAATCTATAGATTAAACTAGTTTTAACTAGGCAAATCGCACTTTAACTGATTTTGGATTCTCGTTATACACTCTTCTAAGGGGCCTATCGGCTCGTTGATCTAAATTTTTTTGAAAATGAAATAATAGCTTCGTTCGTGATTCACGTTACGAACATGTTCAGGATTTTTTTTTGCAGAAATTAAAAAAAAAACTTACTATTTTATTTTTTACCGTTGCAATGAACGCACAAAAAATCCTGAAAATGTTTGGGACGTTTACTACGAACGAAGCTAATAACACACCAATGTTGTCTAATTTCTAGGCGCGAAAATAGAGATTTCCCTGATATTCACTTCGATTCGAATACCCTGAAAATGTGTGACAGCCTATCCATGTTGGGCATCTCTGTCGCATCTGACCTGTCTTGGAATGAACACATCTCCTCTGTGGCGAAATCTGCAGCAAGGAAGATTGGCTTCTTATTCAGGTCCAAGCGATTTTACAAACCCCCACAACTTCTCACCATCTACAAGGCCCAAATCCGCCCCTGTCTCGAATACGGCTCTCATCTGTGGAGAGGAGCCTCAAAATATTCTCTTGCTACCCTTGATGCAATTCAGAAACGAGCCGTCAGGCTAATTGACGATTCTACCCTCACCGACTCCCTCGACTCGCTGGCTCATCGAAGAGATGTCTCCGCCCTTTCCCTTTTCTATAGATACTATCACGGCAGGTGCTCTGATGAGATAAAATCAATAATTCCCCCCAAAGCATGCTTTGCACGCAGCACACGTTTTGCCGACTCCCAACACTCTTTCGCGGTCAAATTAGAAAAGTGCCGGACCACTTCATTCGCGAATTCATATATCCCCATGACTTCAAGGAACTGGAACTCTCTCCCAGCCTCTATCTTTCCCAGCACCTATGATCTTCAAACCTTCAAAACCAGGGTGCATAGACACCTACGTCTACACCCTCTCACTTAAACAACTTTCCCTTCTCTTCGGTAATGCAAGGGTCTTTCGAGATCCATAGGGGCTACATCTTTACTGGTGCACCCCTTTTTGCATTCGATTGCATTAAAAAAAAAAAAAAAAAAACACCCTACAAGTTCTGCTTACCTTATGCTTGATAAAATGTCTACTGCATATTAATCTTTTGCAAAAATATAAGTAAAAAATAAAAAAAAATGATATAAATAAGATAGTATAAAGTTAAAGTTTTATAATACTTTATAAAACTTGAGTTTTATTATACTATTAAAGTTATATTTATTAGAAAATTTTATTATTAATTTTGATGTTGAAAAACTATTAAAGGCAATTGATTTATGAATTCCTTTTGATTACAAATATGAAAAGAGCGATTCTGATGTGTTTAGTGAACTGGTTTAAACGGGAATCCGGACGAACTGATTCGACTGAGAGCTATGAATGCGACTCTCCGAATGAGACCACCGGTGGGGCGTCTACCTCGGGCATCACACGACAAGCCTCTCTGCATTATGCGTTCGTCAAGTCAGACCAGAAAAGTACCAGCAGCGGCACGAGGTAGGCTTTTGCTTTTAAATGATACCTACCTCCTAAAGCCTCATTTATCCGAAACATAGGATTTTCAAACAATCAACATCCCTTCATTATTAATAAATTGTCTCAGGATTTAGTCTTTCCTTATCCTGGTGAAATAATTATTAACTTCTTGCTTCCCATTGTGGTTAACTTAGATGCCTAACTATCAGGTAAATGTTTAAATGACAAAATAAGTCAAGATATTTATTTATGTATAAATCGAGGGGTGAACCGCGACCTAATATCATGTACACCTACTTCCACTTTCATTTCCAAGTAGAAGACACTAGATGAAGGGTCATTAGCTAATGAATTCCAAAATAATTCCACATAATTCCAAATACCGGTACACCTAATTCCAATCGCGGTTCACCCATCGGTATATATATACCAGTGGCGTGCGGTCCATGGATGCTGAGGATCTCGCAAATTCCAAAATGTCAAGAGTATTTTCATCCGTGTTAAATTTTAAAATTTGTAAAATTTTAAAAACACTTTCAATATAAATACTATACATCTAATTCATTTAAAGTTATATAAAATTTAAAATTTACGGAGCTTTTTAAGGTTAGCAAATTTAAAGAATAAAAAAAAAATATTCCAGATTTCTTATTTTAATCACTTCATCTATCTTGTTGAAAATAATTTGATTTTATGAGGTTAAAAAGTGAATTAATTTATATGTACTCGACCCATGGCCTTCATTTAAAATTTATAAATTCCACTAAAAAAATTAAACGTGAAAGATGAACTAATATAAAATATATTTTGGCAAAAGTATTTGATTTAATGAAGTCCAATTGAATATTCTCTCTATATAACGAGTATCGTTTTGGTCCGAATGCAAAAGGCCATTCCTAGAATAATAGAAATTGAGAAATTAATCTCAAATAGTCTGAAACAAGTTTTAACTTGTAAATTAATTATTTTTTGTTTGGTTTTTTCAAGTCAAATGGGCCATACACTTCAAAAGGCAAGACGACGAATGGAAGATCATTTAAATAAATTTGGATTTGGCAAGAATAAAAAGAAAGATAGTAGTATTGAGGAAGCACCAGGTAATTATATCTCAGTTACAATATTTTCACCTTTTTCTTTTTTTAATTAATTAATTGGACATTACGGACACCTTCAAATGTCCACCCAACACAATAGAAAATCTCTTCTGTTGGAGATACAATCAATTGTTGTTTTTTGAAGAATCATTTAGTCTTTAAAAAATAATTATTTATTAGATATAACAATTATGAAGAAAAAAGGAAACAATTAAACCCCATGTTGAATCATACAACCAATCGCAACGTTTCGCTGATTTATTGTAGCTTCATCAGCCTCTTGATCAAATTATTTTCAAACACTTTCTCATTCATTTTTTTTTCAATTTGCCGGGGTACGGTTGATCTGTCTTGGTTCCATTGCTACTCTAAACAAATAATAGTCTTATAATATAAGTAAAAGTATTCTGATTGTTATATATATATATATATATGTGTGTGTGTGTGTGTGTGTAATCTAATTGGAAAGAAAAAAAATGAATGACAAAGTGTTTGAAAATAATTTGATCAAGAGCCTGATGAAGCTACAATAAATTGGCGAAACGTGGCGATTGCTCCTATGATTTAACAAGGTATTTAATTGTTTCCTTTTTTCCTCTGATTTGTTATATCTGATACTGATTATGGAACTGAACAATAATAATAATCGCGGCTCAAATTGATTTAAGAAAAAATTAAAACTAACGTTTAAAAAGCTAATTTGTCTAAAAACATAAGTAAATATACTTTAAATAGAAAATGTTGCGAAAAGGAAAAATGACATTAAATCTAAAGAGCTTTTCTGGCCTGACCATCTGTAGCCTAGTTGGTAAGGTGCTTAAAAAAAACAGTTGATAAGGCACTCTTCGCGTAAAGGAGAGAGACACTGGTTCGAATCCCGTCGGATTCTCAATTCATTTTTCCTTTTCAAAAAATAATAAAATAATTTTCTAAACATGTAAAATTAATATACGAAATTATTGAATATATTATTTAACTTTCGCGGCTCAAATTGCTATAAGAAAAAATTAAAACTAACGATTAAAATGTTAATTTGTCTAAAAATAATAATAATTATTATTTATGAGTATTTTTCCCTCACCCGTTTTTTTTTTAATTACACTTATATATATATAAATATCATTATAATGTTAATTTATAATATCTAGAAGTATTGCATTCCTCTTCCGAGGTTTTGTCTTTAATAGCTTCTATCCCCAAGTTTATAGAAGTCACTTTCACTTTATCCCTTCTAGTTGATAGTAAAACATACTTTAAATGGTAGAAATTTGATATAGAACAAAAAAACGGCTTTTCTAGTCCCTAGAGCTCAATTAGTGCCCGAAAATGGTTTGTTTGTGTGTATCCCCTCAGCAATATTGTCTTAAATAAGGGGCATAATGCTTAATTTTTATTTTTTAGAGATAAGTCGAAGGAATTCTTTAGAGCAGGGCGATCTTGCTAGAGATTCTGGAATGGTCATCTTCAAAGAGCGACAACTTGTCGGATTGACCCCAGTTTTCAATGGAATGCTTCGATTCTCGTTTCTCCTCGAAACATGTCCACCAGGGTCTGTTCCAGATCCACCTCTCCTGGCTGCTTCACTTGATCTGGTAATTTTGAAAATATTATCTGGGTTCAAAACTAAATGCCCATAAATTCTTCTAAATTGATTTTGTTTTTTAAAAATAAAAAGCTTTTTAGCGAAC
The DNA here is from genome assembly GCA_024734495.1 of Forficula auricularia. Classification (NCBI taxonomy): domain Eukaryota; kingdom Metazoa; phylum Arthropoda; class Insecta; order Dermaptera; family Forficulidae; genus Forficula; species Forficula auricularia. The sequence continues at coordinate 215,084 of JALMQS010000887.1, read as the reverse complement.
TCTACACTAGGATCACTTTTGGTAAAATTAGAAATTTGTTAACATTTTCTACAGTTTATTAATGGCTTCTAAATCTGAAGTCGGTATTAATTTATAATAAATATGTTTTAGGGTCAAAATAAACTCGTACAATTAGAGGTCTATCTCTATAATTTCATTAGAACGCCGGCACTGATTACAAATCCAGAAGCCAAAACGTCTTAAATAATCTATAGAAAATTTTAACAAATTTTTTAATTTCAGAATTTTCAGTCTGAATTTTTTTAAACTAATCATTAAAACATTCAGAAAGTAATCCTATTGAGATTGTGTTCGGATATGTATATTACAGATCAGGATCAATTCTATTTGCATAATCTTCACTACTTCTGCCAACGTTAGGGTGCAAATACACTACTAGAGAAAATTTGGGTAGAAGAGACTGTCCTCTAATCAGATTAAAATGGCCGTGGCCACAAGGGCAGCTTAGTCCAATTGTTTTGAAATATGCCACGTCTACTTCATTCTGATTAGCGGACAGTCCACCATAACTAGAGCTTAGTGTATTTGGTCCCTTAACTTAAAGTAAATGGTGAAAACTTCTCGCCAAGCTTACACAATGAAATTCTCATCTGATATTTGAATTATTCTTTTTTCTTTGAATACTTTTGGCTGATTTGGAATTCCCCCTCCGGGTTGTTACAGCCCCATGCACCAGTAGTGGCTCGAGCTTCATTTCTCCTGGAATGCGCTCACTTTGTGCATCTCTGCAACAAAGGGCAGTGGCCTGTCTGGATGAAGTTGAATTTGCCGATGTTTCGGCCAAGCGGACCGATGCCTGCTTCAAGAGCTTCAGCCGCGCCAACAGGTGTCAGAAGATCTCATATACTTCAACGAGCAGCAGGCAAAATGTTCTATCAATGGGCAGAGGTAAAATTGAAAAAAAAAGTATTTAAAAAAATTTAAAATGAATAAATGCATACTTAAATCAAATGGAAATTATCTTGAATTAAAAAAAATAAATAAATAATAAGACTACATATAGCCGAATGTGGTCAGTGTAACCATCCCGACACTCGCTAATCGCAATAAATTTTTTTAATATTTAAGGAAATCACAAAATGGTGTCATCTATTATTCTATTTGATCCTTTTTAATTACATGCGAGAAAGGCTGTATTGAATTGGGGAGAAATTCAATATTCCAAACAGCCAAGCACCATTATTTAAACTATGGCACAGTGCCGGCAGGTCATGCTTAGCCCGTGTGGGTAGTTGACCAAAATCCCAAATAACCTTAAACTTTTTAAACCTCATAACATTTTTTTTTCATTTTTAAGATTGCTCTACGGTCCAATGACTTAGTTTACATTTATTAACATTCAGGTGTATGTATGTTGTCAAGTTCCGTGTGCCTATATTACCCATACGGAACTTTTTCTGTGGGTATAGCCACCCTCCATAACCATATTATCTGCAGGCCCTGCTATGGCATGGCTATATGTTTAAATTTAGAATCACTAAACAACGAAATTTTTTAAAAATGGATTTTTAAATTTTTGAGTGAAATGTTTAGCGAGTTTAAATGTCAGAGGGGTTCAACTCGAATAGCCAATTGACCCGGATTTCTAATTTTGGCACTCAGGTTCGATTCCCTATGGGGAAAAATACAACCCTTCTTAATCTAATAAATGACTCAATTTGTCTTGGAAAACGTGACTTGCAAACAAGCAAAGAGTTTTCCTGGATGAAGAATTGTAGAAACTTGTACTTTCCCGATCCCCTGAGCGTTATGAAACATCTCTAGAACAGGGGCGGATTGGAAAATGTGGAAAATTCCACATGGACCGTATACAGTTTGGGCAGTTTTTCTAGATTATAATTTATAAGTAATAATAAGAAGAAAAAAATACATTTTTTATTTATGGGATGATCCAGTAATAATTTTTTCCACACAAAAGTTTAGAGCCAGTCCACTCTAGAATAAACGTGATTCACTTTAAAAACATTATCCAAATTTTTGGATATATATTTTTATTAATGAAATTTATTGTATGATTTAGGCGATCGGTGCTAGATTGGAAGAGCTTTTTCAAGAAGACAAACAAAACGTTCCGAATATTGTAAGCATGGTGACAGATGATCAACGACAGAAAGAACTTCTCTTGGAAGATGACGAAGAGGACTTTTTAGATGAATGTAGGGTATTTTCTTTAATTCATTTCATTAGAAATTATTAAATGGTATACACAGAAACTTGAGTTTAATACTAGGTAGGGATTTCTGAAAAATTTCCGAATTACTCAAGTCAAAATTCATGACTAGTCAGTAGTTGAATCTTCATTTGCCAATTCTATTAACTCTAGAAAATTAACACTAGAGTGAATTAATGAAATAGTAGTAATTGTTTTTGAAAAAAATTTAATTTAAAATAATTAACCCGAATGTTTGAGTAATTTTTTTCGGAAATTAGATATTTTTTTTTTCCAAAATACAACTCACGGTGAAAAATATATATATCAAGAAGCTTCTCTTTAATACATTGCATGTCGGAGTGTGTTTTTGTCTCGAGAGTCGAACTAACAAGCCCGACAAGAGTGTTAGTACTCAAGTTCAACTCCGGGGGGGGGGGGGGCGAAGCCCTCTGATATGCACTGTAAAATATTCTACTAAAATCTTGGATTTTTGATCATAATTAAATTCTTTCTTGAAAATTTAATTTATTTAATTAAAATAAAAATTCAAATAAACATTTTAGAATATATTATTATTGGCGAAAATCACGATAGAGATGATATCTCTTCGAGTTATTTAGAATTAATAATTATATTCTTATAATGTAATAGCGAATTCATCCCTCGTGGCCTTTAGTGGCAGAAATTTATGGGAAAAACAATCTCTATTCTTCCAAAGAAAGGCGACTGTGGGACAGTGGTTAGAGTGTCGGGCTGCTGGCCTGAAATACGCTGGTTTGAGACAGAGTCTCGGCAGATATTTGCAGCCGTCACCTCTTGGAAAGCAATGGCAACCTACCAAGAGTATAATTGCCTAGTAACCTCTTCAAACTAGCCGTTCGGAACCGGCGTTAAAAAGTAGGTCACGTATATCTGTGTAAAAACAGCTAAACACACTCAGCACAGGTATATGTGGAGAGGACCCAAAACGCCAGGGAGACCTGATATGGCACTTAAAGAAGATTCTTCCAAAAGAATAAATCATTATCTTCCCGGTTAACTTGCGCTTCTGATTTTCGCCAAAAGGCGTAGCTTTTATTTTCTCTGATTGGTTTCTAAAATTATTCAGAAACATTTGGTTCTGTTAATTCACAGCAAAAAACAAATTCATTTAGTAGTGTTAAGCTCAAACCTAAATATTATTTCCTTTACACAACAAATATAATACATTGGGTGATTCCAAAATGAATGTGAAAAAATTAGATGATGAGATTTTTACAGATCTTTGCGTTTCAAGGTACCCTGGTCTATAAAAGTAGTTTCTAGAAAATGTCTCTGTGTGTGTGCACAATGCTGGGCAGACCATTAAACCATTAATTTAGCAATGTTGAATTTAAGAGTTTTTGGCTAATTCACATGAAAATGATGTCGGCTTATTTTCAAATTTTCTTTTTTAAAAGTATTTATTCCAAGCCTCTTAGATTATTTTCGAAATTTCTCAACGAGTTTCATAAAATAATTGATTGAATAGAAGACTTCTCCGGCTAGGTAAAAGCTTAAATTAATAATTTCTACAACAGTGATATTTTCCTAGATATTAATGATTTATACCGAGAAAAAATGACATATTTTCTATTAGAGAATGGATCTTGGACCTATTTATTTTATTTTATAAATTTCTTTAAACTAATAAAATGGAAACTCGTTCCTTGTTAGTGACCAAATTTTAAATATATTAGAATCACTCATTGTGATTTGATTAAAATTTTAATCAATTCAAAAAGTGGAAGTTAATCGCTCTATTTTGGGAACGTCGTAATATCCAAATGCGCAATTTCGTGTAATGAGTCCAAGGTAAAATTTTAATTGTAGTATAATTAATGTGTGATTCGTCTAGAAATTGGTATGTGCTAAAAAATCCAATAATATTAAAATTCAGTCTACTTTCAATTCCGATCCAATCATTCTAGAACTTAAGTGACTATTGGACTACTGGATTAAATATTCTTTAAATTGTTTCTTTTAAAAAGTATTTTTTTTTACTAATTAGATAAATAAATAAGTTTAATTAATTTTAGCGAACCTAAGTATGTTTGGATCGGAATGCCCGATGGCCCTTCGCCTCATCGCCTGTATTCTACTTTTGGAAATCACCTCTTTTTTGCGAGAGACCTACCAAAATTTACCGAAAAGTTCCCGGGCATCAACAAGAGGGGACCGAGCTCCTCCTTGGGAGAGAATTTACAGTAAGGAAGCGAATCGACGCTGGAGTATGGCTCTCTCCTCCATGGGCCATTCGCAGACATCCGCACAAAGTCTGCAGAGTATAGTCGGCGAACGAGCTGAGCCAGGTATACTTCTATAAATATTATAGTGTTTTCATCACACGACTTTCACGTATATCTTCTTTTATAAAATTATATACATTGTGACAATATGGTTTTAACAACCCCCTATTATATTTTTTTATTTTTTATTTTTGTGTATCAGTTCTAACACTAATTAATTAAAGAATTCCACCTTAATTGGCCATAGAATATGCAAATTACACGAGTGTTTTTAAATTTATAATTTTCTCATTAATATATTAAAGAATAATTAAAATATTAACGAGAATTGTTTTGATCGTGCATTTTAAACAAGATATATATCTCGAGACTACTGCTGGTTGAAGCTATTGGAGTCTGTTGAGTCTTAAGTCTGCACCAAGAGAGAATGAAAAAGATATGTTGAAGGAGACAATAAAAGAGTGTGTCTTCTGCTGGAATTGTAAATTTTATTTATTTATAACGAGACTATAGTTTCGAGGGCTTTGCCCTCTTCATCAGTCTATTACAATGGATTCACAGGAATTAATTTATGAATTCATAAAAAATAATAAAAATAAATTTAATAAATTAATTCCTGTGAATCCATTGTAATAGACTGATGAAGAGGGCATAGCCCTCGAAACTATAGTCTCGTTATAAATAAATAAAATTTATAATTCCAGCAGAAGACACACTCTTTTATTGTCTCCTTCAATATATAAAAATTCTGCTACTCTCGGCAAAAAAACTTTCAATTTAATATGAAAAAGATATGATCCATTTAGCTATAATCCAACGTCATTTTGCGTTTAGCCCGCATGACACTTGTAGGGATCACCAAAAGATATGATCCATTTAGCTATAATTCAACGACATTTTGCGTTTAGCCCACATGACACTTGTAGGGATCACCAAAAGATATGATCCATTTAGCTATAATCAAACGTCATTTTGCGTTTAGCCCTCATGACACTTGGATGGATCACCAAATGTATTTAAAATCTGAGATGTTATATATTCAATCTCCCAGTCCAGAGCGCCTGATCTGTTAGCACGTATGTTAGGTGCTTGCTATTAATTAATCGTATGTTTCCTATATTTGATTCAATCGCAAATCGAATGTAGGTGATTTTTGTCAAATATTAAGTGAAAATAATATCTGAACTTATATATTTCTAACTTGAAATAATGAAGTTAACTAAATTTATAATTCTCATTAATATATTAAAGAATAATTAACATATTAATGAGAATTGTTTTGATCGCGCATTTTAAACAAGATATATATCGCGAGATTACTGCTGGTTGAAGCTATTGGAGTCTGCTGAGTCTTAAGTCTGGACCAAGAGAGAATGAAAAAGATATGATACATTTAGCTATAATCCAACGTCATTTTGCGTTTAGCCCACATGACGCTTGGATGAATCACCGAGATCACGAGTGTTTTTATTCAATTTTTCTTAAAAATTTCGGAATGTCAAAGTTTGGCATTAAATTTAAATTATTTCTAAATCGAATTTGCCTAATTGGAAATGATCAAAAAATAGCGTAGTTCATAATCTATTAGTATTATAATAAATATCTTTCAATTGTAGTATTGTAATGTTTTGTTCGTTTTGTGAAAAAAATTTGTTTAATTTTATTTGATGTTGTAAAAAGCAATGAGGTAAATTAATTTTTAAAATCGGGCTTATCGCAGCTTCCAAGAAAGAAAACTCGTGGCTAATAGATACAATAAAATTTATTCTTTTTAAATTGAAGGGTTTTTTTAGTCACAAACTAATAAAAGACAATAATTTCAGTTAACAGGACGGTCTCCAAGGAAGTCGGAATCTGTGACTAAAAAAACCCTTCAATTTAAAAAGAATTTAAATTAAGTCACTTAAGTTTTGTAAGAATCTTATAATAAAATTTATTTCTATATGTACGTCTTTCAAACATTGTGTACTGTCTGGGATATATATCGATTGGAATTATGTGCAATGAGTTCTAGTATATTTACAAATTTTTAGAGATTTAAAAGGTTAATTTATGAATTAATATTGATAACCAAACCTTTTAAATTTCTAAAAATGTGTTAATATACTAGAACACACCGCACATAATTCCAATCGATTTATATCCCAGACAGTACACAATGCATGAAAGACGTACATATAGAAATCAATTTTATTATAAGATTCTTCCACAACTTAAGTGACTTAATTTAAATTCTTTTTAAATTGAAGGGTTTTTTTAGTCACAGATTCGATATATGTCCTAGACAGTACACAATATATGAAAGACATACATTTTTCGCCCTTAAGAAAGACATCCTATTACGAATTTCATACGTGATATACTTGTTTTGGATGTAACTATTATATAATTTATACATATTTAAAAAAAAGAAAAAATCTTTTAATTTGATTTTTTAATAATAATTATTTTCAAACTAGGTACTAGTGAAAGGAAAATTTCGTTTGTGCTTCACGAGCCTGATAACGAATCTGAAGGGAGCAGTAACACGACGGTCACCCTTCAGGGGGAGGAAGGAGCGGCTGCATCAGGGGGTGGACCTATGGATTATATAGATCGCAAACCAAGACGTTCAGTAACCTCTGTACCACCACAGCCACCCCAACCGGCGAGGCCTTTCTTGTTGAGACGGGGCACAGCAGGGACTACAGGGGGAGTGGCCACCGGCTCTTTTAAAAGGAGAAGTCTCAAACTTCGCAGAGGCACTAAGAGTGAGGTGAAAGAGAGCGAATCAGAGTGTAAGTAGCCAAAATTACATTTATTTATTAAGGTTAATTAAATATATATATTAGGGTGGGTCAAAAAAATCCATTATTTTTTTTTACAAGTGACACGGAAAAATGGGTTGCTAGACACCTTAAAAAAATTATTTCTAAATATGAGCTCTTAATTTTAATAGGAAGATCCTCCGCATCGCAGTTTCTTATTTTTTTCTCAGTCCAATAGAAAAAAAATCATACCTCATCATTAATTGATTATACAGAAAAATGTTCTTAAAAAATTTCGTAGGAAATTTAATGCTCTACAAAAAAGGTATCTTATATTTTTTCCGTAAACCTCACCATTTGAAAGATGTTGAAGATTTAAATTTGATTATTTTAATACAAATTTCATTTTTGTTTATGAATTTTATAACTCGACAATAAATGGCTATTATAAAATTCGCAATACAAATTTTTATAGGAAATTAACTGCTCTATAAAAAGGGTGTCTTATGTTTTGGCGATTAAATTAAGCGTTCAAAAGATATTCATCATCAAACTTTCATGTGTAAAGATTTTAATTTAATTTATGAATTTCATATAAATTTCATTTTTTGTCATTAATATAAGTATTATTTGAGTTTTATTTTCGAAATTTTTTTTTCAATTATTTTAAACATTTTAATTTTAATCATTGGAAAAAAAAATAATGGATTTTTTTGACCCACTCTAATATATATATATATATATATATTTGTATTAGGGTGGTCCTTATTTAACAAGGTCAGGATTTTTCCAACTTAAAATCTCAATCTGATTAGAAAAATATAATGTCCTTCGAAAACAAGATCTTGAAGAGAATAAGCGGAATGATTAGAGATAGTGTTATCGGCGAATGGAGGCTTAGAAGTGCAAGAGAAGTGAGAGAATTAACAGGGCAGTCTTACACTACGAGCTGTATAAGATCACGAAGGATGGCTTTGGTAGGACACGTGGTGCGTGCTGATGAAGATCGAGCTATCAGCAAGATTTCCGAAGCAAACCCGATAGGAAGAAGACCACCAGGTAGACCACGACAAAGATGGATGGACAATATAGCCAGAGATCTTGAAGAGTTGGGTGCTCAAGGAAATTGGAACTCTATGGCGCGGGATAGGACAAAGTGGTGAGGCATTATAGAGGAGGATAAAACATTGGAAATGTTGTTTGGCCACAGGAAGTAAGTAAGGAAGTAAGTAAAATCTCAATCAAAAAATTAACTGCTCAACAGACAAAGTTGTTAAGGCAAAAAACCGTGCTAGTTGAAATTTCAGATGGGAATAACATTGGTTCATATACTACTTACACATTTTGGGACAAATTTTTTTTCATTCTTTAAAAGAGTATGACTTTAATATTTTTTGTTATGCTTTTTGTGCTCGCTGAACATAAATTCTTGAAAAATACTTTTGACAAATGAGAACTTCCATTATGGCTACCGAATTTATGAAATTAAGAATTTAAGGGGGGATTCGTTTTATCATGTATTTTTTCTTTGGTTTTCAGAATTATTAAATCAATATACCTAGTTATGAAGTTTAAAAAACCCTAAAAAATTCAAGTTATATATACATATATTATCGAAGAATGAAAATGTTTTACACAGAAACGCCCGAATATGCAAGAAACGAATATGTTATTCCCATTTGAACCTAACACCTCCCCCTGGCCTGGTTATACTTTTGTCTTCTATTGAATACTTATATCTTTACAAGGACCTTATTTAATACGATGTTTAAATTATGTGGAATATTTATCTAGGAAACACAATTCATAACTTTAATTATTACTTTTTAGCGTTTCCACCCCTGCCTGTTAAACGAGCCGATTCAATTCAATCCAAGAGGAAAGTGAGCTCTCTTTCGGATCGGTCGGATACCTCTGAGCCTGGTGCGGCAGGAATGATGCCACCCACGGGGGAAATAAGCGGGGAAGAATCGCCTGGGATATTAAGTGACGACCAACCACCGGAAAGTCCGAGTGATTCCAATGATACAGACGACACTTCGAAAAACATGCCCTGGATGAAGGTATTAGCCACTGTTTCAATGTCTAAGGCTGGAAATATAGTGAAATTATGAGCAAAAAAGAGAGCGCAGTGGCCAAAACGAACTTGAATACGCACCATTAGCTACTGTGGCCCTTATTTAAGGCTAGGTTTTAGGTATAATTCATCGTAAATGCCTTCATTACAATTCAGATCACATTTTTATAACTAAATTTGTTTTTTAACATTTGAAAAACAAGACTTGTATAGTAAATATTAAATTTGAATGAGTTAATGTGATATGTTAAACTAGATTTGACTTATATTAATTGAATATATACCAGGTTTTCATTACTACTAATAATTATTTATTATATTAACCTTTTATATATTTAATCATCATTGAGTATACAGTCCTAAGACTGGTTTGACGCAACCACCCGTCTCCACTTGGCTCTGTCGCTCGCCAGCTGTTAATCCTCTCTAAATGTCCCCATATCCCCAATTATTTAGTCGAAATATTTTAATCTTCCCCTTTTCTTTCCCACCTCCCCCTCCAAGATATCCCTAAGAAGTCCCCCATGTCTCAGTATGTGACAGCATCATCTGATTTCTTCTCTTCCTCAGACTCTTCCACATAGTTCTTTCTCCGATTCTTCCAATAGCTTCTTCCTTATTTATATAATATATTAAAAATTAATCCTGTATGTCTATTTTTGGACCTTATGAGGATTAATTATCCACTAGGTATTGTTCATTGCTACAGGGTAGAATAATATTAATTGAAAAGATTTCTTTTGTTGAGTTTTCCTTGAGAATTATAATATATTATTATTTGTAAATGTATACAAATTACATCTTCACATTAAAAATTTCCTGTATCTCATCACTTGGATTTTCTGCTTTTTAAATTAATTAATTGTTTAAAATTAGAATAATTCCATCCATTTCATAAAAAATAAAATTGTAAAACACTAAATAGGTTAAATTAATTGATTTAAAATTTACTGTTTAAGTTTTATTTTGAAAATATAATCGCATTATTCATACAAATGTTTGAAATATCAACATAAAAGCATTGAAAAAAATTCTTTTGGATTTGTAATCACTGAAACCTGCTTTGATATCACACTAATATGTAATGCGCATTCTGTACACAGCTTACTTATGAAATTGCAGATATATGTAGAATTCAAGCAAGTTTGTTTTCGCAGCTTTGTTCACTTAATTGCTCTCTGCCCACTTATGTTTCTAGTCTTAATACATTCGACAATGCACAAAGATTTGATCCCCTTTTTATTCGCAGGTGATGGTTCAATTTTCCAATTCGTTCAATTTCTACTGTTCCCATCAAGGATTTTGCCATCCATTTTGTCACCGCCGTCATATGCGTGCTTGCTCAAGACTTATCAAATCTGTCCGCAAAGTATGAGTATTAGACATCATTATCATATTTTTTTAATTATTATTTAATAACGGATTTCTATCTGTTTATTTAAGGTATATGGCGAAGAGTTTGGACTTATACCGGCCAGTTCGAATAATCAAGAGCAAGAGCAAGAAAAACAGAATAGTGACACCAAGAAAGACAAAAACAGAGGAAGGAAAGTTTCCGATCAGGTAAATTGATTTTTTTTTAATGATACATATGCAAGAAGTGTCAGGACTAAGTTTATATTTATTCTTGAATTCCCTAAAGCAGCATAATATACCCTATGATGATGATCAAGATGATCTTTAAAATCATAATCCTAGGGTTTTCAGTTCTAAGATTGGTTTGATGCAATTACTTTTTAAGAGAAAATCAATAAGGGTGCTACTTGATGCAAAAAACATAGACAATTACATAACAACTACTTTCCTTCATTGCTATATCGATTGTCAATTCTTTGAATCCTACATCTCAGGACCTTCATTAACAGTGAAAATTATTCTAATCAAGTAATGGAAGGCAGCCCAGGGGTGGTGGGGAAGGAAAAAATTAACACATATCCAAATAAGGTATAATTTATTTCGGAGGATTCTTCCCTCCTTCTTCAGGGATTCAAGGGGTCAATGAAGGAAACAAATAAATGTTTCCTTCTCTCTCCACAGCATTTTATTTGTTTCCTTCCTCTCTCTGCAGCATTTTATTTGTTTCCTTCATTGACCCCTTGAAACCCTGAAGGAGGGAAGAATCCTCCGAAATGTCGGTTTAAAAGGAAAGGAGGAAGGAATCCAATAAATTACACCTTATTTGGATATGTGTTAATTTTTTCTTTCCTCAGTACCCCTGGGCTGCCTTCCATTACTTTCAATTAAAAGTATTACCAGTCCGTCTCTCTCCAGAGATAATTTCGTGCAAATAAATTCTAATCAATGTTTTACTCTTCTCCTTTTCTTACTTGAAACAAAATATCCCATGGCGATACTTCAACTCTATTATTTAAGATATTTTCTTCTTCAATGTTTTCACAAAGTTCTTCTATCTTAAATAATATCAAGAGCTTTCTCATTTGTAATTTGATATACACATTTAATTTTCAATGTTATTTATTTTTTTTTATTTTTATTTTTTGTCACCGGGAACATAGCCTATTTAGACAGCACATAAGTAAAATGTTAGAGTTTTAGCAGGTCGAAATTTTATACGCTAGCAAGGCCCAAACCTGGGAATCCCGCTTGAACATCGTCATCAACGATCCTAAAGAGAGCCAGTGCCTTAGCAATCTCGGCAATGTTCTCTTATAACACGACTTTTTGAAGACCTCCATTCTCCTTTGTTCTGAATCTCCTATTGACGGGGGAAAAATTAGCCCTGGTATTCAGATTATATAAAATAAATAATCAGCTTATCATCAGTTCAGCACTAAAATAAATAATTTTCAAAATTTCTCTTATAAAATTTAAATATTTGTGAATCGGACCGCATTTTATTTGCTCTTTTTACTTTTTCCAAGTATGGGTCTTAAAGTATTGTTTTTTAATGTGATCCATCTTACTATTGATTATTATTGCTACCTTTGTATAGGTACCCATTCATTCGCGGTGCCTACTGTTGTCATCTTATGTAATGCCATTTCGTCGCTGTTATATCAAAATGTCAAATGTAAAAATCAACTTTTCAGTAGCTAAGAAAAACTTCTATTTTCATTAGTATATTAACCCTAAATACTTTGTTATGTTTTTAATCTGTAACTTGAGTTCTATCACTTGATAACATACAAATATTTGAGAGCAGATGTAGCTCACAAATACAACTGTTTTTCTTTAATAAAATTTTTTGAGTAATTTTGACATACGACATTTTGATATATTAGCGACGATATGATAAATAATAAATATAGTCTTAAATGCAACTGATGAATTGGTTTGTTTTTTCTGAATGTAGCAAAGTATGAAAGTGGGCCCGGTAGGCGGCAGAGATTCCAGCCGTGAGAACGGCATCGACCCCGAAGCAGCGGCGGATCGCTCTCGTCTTAATGGTACAAACCAAACAGGCAAACGAGAGGCCAAACTGATCAAAGATCAACCGCCTATATTGAAATATATTAAAACTCAGGTAAGTTCATTCATTTTTCTTAATCTTATTATATTAATTAAGGTAGTTCTTTCACAAATACAAAAATTCAAGAAGTCTTCGAAACTTGGAATATAAGTCATTAAAAGCATAATAAAGCAACTGTTAAAATTTGAAGACGATTTACCGCACCAAACATGAAATAATTGCAATTAAAAATGAAATTTTTTACATATGGTAGATTGGGAAAGGGTGAGAAAATGATCATTATTTTATTTTTTTCATTGAAGTACTTTCACCATCTTGATGAAAAACTAATATTTGTTAGAATAATATATATAATATAACTTAACTTAAAAAAAATTGAAATTATTTACCTCGTAGTTTTGATAAAAAACCAAAAAAAAACATATTTGGGCGATTATTTTTAGTGGAGGGGATATAAGATCAGAGGCTTAGAAACGATCCATTCATAAAAACGATATACTAGTGTGAGAAGTACAGTCACGTTAAAAAACATAACCTAAAATTTTAGCACCATTCATATGTATAGAGTGGTTACGAGGCTAAAGCTTTTTGTGTGGATTGTTGCGAAAGAACTATTTTTTTTTTTTTTTTTTTTTTTTACGTTGGGAAATGCATTTACGCACTAACCCTGAGATGGATACTCAGGAGTGTAGGACTCGCCCGAAGGTTGGTGCATCGGGAATACCTACTAAAACCTCAACGGTCTTGTCACTGAGAAGGCAGTGAGCACCTGTATCTCCGGCTCTTCATCTTCTTCTTCGTCAGACTCCCGTGCGTATCGCGGGCCTTTTGTTGGAAGTGGTTTTGTTGAACTTCCAGAAACTGGCCAGCCCTCCTATGATTGTACGTGTTGATAGAACTTTGATATCTTTGGAGTTAATAATACCAAGATTCTTCAGTTCGGACAATGATTGTTGGGTCCAGAGCCCTCTAAATGAGAGAGTGGCTGAAGTGAACGTTATATCTTTTTTATTGTATAATTTCTTGTTGGTGTCTTCAAGGTGACGATATTTCTCTGATTTTCTTTTATGTTCGGCATCAAGGTCAGCCTGATCACAGACAATCTGTGTGTCCAAGACTAACACACAGTCGCCGCGACAGGCTATCAAGTCTGGCTTCTGGAGACCAGAAACAGACTTGATGTGGGGCTCTCGATCCACCTGATCGTATTTGGCTTCCACCCCACGAGCTATGTAGTTGTTTATAGCTTCATGTCTCTTGATGCGTCCCTGGTGCGTACGGTGACAGACTTGAAGGACATGGTGGAGCGTTTCTTTTTGATTGCATCCACCACGGCACATTCGGTCCTTCTCCTGTCCCCGAGATGTCCGAGATTTTACGGGAAGAGCATTAATCCTCAGTTTGATAGAGTTTAGGAAATCTCTTCCCGTTAGGAATTTACTTGGTTTCGTAACCCAGCGGTGCTGTTGGGTTACTTTCCCGACTCCTTTAGTGCAGCGCCATCAACTGATTTGTAAAGCAAATCAGCCCAGAACTTCTGTACTTTGGATATGTTGTCTAAGTAACTTCCGTGGTCATTAAGACGGCATTTGGCTCTATTACGTTCTTGTTCTAGGACCTAATTTCTGTCTTCTGGTGTGGCATTAACCATCGCATGGATGGTATACCAAGTCCTCCATCGATTCCGCTCGCGGGAAAGTAGGCGTTGGGTGAATCTTTAGGTAGATCACACCAGCGTCGGGGAGCTGCTCTCACCAGTATGTCGATTTTATTCAACATACTGAGGGTGCTTCTTCCTAGCGTTAGCAGATGATACACGCTAGGTAGGATGATCACCCTCAGGGCGAAAAGACTTTGTTGGGGCTTTAGAGGAGCTTTTGAGATTTTATTGATCTTTTCTTGAAGTAGTTGGTCTGGGCGAATGAAGCTTTTCCCCTCAGCAGTAAAGGGAATACCGAGGTAGGAGAATGTTTTTTCTCTATCAATACTAGGGAGTTTATGTGTGCCGCACATAAATTATTTCTTGATATCTACCACTGTTTTCTTCTGTTTGCCCAGCGCTCGGATGGATAATGTGAAGGATTTCCCTGTGTTTATGACAAGTCCACAATCCTTCAAGAAGGAGTGAACTATGTCCAGGGATTCTTGGAGACCAGCAGGGGTAGTAGCAAATAACAGTAGGTCGTCGGCGAATAACAAGCCATTAAAGTGGCTGTTACCCACTTTGGTTCCTACTGTTGGAGGCAGCTTCCGGCCCATTTGGTCCATGACCATGTTAAACAGCATAGATGATAGAGGATCACCCTGCTTAACTCCACAGGCCGGCCGGACTATTTCAGAGCACCACCATCCGTCAAAGGAAAAACGGGTTGTTCCATTTTCGTAAGTGCTCATCACATAGTCGATCATAGGTTTGGGGAATCCCCGGATTCCCATGGTCTGCCTGAGGGTTGCATATGTCACAGAATCGAAGGCTTTGGCCACATCCAGCGATGCCATCTGTAGGTTGCGGAACGCAGACCGATGGTATCAAAGGATTGTGTCTAACTCGAAGATATTAGATGCAACTCCATCTACTGGGCGAAATGCCCGTCGGCGTTTATCCAACTTGAAAAATTTACCCGCTCTGCTGGCAAGGATTTTGTGCAGTGCTCTTGTAAGCACGGATTGGACTGTAATCGGACGAAAGTCGCCCGGTTCTGAGGACTTATCCTTCTTGGGGATTAGAGTAGTTTTTGATTCCAAGAAGGTGTTAGGTAATTTGCCACAGGCCATTAATAGATTGAGGATTCTTACCAGGAGCAGATCTGGCAGGAAGCGCAGTTGTCTGGCAGTGATCCCATCTGGGCCTGGGCTGGTTGAAAGATCCAACTTGTTGTGTTTGATTTCGTCTATTGAGATGGGGACCCATAATTGACCAATGGTCTTATCATGAGCCTCATCTTTCGGGCACGAAGTTGTTCCTCCCGTGAAAGTTGACGTCCAAAACTTGGTCATTGCGTCCTTGTCTGGAGGCATATTGCAAGTTTTGTCATTGATTATAGTTTTGATGGCCCGACATGGATTTCTTTTGAAGAGCTTGTGCGTCATACTCGATCCGCCTTTTTTGGCGGTTGGGAATTGATTTTTGAGGGTCGCTTCTCCTTGACTTTTTGTGTGAACACCCCTTATTGGGGAATATTTCGAGCAGGTATGACTCCACTACCGCAAGAAGCAAGTCGGGTGACCATTTGTTTACGTTGTTGCAGATGTGATGCAATTTATTTGGACGGTAGTTACCAGATGGCACCTCGTCCAGCTTTTCGAAGAGCTTTTAAATGAACAATTCTTGTATATTTAATACTCTCAACAGCAAAAAAAACCCGGTCACTTGATAATTTATTTATTTATTTATTTATTTATTTATTTACTTTATTGGCATCGGGCACAAACCTGTTATGCCAGCCAATATATTCACATTAACTCTACAAAAAACAAAATAAAAAGATTTTTTTTTGATAAAATGAATTAAAATGAATTTTCTCATAAAATAATCAAAACAAAATATATTTAACAATAATAAAAATAATTTAAAATGTTAACACTTTTGATTAATTCATAGAAACTTAGATCGAAAATAAAGAAATCAAATTAAGTGGATATTGATGAGGCAGTCCAAAAAAAGAAGAAGATAATTTACACTATCTTTTTATCCATAAAACCGACGTTTCGGAGGCTATTCCCTCCTTCTTCAGGGTTTTGAAAAGTCAGTGAAGGAAATCCAATGCGGCATTCCCCTCTGTCTCCTCTTTCAGTGGCAGTAACAATAATATCTTGTATTTCATTCTCAGCTACATAATGTAATTATAATTCTGCTGAGAATGAAATACAAGATATTATTGTTGCTGCCACTGAGGGAGGAGACAGAGGGAAATGCCGCATTGGATTTCCTTCACTGACTTTTCAAGGCCCTGAAGAAGGAGGGAATAGCCTCCGAAACGTCGGTTTTATGAATAAAAAGATAGTGTAAATTATCTTCTTCTTTTTTTGGACTGTCTCATCAATATCCACTTAATTCACTTATCAGTCCGTCTCCAAAAATTACTCCAATCTTATTAAAGAAATCAAATTAATGAAAATCAACCATTTATTCTTTGTCTTCGAAACTGTTCATACGTCCATCGTATAAAAGCTCTTAAAACATCATGTGGGGGAAATGTGAGATATTAAGAGACATTTTTTTAATTAATTATGTTTTTTTTATATTTTTATGGATCACTGTTACAATCGCTTTGTGGCTTGAATGATTTCTATGTGAGTCATGGGTTAGAGGGTTCCGGATCGACAATTCGATCTTCCAGGGTCTCATCTTCGGGTAACATTAATTTGATTGGTTTTTTATTAATTAATCTAATTATTAACCGATAGGTGTCAATAAAAATTTAAAATTATTATTATCTTATTTTAATTTTAAAATCCACTAAATAATTCATTACAAATATATTAAATTTAGTAAATTTAATTAGAACATTTAATTAATTATAGGTATTTTCTATTGAAGACGGTGTCGTAAAGCTCAATGCTGAATTGATGCAAAGGCGGGTCAAAACGTTAAAAAAAATTTAAATTTCATTTTATTTTTGCTGCAAATAAAAATCTACCTTTGTAGCTAAATTAAAATTAAAAATAATATTAATATATCGTTTTTAACTAAAGTAAAAAATTATCTTACAACGATCGTAGGCCATATACTTTTCATTAAATATTTAAAAAATAACGACTGATATATTTAAAGCTTTAAGAATTGGATGTAAGGCAGTCCAGAAATAAAGAAGAGACTACTTCCAATAAAACAGTATTTATTGAAAATGATTTCCCTTTATAATATTTTGTAACCGACGTTTTGGACGATCTTCTTTTGAACCCTGAAGAAGGAGGGAAGATCCTGCGTCGGTTACAGAATTTTATAAAGGGAAATCATTTTCAATAAATACTGTTTTATTGGAAGTGGTCTCTTCTTTATTTTTGGACTGCCTTACATCCAATCCCAAGTTTTAAAAAATAATATTGTCTTCCTCCTCTTTTAAACATAAATAAAGGTTCGAGATATCTTCCATGCACCAATCGCTGTGCTTCTGAAAGGAGCTGTGATTTTAAGTGAGGATCTTTATATTGATGTGCTTCCAATGACCTGGGAACTTCTGCTCGAGACGAGCCAGGAAGTGGCTGCGGCTGCAGCCTCGCTGTTTATCGTGGCCGCGGTTAAGGCCTCGCCTCAGGCTTCCGAGATCATGCACAACGGACTCCATCATTCCGACCCCGCCGTCCGCATCAATGCCATCCTCAAGTAAGGCCTCTCGAACAATTAAATACCGTTGATTTATCCAACGATTTATATAATCGTTGGATAAATCAACAGTGCCTACCCCCCTAGATTCATGCACCACCCCAGTTTCATGAAAAGTAACCCCCACCAACTTCGTATCACCCCGACCTCATAAAAAGCACCCCCCCCCCCCTACAGGTCGAGGAATAACAGTATTCTTACGCTAAAACTTCTTCCCGAGGAAAAAGTATTATTGTGGTATTTGTATTAAAATCAGTGTACACTTGATTACAAGTTTCGCTGTCATTACAACATTACTAGTTGTACAGTATATTTATTCACTACTAAAAAGTTGTTATTACTCAATTGGATGTTGATGAAGGCAGTCCACGCTGGTTGTAAAAAATAAGACTATAATGGTTTTATTATTTTACATTTATTCGTTAAACCGACGTTTCGGAGATTTATTCTCTCCTTCTTCAAGTAATTATGTTTTGAACTACTTTCATTGACTTTTCCTTACCCTGAGGAAGGAGAGAATAAATCTCCGAAACGTCGATTTAACGAATAAATGTAAAATAATAAAACCTTTATAGTCTTATTTTTTACAACCACTGTGGACTGCCTTCATCAACATCCAATTGCATATTTATACCAGCCCGTCTCCTAAAGAAAAACGCTATCAGTTGTTATTACTTTTTATTGAAGTTTTATTTTTAGCATAAAATAGTAATGCTAATTTTGAAACAATTTTCACCCCCCCCCCCCAGAAATTCAAATGACGCACCCTGTGGGCACTCCTGCCTACCTAGGTAAATCGATTGGAAGAAAAAAGGAAAACTTTTTTTAAAGACTCTTTAAGCTCCCTTTAAATGCATGCAGGTTGTAGGGGGAGGAGGTTAGCTAACGCAGCCAAATTATAGGGTTAGACCCGTCTTGCTAATCAATTTAAATTCATTATATTAAAATATTAAAACAACATATTTTTATTTTTATTGATTTGGCTAAGGGGCCAGTTATGGGAAAATAAAAAGTTGAAATAAAAGTCAACTTTTTTTTTTATTTTTTTTATTTTTATTCAACTAATCTTTTGGGGGGGTCAGATAGGCTAGTCGGTAGCGTATCATCCTGCTAACCAAGTGGATCCGGGTTCGAATCCGACTCGAGGCATTCGGCTAAAATCTGACCCCCGGGGTAGAGACAAAATTGACAAAATATATAGTATCGTAAATTGGCTTATGGTTAGAAAGGTCGAAAAGCCAAAAAAAAAAAAAAAAAAAACTAATCTTTTATTCAACTAATAAAAAAGTCAACTTCTATTTAATACTTTATTTTGGGCAGACGTAATCAAGAGCAGCGGTATAGCGCTCGAAACGTTGTAAAAAATCGATTACGTCTGCTCAAAATAAAGTATTAAATAGAAGTTGACTTTTATTTCAACTTTTTATTTTCCCATAACTGATCCCTTACCCAAATCAATTAAAATAAAATAGGGCCACCAAATACGGTTCTTTTTAAACATATTTTTAATTCAAATTTTCTTCACTCCATTGAGAAATTGTTTATTATTATTCATTCAAAACTTTCAGTGGTAAATTTCTCTATGACAGGGGTGCCCACATGGAGAAGGGTGCAGAGCGCGTCTTTAAAATTTCTGAAAGGGGTTGAAAATTGTTTCAAAATTAGCATTATTTACTTAAAATAAAAGCGGTCAAGATTAGTTTAATAACTTCAACAAATAGTTATACTTTATACAAAAGTAATTAAAAGATTCACGGGTTTTTGGCCAATTTTTTTATTAATGTTAAATATCAATTTTCGTACGACGTTTCGTCCTTTTTCTGTACTTTTCAAGTACTCAATTACTTAAAACATTAATCGTTGATAAAATAGTAAAACCATCGAAACAATAAATAGTGTATTCATAATATTCATCCTACAACAAGTTAAAAACCAATTTTCAATAAAACAATCAAATCATAGAGAAAATTTCTTTTAAAAGTCATGTCTACCAAATAATAACACACTAGAAAAAAGAAATTTTCTCTATGATTTAAGATCGTTTTTTTTGAAAATTGCTTGTTGACTTGTTGTAGGATGAATATTATGAATACACTATTTATTGTCTCGATGGTTTCACTATTTTATCAACGATTAATATTTTAAGTAATTGCGTACTTGAAAGAGTCCTGAAAAAGGGCGAAACGTCGTACGAAAATTGATATTTAACATTAATAAAAAAATTGTCCAAAAACCCGTGAATCTTTTATTTATTATTAAAATGGACATGAACCAACTAAAATTATATAAAAGTATTATCAATAGTGTTAAGCATATAATAAGATTAAATATTAAAAATAGTTTAAAAATTATTTAATTTTAAAAAACTATATATCGTAAAATTTACACTTTACTCAGTCTAAAAGCAGCGAATATTAGGTATCTAGTTAACTGCCACTTTTCGCAATGAGAGATGAAGGATCTTCTTTAAGTGCCATATCAGGTCTTCCTGACGTTTTGGCTCCTCTCCACATATAACTCTGGTGAGTGTGTTTAGCTGTTTTTACACAGATATACGGGACCGACTTTTTAACGCCGGTTCCGAACGGCTAGTTTGGAGAGGTTACTAGGCAATTATACTCTTGGTAGGTTGCCATTCCTTTCCAAGAGGAGGCGACTGCAAATATCTGCCGAGATTCGGTCTCGAACCAGCGTATTTCAGGTCAGCGACCCGACACTCTAACCACTGACCCACAGTCGCCTCTAGATAGATGAAGGATACATTTCTTAAACGGGTTGAGAATAAAAAAATACTTGAATTCATTGAATTCAGAAGCAATTTTTGACACCGGGGCACCTATTTTTGTAAAATATAGTCAGCCATCTTGAGACTGCAGGCAACCCCCAAAATAAGGAATCTTCCATCCATACTTATGTCCACGGAGGGATTGTATTATCTTAAATATTAAAATGCTAACGGTCGAAAAAAGACATGCTTCAATGAGGCAAAAAACTGAGAAAGAGTTGATACAATTTTGATGGCTGTATATGTATATAATTAAGTAATGGAGAGGGATTCAGCCTTTTCAGATTTTTTTTGTACTTGGGACGTTGCGCATATCTACTGAGAGCACACCAAGATTTATGTACCATTTATAAAATTCATATAATTTTGTATATTATGATAAAATCCATAACAGCTCTGCCTGCGGAACAATTTATTTATAAAATTAATTGTGTCGCTAATACTCTCTTAGGAACTGATGATGGCATTATTTAATTAAAGCCGAAACGTTTTCCATAATTAGAAGTTTTTTATTCAGCAGAGGCTACCCATTGGCTGAATCCCTCTCCATTACTTAATTATACTGAGAAGAGAGTGTTGGTCGATGCCTAAATTATTGTAAAAATAATAAATATGTAAATTTAAATTTGGAAAATAAAAACATTTTGTTCAAAAAAAATCTCCAATATTAATTTAATTTAGCTAATGCGCTAGCATATTTTTTGGTCACTTATTACTCTTAATATTATTTATTTTCATTATTGTTATTCAGTTCTATTATCAGAATTAGATGTGACAAATCAGAGGAGAAAAAAGGGAACAATTAAACACCGTGTTAAAACATGCGATCAATTGCAACGCTTCGCCAATTTATTGTGGCTTCATCAGGCTCTTGATCAAATTTATAAAACACTTCGTCGTAAGAAAAGAAATGGCGAAGTGTTTTATAAATTTGATCAATAGCCTGATGAAGACACAATAAATTGGCGAAGCGTTGCAATTGATCGCATGTTTTAACACGGTGTTTAATTGTTCCTTTTTTCTCCTCTGATCTAATTATTTATTTATCTGCAAATTACAAGAAAGCATATTACTAATTCTCTTATCTTTTTAATTGTAGATTCCAAGTTCTTTGGAAATTTCGTTATCAAATCTGGCCTCGCATGGAGGAGGGAGCCCAAATGACATTCAAAGTGCCACCCCCGGGGATCGAATTCACCCTTCCGTCTCCGAAAATCGGAATCGAATCCTTACCTGTAGTTGATCCTCCATGGATGCCTCAAGTCAAGACCAAAGTGGAGGAGGTGACAATTAGCCAAGAGAGTCATGTAAGTGATGCTTAAATTCCATCTGCGCCTGGTAGTAATAAACTCTAACGTTTTTTATTTTTTGTCACTAGTACTTAATTTCTTTCTCTCTTTGCATGCCAGAGGTCGCTGGTTACTGCGACGAAAACGCGCAAAAAACAACAGACTGAATTAATTAAAATGGCTTTGCAAGCTCAAGAGGACAAGAAACGTTTCGAGAGGGAGAGTTTTCTTATTACAACCATCCCGATTACAGTTCAGGCTGCGTATGAGCCAAGTCTCTATCATGGCACGGATGATCATGATGAAGGTAAATTGATTGAGTTAGGAAAATAGAAATAGGGATTTTTTTTTTATTTTTCAAAGTATAATGCGAGCTCGGATTCTCGAGTGTTAAATATTTAACGCGAAGAATGGAATATTATATTCGTGCGAGAGTAAAAAACTGAAAGAAAGAGAACCCCGGGTGAGGATCGAACACACGAACTCAAAGATTAGAAGACTTATATTTGAAGAAATTTTATCTTTGAAGAGAGACAGACTGGAAGAATTTTTATTTGAAAAGTAATGTAAGGCAGCCCAGGGATAGGGAAGAGAAAAATTATTACATTTCCAAATAAGATGTATTCATTGGATTGTTATTCTTTTATCCCCTTTCCTTTAAAACCAGAGTTTCGGAGGATCATTCCTTCTTTCTTCAGGGTTTCAAAGGGTCAATGAAACAAACAAACATGATGCTTCCTTCTTCTCTCTTCAAGCAGTGTTTGAAATTTGTCTTGTCTCTGTAGAAAGCATCTTGTTTGTTTTTCACTGACCCTTTGAAACCTTGAAGAAGATGGGATAATGGCTCCGAAACGTTGGTTTTAAAAGAAAGGGGTGAAAAAAAGAATGACACTCCAATAAATACATCTTATTTGGAAATGTTATAATTTTTTTCTTCACTATCATTGGGCTGCCTTCCATTACTTTTCAACTAATTAGGAGACTTGTTCTGCCTACTTGGTTGTTGCCTTGGCATTTAAACACTTTTAAAAGTAAATTTTAACAAAGAATAATTGCTATATCAATGAGAATTGTTTTGATACGCACTTTTAAAAAGTACTCATTAGGCCAGAATTTTCAAAAACCCCAAATTTAAAAAAAAAATCAAATTTTCTTAAAAATTCAAAACTTAACAACTTCCAAATCAATTACAAAATATATATATATTAATGATATTGATGTGAGAAGGAGATACACCATAAAGGTGAATCCCCTAAAGGCCTGGGTTGGCCCCTCCATCGTGAAGAGAAGAATAATAGGGGATTTTATAGGCTGGGTAGGAGTTGAAAGTATCTGTGGATGCGGGTCTTAAACAGCTGAAGGTTATAAGTTGCGGGGAAGACGGTGGCTGGAAGGGAGCTCTAGTCTCTGGAGGTCATAGGGATAAAATAGTTGGCGAAAGCGTTGGTTCGATTTTTATCCAATTTGACAGCGAAGGGGTGCTGAGCGTTCGAAAACCGCGTGTTTCTAGCAAAGTGGGCTCTAGGGGGGATAATTGAGCTCTACTGAACAGACACCATGATAGTGTCTGTAGTACAGGGAAAGGGCAGAAACGGTTCTTCGGTGAGCCAGGGAGTCGAGTGGGTTAGCTAGGACCGGGTTCCTATTAGTTTAATTGCTCGTTTCTGAATTGCATCCAGTGTAGCAAGAGAATGCTTGGAGGTCCCTCTCCACAAATAATATGATAATATCTTCACTCTCCCTCTTTTCCACTTAATGCTTCCCCTTTCTCTATATTCACATATAGTCGCTTAGCGACTGCATAAGAAGTTACACTTTTATCGCTTCAAGACACACACGATTTTTTTTTCAGGCACCGGTCCAGATGAAGAGCCCGTGGATGGCGGAGTGCCTGGTCCAGGTCCAGGTTCGAGCGGGGGAGTCGGCCAAAGAGGATCTGCACAGCCTCATCATCTGCACGCCGCTCATTCCCTTTTTCCCTCTTGCCTATGCTCTGCTGTTATCCAAATCATCTCTCTCCTTGATGATGCAGCCGTTTCTGCTGATGGAAGCGCTGTTTATGAAGTTGCTTACCAGGTATATAACATATCTTATTAGGATTCGTTTCGGATTCATTTTATTTGGAGAATGAGATGAAAAATAATCAAATTATTTAATTGAACTACCAAGGGATGAAAAATTAAAGCTGATGTTTAAGATAAGAGACGCTTTTACTACCTGTTGAATTTACCATATATATATACCAAATTTTTTTATGATTAACTCTAAATTTAATCACTTAGTTTTTAAAATGTTGTACTATCAGACTTTCCGATTTTAAGTCTAATTAAGTACATATTATATTGAATGAACAACAGCACTTGCAGAAATTATAATCTTTTTAAATCACATTTCGAATTATAATTTTTAATCAATAATAACATTTGACTTAGAGAAAGTGGTGTAGGTTTTAGGTGAAACATGATATTAATTAATAAAGTAAAGGTTTTGTATAAACCTCTTTGAGTTTTATTTCATTCACTGTGAAACTACACACCCTTTACTTTATTAATTAATAACATTTGAATATGCAATTTCGAAAAGGGCATATCTCGTATATTTTGACAAATTCACTTTTTCATATAAATGTAATCTAAAAGCTTCCATAAACCTACTATGCTCGAAAATATCACACTCTGGTATTCATTTTACTGGCCCCAAAATGTAACTCAAAACTAAATTTTATAAATTTTACACTATTTACTTTACTTTAGAAAATAATTAGTTTTTTCATTACTAAACATTTTTAATTTTCAGACATGTGCTCTTTTCGAAATTGCATATTCATTTGAAATCTGATGAGAGTGCTAATATAAAAAAGTTTTAAAATTAACAAAAAACTCAAATTCGGGCATAAGAATAACCAATGTCCAATTATAATAGTCCAAATTATAAATAGGTATACAATAAAATTTTGTTTCTTAAATGATAATAAAAAATAACAATCCAAATTTGAGATTCTCTCTCTCTATAGAGTGCACAAAGTGATTTTTTTGAGACTTTTTATTTTTTCTTCTCCATATAAAATAATCTTTACATACAATAATAAAACATTTTAAGAAATTGAAGTTTTTTCTTTTCTTATCAAAATCGAAAAAAATTTTCATAAGTCACCCTTCGTAACACTTTTTTCTTTGGCGAGTGGGAAGATAAAGTATTTTTGTTTTTTTTTCGGGATAGGTAAAAAAAATTATATTTTTCTTCTCTATTAAAAAATATTCCTTTAAAATAAAGTAATATTTTCCGAAAATCTTACTTCCATTTTGATCAGTTTACTAATTATTATTTCTGATACTTAACATAATCATAATTATTTCATTTAATGTATCTTTTTATACGACTAATATTCCAATCCCCATTAAAAGCTATTTGCAATTTAATTTTATTTATTTTTCAGGTTATTTGGAGTTGTCTTGTTGAGGATAGCGCTCTCTTTTTGCGTTATCTTCTTGAACGATTGACCAGAGAAAAACAAGAATTGATGTTTAAAATTCTCCGACATTTAATTCGATTTGTCCCGAAACTTCCCCAACAGGCTGCGTTTGCTCTTTATAATTATATTATTGGGTATGTGATGTTCTACGTGCGCTCTCCTCAAGAGGATGGCCAGAAATTGATTGGAACTGCACTCTCGATATTATGGATGGTGAGTCTATTCTAATTAATTGATTTGTTTATTTTATTTTATTGTTTTTCTCTTTAACGTTTTCAGGTGGTGCACAGTGTCCATGGCATTATGTTTAAAGATCTCAAGCAAATTCTGCGAAAAGAACAATGTGACGCGTCCATTCTCCTAACTGCAAATGTACCATCGACGAAGAAAATAATCGTCCATGGTCCTCAAGGTAATCATTATAATATATCTATTTTTTATTTATTAAATCAAACTTTATCCCTGTGATCTCCAGAGACTGGAACTCACTTCCAGACACCGTCTTCCCCGCAACTTATAACCTTCAGCTGTTTATGACCCTCATCCACAGATAACTTTAAGTCCTACCCAGCCGATAAAATCCCACCTTCTTCTTTTAACGATGGAGGGCCCAACCCAAGCCTTTAGGAGATGCACATTTTTGGTGTATCTCCTTCTCACATCAATATCATAAAAAAAACATGAGGAATTTCTCCATTATTAAATATAATGCGAACTGAAAATAGATCGGTCATCCAATATGTCAATCCGAAACGCACTATATTTATCGATAGTTTTGGCCGGAAATTGATCTTTTTTCTTTTTTTTCGTAGAATGTTGAAATATTTTTAACTTTTATCCGAGGCTCAATATTGCGTTTTTTTGATAGTTCGTATCCAAGGATATGAGTATGTATGGGTATAAATTGAAGGATCTAGTGTTTATGTCAACGAGTTTTTTATCACACTTCAGCCTATCTAAATAAAATGAAAATTATACGAATATTTTCCAAAATAAAAATCTGTTTACTTTAAGGTCCACGAACATCAGTAGTACTTTATTCTCTTGATTCAGATATATAATTTTATTAAATGATCAACTTGTAAGAAGATAATTTAAATATTAACCACATATAAATAAATGTTTACTCATCAAATTACCAATTACGACGTTTAGTCTTTAATTAAAATTTCCTCAGAGCCATTGCTTTTGTACTATACATTTCGCTATAGATAAATGGTTTTCCAATTTTAATAGCATCTTTATATACCCACACATTCCAATCTATTATTAACTATAGTTTGGAATGTATGTGTGTAAAACATGATTAACTTTTTTAAATTACTAATACTTGAATTTTTATTAGAGATAATATGAAGATGGTATTTAACTAGAAACTATTTATCTATAGCGAAATGTATAGTACAAGATCGAGAACCTGAGGAAGCTTTAAATAAATACAAAACGTCGCAATTTGTAATGTGCTGAGTCAAAACTTATTTATAAGATAGTTTACCATCTTAAAAGATCATCAATTAATACTTTATATACAAAGGATTTAGTTTGTTCTAAATATCTTGTAAATAAATTGATATTTATAAAATTTAATATTTTATTTAGATTTAAGATTCCGCAAAACTTAAAAGATAAAATATTTATTAAAGTCAAATTATATAAATATTTTTAAAGAGGGGAGAAGAATGGGTGATTGATAAACCAATCGACTTGACTGGGGAATAATGGAATTGAAATAATTATCGGAAAAGAGGTTTTTTTATCTAATTAGATTTTTCCTCTTATTAAAAACAAGGACTAAAGATGAATAAGGACACTCGATGGTGGAGAAGTAATCTCCGGAATCGAAGCAAAAAAATACAATGTATACATTAATTAATGTAAAATAATTGGTTTAATAAAATTTATAAAAAAAAAAAAAAAATAATTTTAAAATAGAAGAAGAGTGGATTCATAGAACCAATCGACTTGATTGGGGAATAATGGAATTGAAATAATTATCGGAAAAAGAGGTTTTTATCTAATTAGATTTTTCCTCTTATTAAAAACAAGGACTAAAGATGAATAAGGACACTCGATGGTGGAGAAGTAATCTCCGGAATCGAAGCAAAAATATAATGTATACATTAATTAATGTAAAATAATTGGTTTAATAAAATTTATAAAAAAAAAAAAAAAAAATAAAAATTTAAAATGAATGAAGAGGGAATTGGATGGATTAATTTCCGCAATATGGTATTGGAATAATTATCGGAAAAGAGGTTTTTTTCTTTAATTAGTTTTTTCCTCTTACTAAAAACAAGGACTAAAGATGATCAAGGACACTCGATGGTGGAGAAATAATCTCCGGAGTCGAAGCTAAAATACAATGTATACATTAATTCATGTAAAATAATTGGTTTTAATAAAATATTTTTAAAATTTAAACCATTGTCAGCGTTGTTGGATTTATCACGAATATATTAAATAGATAAATATTTTACATTTTGTTGACTTTTCCTTATGAGTAAAACAAATTTTATGAATCTGAGAGTTCAAAACTTTTTTTTTTAACTAAAACTTTAATGTCTTTTAGAACAAGATGCTGGCGGAATACCTTCTCAGTTTCCTGTTCAAGAGGATACGCAATTTTGTCAAATTTTAAGAGAAGCTTTGGATTTCTTTGGAATTGAAGAGATTCGACATAAAGAATATTTTCTCGTCGATCATAAAACTCGTATGTTACTATTTCATATTATATCTATCGCTATAGATAAATATGTTTATTCATTAATTAATTTCTAAATAAAAAAATATAAAATACATAATTTTTTCAAACTTTAATATTAAAAAGAAAGAAAGAAAATTTAAAATCTTATATCTTGGTACATTTTGATGTTTGTATTATATGTCATATCTATGTCAGAAGAGCTCGACTACTATTGTTGCGAACCCTTCTAATATATAATAAACACATGATATCTACCAAGATATAGGATTTGAATTTGCATAAATTTAACATTTTTTTTTTTTAATTTTTGTAGATCAGATCCATAACCCTGCATCATATGTTCGGGATTTTTATTTTTTCAAACGGTCCCAATATCCTCAATTGGAACTGATGCATATGAAACCTGAGGAAGCGTTCAATGCCTTGCAACGTCAAGAATTGTTGCATAAATTTGTCGAAATAGGAAAGGTTCTTCTGACATGGGCGATTTTGAAAAATGTGGATATGGTGGTGCAACGGGTGGTCTTCTTGCATGAGGAACTCATGAAACTGCCGTCCTTCCCACGTAAAGCGCTTGAGGCCAATCTAGACCTTTATAAAGGCGGCGAAATGGGAAAGGTAAAGTAATATACCTATTCTTTTCTTATAAAAATAAGCAACAACATTAATTTTGTTAGCCGAAAGTAGTTTATGATAATCTTAGATTTGAAAGCTAAGAATGTAGGAGGCCTACCTTTTTGAAACTTTGGAGGATCGTGTTCTTAGGGTTAGCCTTTAAGGTTAAACGTTAACCCCCCGACCAAGTTTAATCTGAGGTGAAGAAATACTTATTACGTTAGTATTAAAAAAGTCAAAGTAAAATAGATATTTTTGGAAAAGAAGACCTCAAAAAGTAGATTTTACTTTATGTACCGTATATTTCCGCAGAAAAGACACCTTCAGATAAGATGAGGTATAAATTTTCGTCAGTTTTATACTTTTAGCATATAATTATCTGCCCTATAAGACGTCTGACCCCCAAACTATTAACGGCCTATGAATTTAGTTTCACCGATCATCATCTGGATAATAATACTGTATAACGTTTACGGAATTATGTACTATTTGTAATTTTTCGAATGAACAAATTTTATTTTCTTGCATCTGACAGGATTATCAATCTAATTTTTTTTGTATTTGTCCTATAAAACAAACCCTGATATTGGGGGCCTTTTTTAATGATTCAACTATCGTCTTATCTGTGGAAATATACGGTAATTGAAATTAAAAACTACAAATGTAAAGAAATTGTTTTTAAGTTAGGGGATAAATCCTGGAGCATGAATTAGAACTCCAAGATGGTTCCGTATTAAAATCAAATAACAACAGGTTCTTCTTGCAGGAGCTGCTTGGCCTCGATGTACTGCATAAATTCATGTGGGTACGATTGATTGCAAGGATGTTTGAAGCCATGGCTGGCAACTTTGCCTACTCGGGTGATATCCATTTGTTCCTGAACGTGTTGAACGGCGCTCTAATTCTGCACAGTGAGGACGCCTGTCTTCTACGTTACGTCACGGCTACATATATCAATGCTGCGCATAATTTCAAAAATATATTTTCTACCAACGGGTAATTAATCAATACTACTTTACATCGTATATATTACCGGGTGCTCGACCAAAGCTGTTCCAATAAATTATCTCAACAAATATATCAATTTGAAAATTTGTTTGTTAATTAAAAATTTAGGAATCCTAACTAAAAATTAATGCTCTATCATTTCTAGTTTAACCAAAAATAACATCATCTTGATTAAAGAAATCGCTAAAAATTGCCATTGTCATTTTCTAAATTCGAGCTGTTATGGATAATTTTTATTATATGTAAGAAAAGTTGTAGGTATTTACCTCTTCGGGAATTGAATCCGAGTGCTAAAAAAGCAATCTGGTCAGACTTTAAATTTCAAAAAAAATCACTAGAGATTGCTATGTCTTAAATAGGAGCTGGCATGGTATACTTTTTTTACTGCTACTGACAACATTTTGAACTTTTTTTTTTCAATTCGAAAATGGTAATTCCATTGTTCTTCGATACCAATGCCAATATCATAGAGTAATATAAAGTGGAAGGCTTCATAAGGGGCTAATGTATTTTAGCCTATACGAGTTACAGAGCTCTCTGGCGAGACCAGAGCGAAACCAATGGACAATAAAATGGGGGAAACCGCTCTCTTCGGAGCAAATTTTGGTGACATTATCAAGAGTAAAAAATGCGCTTATATATATATATATAACTTAAAGGGTATGCATCTTTTATCTATGAGATATGCTTTGAATGTTCTATGATCTTTGGATAGCTCTTAAGAACTAAGAGTTTTCGCCCTGCAGTCGCTAGATATACGGTAGCCTTCCACTCTATATTACTCTATGACCAATACTTATTTCAACTACCTGGGATGGCTATGTCTTTAAATTCAGAATCGGTAGACCGCGAACTTGACAAATGAAGATTAAATTTTCGAATTAAATATTTATTTCGCATGACCCATAATATCTGAAATGGGTTCATCTCACAGGGTATCCCGGTTGGCCTGGTAATATTGCATTGAATAATTTCGGAAGAGACACCCGGTGTAGACAATAAAAACCATTTTTAATTATTTCATTTTCTTTTTAGTTATTTATTAATAATGCCCACCTTGTTACAATTATATTCAAACCACCAAACTAATAAATTAGTGACGACCACAGTGGAGTATACGGTCAAACAATTCTATTTGATGAACCGTAATCCGTTTATCTTGCAAATGTTTGGCAGCGTTTCGGCAATTCTTGATACAGATGATACCAGTCAATACGGCCATGCGCACAAGGTACCTGCAACTTTTTTCTATATTCTCCATTCTCATTGATTTGGGGATTTTTTCAGGTTGGACCATCTATGGTGAAATTATAAAATTAAATATTTTGTAGTGTTTTGACATAGAACTACGTCAAGTCCTAGTCTTCTTAGAGTGTCATAAATCGCGACTCAAATATATGATTAGAAGATTTTCAAACCTTTGTTGAAAATAAATAATTTATGTTATTCTAAGGGAACACAACTGATGAGATTCAACATAAAACGCAGTCTTTACTTTCAGTTATGGCGTTTTCTTTAAGCATCTAGATGATTAGTATCATATTTACAATTATATATAATCTGAAAAAGTGAAGTTAGTATGATTTACATGAAAATAGCAACTGTTTTATTTCTACATATCAAGAGAGGTTACCCCTTTCAGATTTGAAGGGAAGCTCACATTAAGTGTTAAATATTTTCTCCGCTTATTGAATATTCTATGGTGGTTCTATAGTTAATTTTTTTATTCATTTCTTACTGCATTTTCAGCATGTTTAATACAGAGATATTCTATGATAGAAAGCCAAGAGGCTAGTTTTCACCATTAAGTAGAATTTTTCCGCTTAATATGTATCATAGCCAACTGCTGAGGAGAAAGCGACTCTTTAAGCGTATTGAGCAGGTCAAATGTAAAAAATTTGTCTGTCGTTTTCAGTTTTTCAGTTTTCAAGATATGAAAGGCTTGTATTTTATTATAAAAACTTTATAAATCTCACTACTTTTAACTTAATTTTTTGTTGTTATTGTCCTTACCTTAAAACTAAAATCCTCCAATTCATTCCTCTAAAAAATAAATATATAAAAAGAATATGAATGTTGTTAGAGTTCGTGGCTGTGATGAAACTGTATTATTGAAGGAGACAATAAAAGAGTGTGTCTTCTGCTGGAATTATAAATTTTATTTATTTATAACGAGACTATAGTTTCGAGGGCTTTGCCCTCTTCATCAGCCTATTACAATGTATTCACAGGAATTAATTTATGAAACTGTATTAGATGAAGGAGGAGGTATTAGCCAAGGTTGAATGCGCTGGGTTCAATAAAACACCATGAATAAAACGTTTCGGCCTGAATTTATTTGGCCATCTTCAGTTAATTGAGCTACAAAATTTACAAATAGATGTTAACATTGATATATTTTATGCCTATTATCATAATATTAGAAGTTGACCAAGTTGGCTGTTTAAACTTACAGTTATACACAAAATGCGGTCAAAAATTGTAACTTCGTGCAAATTTATTACGTTCCTGTGTCCAAAGGTTCAGAATGAATGTAATGAGTTCATTTAAATTTTGTTTTATATAATTAAATATTTGACCCTTATGGGAGGTCATCATAAATCTCATTATTATTTATTTACATTTGAGAAAATTATAATTTAATTACTTTTTAATTCATGCATTTCTTCCTTTCCATCAAATTCATGTAAGATTAAACAACAAACTTGGTCAATTTGTAATATTATGATAATAAGCATAAAATATATCAATGTTAACATCTATTTGTTAAGTGAATGTAATGGAAGGCAGCCCAGAGGTAGTGAGGAAAGAAAAAATTAACACATATAAAATAAGGTGTAATTTATTGGAATCCTTCCTCCTTTCCTTTCAAACCGACGTTTCGGAGGATTTTTCCCTCCTTCTTCAGGGTTTCAAAGGGTCAATGAATGGAATCTATTTGTTAATTTTGTAGCCCAATTAACTGAAGATGGCCAAATAAATTCGGGCCGAAACGTTTTATTCAGGGTGTTTTATTGAACCCAGCGCATTCAACTTTGGCTGATGCCTCCTTCTTCATCTAATACTCTATAAAAAGAGTAGACTGTAATAAAAACCAATTTACCAATTATATTTTAATATCGAAACAAACTTTTTACGTACTTCGGTTTTCGAGAAAAGCAGCGCATATCACCGCAAGCTGGCACATCGAGTCTCCAAATGGTTTGAGCTATAAAGCTGAAACTTTGCACAAAGGCTTAATGATAATATTCCTTGTGTCACATTTCAGCTTATTAGCTTCAACCGTCCAAGAGCTTCTTTTTTGTTTCACAGCATTTTTCATCTGGATTTTCTGATGCCTGTGAGTCCGAAATCTAACAGATCTTACAATTCGTTGACATCACAATTAACTCTTGGTGAGCTTTCATTTTCGATGTATCATCGTAGAAACGCACAGAAATGAAAATTTAAATTGCCAAAAATATATTTCCATGTTTCGAACATTTTTGAGATATAAATAAGCAAACTAATTTCGGAAAAAAATTGAGTGATATTAGTGCGACGTTGCCAAGTCGCCATCTCTCACTTGCCATGCCATGAGAGAAAACGAGAAAACCATCAAAAATACCTAACTTTTAACACTTTTCATACAAAACGAATACCTCTTGATACAATTATTTTAACACAAAAATATTTGTTATATCTTCAGTTAATGATTCTTAGTTTTTCAAAATAATTTCAAGAAAATTACGATTGTTATTTAATGAAACAGTCGCTTTAACATCAATCGGGATAGGGTTCGCGTGTTAAATATGGAAATTTCAATGTTCAATATTTACAAATTTAGTGCCGTAAGAACTATTGAAAAAATTCTACGTATAAAGAACACTTTCAAATATGTGTATTCAAAGTTTTAAAAGGATTGCAAGAAAATCTATTTATTAGGGAACGTCCTTAAGTGAAATTAATACTTTTATAAGATGCCTTTCTTTGGTAACAAATTAACCAACTGGTTATCCTACTTAGATCAGCTCATGACAACTTTTCAAAGCACATTTTTCTACTGTAAAAAATTTGTGATAGTCAATTGAATTAATAGAAAATCATCAAATGGTGTCATCTATTAGATCAGATAGAATGGATTATTTTTAATTATATGTCAGAAAGGTTGTTTTTCACCCCCTCGGGAATCGAACTTGAAATTAAAAATAATCCATTCCATCGGATCTAATAGATGACACCATCTTATGATTTTCTAAGAAAATTTATATCTATTACCATCGGCAAATTGAAATCTCAGAAATTTAATCATTTATTCTGAAAAAACCGAAAATATTTTCTATGGTTTATTTGTTAATAGAGGATTTTAAGAAATCATTGATTTTAGTTGACACAAGCTCTATATATTTAAAGGAGACAATAAAAGAGTGTGTCTTTTGCTGGAATAATAAATTTTTTAATTTATTTACAAGCAAGCAAGTAAGTAATTTATTTATAACGAGACTATAGTTTCGAGGACTTTGCCCTGTTCATCAGTCTATTACAATTGATGCACAGGAATTGATGTGTGAAAGTGAGTTTTACACGTGGTCTTTATTATTCCACCAGAAGACACACTCTTTTATTGTCTCATTTAATTTGTAAAAATTCTGCTACTCTCGGCAAAAAGAAACTTACAATTTAGCTCTATATATAGTATTATTCGCACATGAAGACAGCTTTAGGATTAAAAGCTCAGAGAAACACTAGAAAATTGTAATTAATTTCACCTTGGATAGTCCAACCCAAAAGAATTATCAATATGAATACCAATATTTTAAAAAAGAAAACCCTATTATTTTATATTAATTTTTGTTTGGTTTTTCTTGTTTCAAGGTCCAATCGAGTTGTTTGTTCAACCTGTTGTTAAGTTTAGAAACTCCGTCGCCGGATCCTTTGAATATCGGCGAATTAGTCAAGGAGGAGAAGCCACTGAGGGCGATTGACTTTTGTTATCACGATGATAACGAGATGGTCAACGTTCTCGATTGTATTTCGTTATGTGTGATGGTGATCGCCTACGCAGCAGACTCTGTCCGGGGTCACCAAATGCTGGTATTGTCAACCTTTTATTTGAAACTAATTATATTATTGTAGCTAATAAATACTTGACAGAAACTCTCTTAAGAACTCTCTTTAGAAATTTTCAGTCAATTGTCATTGGCAATTTGAACAATCCTCTATCAAGAATGCTAGATTTGCTATTCGGACGAGATATCTATTTAATGTTATATGATTTATTAAATTCTAAGTTGTACTCTAAATTAGTGATGTTACGAATGTCATATTTTCGACATTAGCGAATGCGAATGCGAATATTTGATATGCGAATACTAAGGAAAGTCATTAAAAAACCAAATAAAATTTGATTTAATCATCATGTTTATTAATAATTAAATTAATACAGTACCAACTAACAGCAGATGATGAAAAATGTTGCAGTCATATTCAATAATTATTATTATACCTACTCGTACGGAACAAGAATAGAATATTTTGGTTTAATAGTCAAATTTTAAAAGAGGCAAATTATATTTAATAAAGAGCAATTTAGTAGCCTTTTCGCCATGAGGTGATTTCTGAACTAAATAATTCCTCACTCGGAACGCTGGCTGCTGGAGCGCTGAGATACTTGATAGCAAGATCTGATAATTTGTCGTATTTCAATTTAGTTTTCCACCAGTCCATAGGGTTTTCATCCATGGAGGCTCGTTTTTCCTTTAAAGTATGCCTTTAATTGAGCTTTAATTTCTCGTTCCTGTGTGTCCCTATTATCCCTAGATTCTAAATCGGGGCCTTCGTCTTTGCTTGGGGAGGCCAGGATTCCTGCTAGATTGCTTATGAGACTTTTAGCAGAATAATCAGCACTTGGTGAAGGCTCATTACAGTTACATGCAGCGACTTGCACATGCATTCGCATTCGCAAAACATTCGTTTGATGCGGACGTTTAAAATGATGCGAATGCAAACATTCGTAACATCCCTACTCTAAATATGTCAGTGTTATATTTTTAGTTGTACTCTAGTTATCTCTTATTTTAATCGCCTCACAGCATCATACAAATAGATAAATAAATAAATATGGGCGTTGGGTAAATTTAGTCTTTTGAAAAATACCAGGTATTGACTGGCTTTTGTAATCTTATAAATTAAATAAAAAATAGAACATGGAACAATGTGAATTGAAGAAATTATATATGAAATTTATCAAAGATCTACCACTAACTTATTTTAGAGTGTTTATCGGCTTAGTGCATAATAAATTCATATAATTTTAATTTTCATCATATTTCATATATGGATATGAAATAGGACGAAAATAATCATTACTATGCTATAATTAAAAGAATTGTTTGTTTTTCAGACAATCCTAGAAGCGATTCTGCCCTGCTATATGCAACAGATTCAGCAGCCAACGTACAATCGAGATGGCAAAACGGAGAGGGAGATTATCTCTCAGCTAGCTATTGCCATTCGTACTCTCATCAATAACAGCGAAGCGCTGGCTAAGTAATTCACATTTTTCATTACTTTCATGTTTAGTTTGATTACAAATAAATTAACTATAAAGAAAGAAAATTAATAATATCCATTTTGTTTTCATTAGGTAATTTTCAGTATGTTTTTATAGATATATAGTATTTAAACATTTTTAACCAGAGAATTTATTTATTGTAATTTTATCACAAAATCGGTTGTCTGTAAAAACGGTTTACTGACGATAGTCGAACGTGACAACGTCATAAGAAAATACCATTCCATCAGTATTTTCTTATGAGGTTGTCACGTTCAACTATCGTCAGTAAACCGACTTTACAGACAACCGATTTTTTTCATAAAATTCTTCGTTCAGAAAATCATTTTAAATTTACAAAATACTTGAATAAAATTTATTGTTTAAATTTCTACTCGACTGTTAAAATTTAATTTTTGATTTTATTATTTTATAATATTGTTCTATTTATTTATTTATTTGTTTATTATTTATTTGTTAATTTATTCTTTTATTTATTTATTTATTATTTTCATTGTCTGTGATACTATTTGATAGTTTATAAACTCATGGTAGACTGGCTACAATGGAATTCATTCCGAGGCCATTAGAGAGAGAAAAAAAAATAAAAAAATTCTTTTATAATAATAAATTTTGTATTGACATTATTTCTTTCAGCAAGTAAACTGAATAAAAGTTGTGTCAATTAGTTACTTAATTATTTTTGCAAATTTAATTGTAATTTGTTGTAAAAAAGTAATAATTTTGAATAATTTATTATAAGAATAAACTGTGATTAAATTATTGTTCATAAATCTTAAATTTAAAATTTAAAATTTGGAAACATCATTAAAATTTTTGTAACTGTAGCTTTTAAAAAGCCCGCCTCAATCTTTGTCGCTCGTTCCGCGCTCTCGCTTGCACTTCAAGCCTTAAATGGAACGCCTCAGAGCGAGGTAACGCCGCATGAGTCATGTTTTTTCGAGCGTGCAGCCGGCTTCATCGAATTATAAGACGTTGTCACGTCAAAAATTAAAAAGAATTAGCAGGAATAGTGGAATTGGATAAAATTAAAAAGATAGTTTTTTATTAAATGTGCTAGACGTTTCGTCAATTTATTTTGACTATCTCAGTGGCCAATTTTATCACTCTCTGTCAAAAAACAATTTCACTATAAGACAAAACATCATTAATCGTTCTTTAACATATTCTTGGCTCAAATTAGTCAACAATCTTGGAAGCTAGTTTTCTTTAAGATTTAATATTTTTTTTTTGTTAATTTAAAGTAGTTCTTTCACAAATGCAAAAATTCAAGAAGTCTTCGAAACTTGGAATATAAGTCATTAAAAGCATAATAAACACACTGTTAAAATTTGAAGACGATTTACCACACCAAACATGAAATAAATGCAATTAAAAATGAAATTTTTTACATATGGTAAATTGGGAAAGGGTGGGAAAATGATCATTATTTTATTTTTTATTTTTTATTGAAGGACTTTCACCCTCTTGATGAAAAACTAATATTTGTTAGAATAATATATTCGGAGTAACTTAAAAAAAAAATTGAAATTATTTACCTAGTAGTTTTGATAAAAAATAAAAAAAACAACATTTTAGCGCGATTATTTTTAGTGGAGGGGATATAATATCAATGGCTTGGAAATGATACATTCATAAAAAGAATATAATAGTGTAAAAAGTACAATCACGTTAAAAAACATAACCTAAAATTTTAGCACCGATCATATTCATAGAGTGGTTACGAGGCTAAAACTTTTTGTGTGGATTGTCGCGAAAGAACCTCCTTAAACGTGATCTCTGAATAAAAACGACGAAATTTTTTTTTTAATTAAAGTAAAGTCCCTTCCAAGATTGTTGATTAATTTGAGCCAAGAATATGTTAAAGAAAGATTAATGATGTTTTGTCTTATAGTGAAATTGTTTTTTGACAAAGAGAGATAAATTGGGCCACTGAGGAAGTCAGAATAAATTGACGAAACGTCTGATCCATTTAATAAAAAACTCTGTTTTTAATTTTATCCAATTCTCTACTATTCCTGCTACTAATTTACTATGGATACGAAAGATGCAACAGTAAAAAGAATTGAAGGAGACAATAAAAGAGTGTGTCTTGCTGGAATTATAAATTTTATTTATTTATAACGAGACTATAGTATAATAAACTGATGAAGAGGGCAAACCCCTCGAAACTATAGTCTCGTTATAAATAAATAAAATTTATAATTCCAGGAGAAGACACACATCTTTTATGGTCTCCTTCAATAAATAAAAATTCTGCTACTCTCGGCAAAAAACTTTCAATTTAATAGTAAAAAGAATGTTGATTCCTGTTAGAATGCGTTATTAAAACCTAATAAACTGGTAATTTTCTTAAAAAAATACATTATCTTTTTTGTCTATAAAATGCAATTTGATCCTCTTTTGACAATAGATAAATATGGTAACCCTAACTTTTGGCTTAAATTCGCTGTTTAAATGCTTTTTTAATCCTTATAAATGGGCAGTTTCTTTATCAATTTAACAATAGATATATATTTTTAGAAATTACAACGGACCGCAGAAGTCAAGCCCCGAGCACAAGGGCTCAAGTCAACGCAATTATACTCGAGGTCCGTACTCACCCGGGTTCGATTTCGACGATGATTCTCACTCCCGGTATCTAAGTGATCTCAGTCGGAGTAAGAATGCTGCATATGACCGTGACATGGAGGATTCAGAGGTAAGCCACTTTAAAATAATATTTTATTTACATAATGACTTGGACTGTTAGGCCAGTCAATTAAATAAAAATTTTTAAACACGTTCAGTCTTTTCTTAAAGAAGAGAAGACTTCAGGTTTCAGCAATCTTTTTAGTCTACGGGTCAAAATATTTCTGGTCATTGGGTATTTTTTCTTTCATAATAGTCCTAGGATAATTCTATTGAGAAAATAATAATAATAAATATATATATATGAGTTAAACGAAGAATATTTTTGCTTAATCCATACATATAAATGTATTTAACCTACATTTATTTTATTTATTTTTTTTAAATCTTTTTATAATAATAATTATACTAATAAGAAAATCTAAATTCAGTAAGACTAACAATGGATCATAAGTAGAGCTTCATATTTTTTTTACAACAGTTCGGGGTTTTGAGATATTTTTTAAAATACTCTAAAATGACCTTTCGACCAATTCTTGAGGCCAAACAAATAATCATTAATAGAATATAGTACAGCACTATTTGAAATCAAAATATTTTATTTTATTAATAGGATAAAGCTTCCTTTTTTATTTTAAATTTGCGCCTTGTTTTCGCTTAATTAAAACTCGATTTAAAGATAAAAAAAAAACTGTAAAAAAAAGACACTCGGTAATTTTATTTCAATATAATAATAATCATTAGTTTAAAATTCTCAACGATTTTTAATTTCGGGGAAAAATCATTATATATATAACTTGTAAAATTTCAAATTTGTATCTTATTTAATTTACGAGTTACAATCTGACTGATGCACAAACAAATATTGTTTACAAAAAGCTAAAAACTAACTAGAAAGCTAATTATCAATATTATAATTTCATCTAATGCCAAAATTAAAATGTTATAACAATTTAAGATTATATTACATTTTCAAGATTTCGCTAATGTTCCAAAAGTACAGTTGTAATATTGAGGCACTCAGCCTGCTGATGCAACCGGCAACTCAGATCGTTCTATCGAATGCATGCCCTAACACTCACCAGGCGGCGCTGAATCGTTTTACTCAAAAACTCACGTAAATTAGTTTATTAACACTATAACAGATTGTAATAATTACTTATCTTATAATTAGAGGGGATAGGGGGCTGTTGCCCCAAGCCCAAGAGTTTTAAGGGAGTCCGGGGCTCACCAAATAAAATTCTTAATATATGTTTCTTACATGAAAGGCCAAATCAAGGCATGAGAACGATTCCGGCCATTTGTCTAGGCTGAAAAAATTTATCAAATACCTATTTATATTTATATGGGGGGAGCGATAAAATTCAATCCCATGGTGCAAATGACCTCTCGGCGGTCCTGCACATATACAGATTTTTTTATCATGTAAAAAATGTAATCTTTATTTTTTGCTCTAGACCCATAGCTCTAATGAATTAAAAGTATAAGGAGAAATCAAAGAAGAAGCTTTTTTTATTAGAGAAAAATAAATATTTTGATTACAAATATGGCATATCTTTTTCCATGTATATAGCGTTTAAAAAAATTAAAATCTTTTTTTACAGAGTTTTGAACGAAAATATTTCAAAATCCAGAACTATTGTAAAAAACGAAAAAACTACATAAGAATCGTTGATAAAAACTGCTAGGATAAATTCTTAGATTTTCCCATAAATAATTTTCTTTAATTTTTGTCGAGCAATATAATCAATTAAATCATTCTCGTATTGTAATGATAGATCTTTGGTCACAGAAACCTTCTAAGTCATATCTTTCAAAGCTTGAAGATTATTTAATCAATTTATATGTAGAGAAATAAGAGAGATTTCTGTTTAATGCAGGTTTTGAGGTCTGAATTTCGTAAACCGAGGGATATTCTTTTATCCATGGTGGCTGATTTCTTGACGCGAGCGACATCTCGTTTAGCGGAACTGAATCGAAAACTAGGCGAGACCGGGAAACCGTTTGAACTGTTGGACATTCGCTCTCATGTGGTAAGTGCAATTTTTGTATTTTGTATTTTTGTATCTTTAGAAAATAAATATTAAAACAAAGAACGTTTTGCCATCTTATTATATTATAGCAGTTTTTCATTCTTTCGAATGGTATATACCAAATGTCGTAGCAACGTGGTGCGCCCCTTTACTTTTATTTATTTATTTAGTTATTTAAATGCCATTTACACCCCTTTTTACAAAAAATAATTTTGTAATTAACATAAAAAGCGTCTCGGGGAGATCTGGAGCAATTTGATTCCTGTACTGTTGAAGTTTTTTCAACCCTTCCCAATCAGACTCATTCTGGTTGCTTTGAAATGAATTGGAAAAACCTAAATTGAGATACAGTCGCTTTAGGGGGGGGGCACTCATCAATCATTAATAAATATTAACGCCATCTCAAAACAAGAGAATCTGAGAAATA
This sequence comes from Forficula auricularia, assembly GCA_024734495.1. Classification (NCBI taxonomy): domain Eukaryota; kingdom Metazoa; phylum Arthropoda; class Insecta; order Dermaptera; family Forficulidae; genus Forficula; species Forficula auricularia. The sequence continues at coordinate 173,547 of JALMQS010000887.1, read as the reverse complement.
CCCACCCCCAAAGTATGAAGCTATTAATAATTTCTTTCATCCCTTACGATTTTAATAAAACAAATTTTCTTAAATAAATTAAATATTAGGTTGGAAATTTTCAATAATATATTTTCTAGACTCAGAATTATTTTCCTCAAATTACAATGATAATTTATTTTTTAAATAAATGATGATATTAACTTGCGTTATTTTCATTATGTTTTATCGAATAACTATTTAAAATAAGTTTAAAGTTCAATTTTCTAATTAGATATAATTATAATTCATTAATACACAGAACATTTTACATTTGATTTAAAAATACCTCAATATTTACTAATGTAGGATAATTCTAGGATCACAATACCATAGGAGCTCTTTCCTTGGCTGAAAATATAATAATATATAATAAGAAGAAATAAAGGACGCTGAAGAATATCTTGTCTGGGGCGTCCGCAATGGCCTGTATGGGACCTGATACCCTGGGGCTCAAAATTACCCGGAAATTTTAACGAAACTTTACTCATTTCACTGTTTTCTATGCTAATATATTTCCCGACTATATTTTGAGAAAACCCCGTGACACCCAAATGGCTTCTAAGTTCTGAGTGAGTTAGAGTCTCAGGAAACAATATTATCTTTAATAATACATATTGTTTTCTTGTGAATTTTAGCGTCTATCCGATGTGGCGCATAGTCTTCTGAAAGTCTCGCCTTACGACCCAGAGACGATGGGCTGCCGAGGTCTTCAGCGATACATGAGTGACATTCTTCCATCAACGGAATGGACCAATGAAGCGATGCGTCCCGCGCTTATTACCATTCTACGGCGCCTTGATAAAACCTTCAATAAAATTTACAAGAAACCCTTTATAAGAGTGAGTGGAAATCGATTTTTAAAAATTCCCTCTAAATATACATGCATCCCAAGCAAATACTGTATATATCAATACACAGGACATCCTGTCAAATTCGTCGGCATCATGAAAACTGCGCACTCTAGCGGGCTAGAATGAAAATACATATAGCGCATAATAGAAAATATTACATTTAAGTGGTTAACTGTATATATCCAGTATTTGCGCTAACCGCTTGGTCAGCCCGGCCACCAAGATTTCATTCTTGCTCGCATGGCGGCGCTGAAAATCATGATGCCAAAAAGCGTTAAATTTTCTATAGGATTTTGACAGGCTGTCCTGTATTGAAATATACAGTATTTGTCCCAAGCTAACACAATACCCATTAAATTTATTATAAGTATATATATTCCAATTATTACTAGATATTTAGAATAATTTTAAAACGAATATTCCGGCAATGTCCTTGGGTGTATAATATAAGAGAGGATTATTTAAGGGGACATTGTATTATCCTAAGAAAATCTCCAGAATATTTATGGAAATTCTGAGGTTATTCATAGAATATTCCAATCCCCAGAAAAGATATTTTTAGAATATAAATAGATTGTTTTTGTGCTGTCTGGGTCACTACATAATAAAAATTTATTACCAAAATTCGAAGTACGTTTAACGTTAAAAAAGGTTCAATGTTGTAAAATATTAAATGGTCAGACGTCATAGAGATAGAGTCAATACTTCTTTAATAAATTATAAATAAATAGGATGATTATCGTACATATTCAATTGAATAAAACAGGTCAAGTAGGTAACGCGATCTGGCGTATCTGTTAGTAACTAACTGTCGGTAGCCAATGGCTCCAAAGTACTCAAAGTTTCAAAAAATTAACTCTCTGATGGAACCGAGGGGTGAACCGCGACCTAATATGCTGTACACCTACTTCCACTTGTACTTCCAAATATTTCCAAGTAATTCCAAATATTTCCAAGTAATTCCAAATATTTCCAAGTACTTCCAAATATTTCCAAGTACTTCCAAATATTCCCAAGCAATTTAACATATTTCCAAGTACTTCCAAATATTTTCAAGTACTTCCAAAATACTTCCAAAGAGGTGTACACCTACTTCCAATCGCGGATCACCCCTAGGGTGGAACCATATATATTAAAAAAAACACAATTCTATGGTCACAATATCTAAGAATTTAGTAGAAAATATTTTTATATTGCATGGCAGAGGGCTTCTGGGGGGATGGCCACAATAAGATTTTAGTAGAAAATATTAGATATTGTGACCATAGAATTGTGTTTTTTATTCTAAATAGATATTTTCATTTATTTTGAGGTAAATTGTAGATATTCTTATTGGTTATTTTTTTTTTTTTTTTTTTTATTATAGCGACACACCGACTGGGATGCAGCTGCAGGCCTCTTGAAAGGGATTTACGAGACTCTGTCACGATATCCTTATATTGTGCACATGCAACACCTGAAAACGTTAATAAATACTTGCCAGGTAAACAAATACCCTCAATTTCAATCTAATCTTTAAAAATTCCAAATTTTTGGATTTTCTTTTGGATTGAATTTGTATTTTTTAAAAATGTTTTATTTCACCAACCAAACTTAAACTAAGGTAGTACTTAAATTAACCTTAAAACAATGTTAATTATTGAATTAAATTGAATTAAAATTATTGTGAATGCTGAAGCAATAAACAAAATATATCATACAATATATTCTCACCAAATTATTAAAAAACTTGTATTTATTTTTTTCCAATATAATCACAATAACGAGTTGCTGGTCTTAAACACTTTCAAATTCAATCAACATCCACAATAGTGTAAGTTCTAAAGGGTCTTAGTGCTAAATTCGGATATTTTGAGTTATTCATGTAGAAAAGGTCTATGTGCCAAACCTAATAATATTCCAAAGGTAGAAAGTGCCAATGGTATATGCCTGTATGCAGGTCCGGTTCTACAAATTTTGGCGCCCTTTTATACAACAATACACAAATATGCTACAAATTAAAAAAAAAATTGGCAAAAAAAGGAAAATTTCAATCAACATTAATAAAGAACAATGTAAAAAATATATTTATTTAAAAAATAATACAACCAAAAATTATAATCTCAAAAATAAATAAAATCTATGCCAATCGAAGAAGATATGTATCATAGAAAAAAATTTAAAAATATTTTTTTCTTGCTTTTAAATCAGCAAACTTTTGTATGTTTTCAGTCGCATTTTAATTTCTTGGAATTTTATTTTCGAATGACAAAATTGCCCAACTAGTGAAAATATTTTATTTTTTAATTTGACGCTCCTCAAAATTAGCGCTCCCGAGCAGTCACCCGGCTCGCCGGCCCCTTTATCCGGCCCTGTCTGTATGTGCCAGCGTATTTTATTTCTAAAGGGCCATGTGTCGAGTTTTGTTATAGTTAAAAGTAATTAGTAGAGATTATGGTGTTGGTGCAAGGTGAAACATCTTTAATAAAGATAAGAGTAAATAAATATTATATTTAATATTGATTTACTATGAGTTAAGGATACTAGGTCACTTATTTCACATTAAAATTAAAAAATTAAAAGATATAATTTTTTTCTTTTTCAATATATATATTTCGGGCTATCAACCCATCTTCAGGAAGTACAGAAAGTAACTAGTTAAAAGTTATTAAAATGTATTGTTTGAGGTACTTAGACCCTTTTCAGTAATACATATTAGACCTTTTTTAGAAATAAGTAATCAGGCATTTAGACCCTTTTACGATTTACTATTTTCATTTATTTTTTTCATTCCAATTTAAGATTTCAAAATTCACGTTAAATTAATTTAAGTAAATCTAAGCGATGCTTTTCTCCCAAGTTTCTTTGGTGAAAAACAATTTATCTTAAAAGTTGGTTTGATATTAATTTAAGTGCTACCTAAGCTTAAGTTTGCTTGGTGAACTCAGGCTTAAAACAATTATGCTATTATCTGTATTGTCAGTCTTTAATCCTTGGCGAGATGACCACCTCTGGATTGGGTGAGACGGTTCCTTCGGCGGCGATGGCCTTAATGACTCGAGTTCCTCCTGCTCATTTTTGCTCCACGGTCGTTCGATTGATTGCTCTTCAGATTCTGGCCATAGGGGAGAACTATTCCTTAGAACATGTCTGCGGCGGTTCCATATTTCAGTCCACCGATAAAGCCGAGAGCATGATCATGAATTTGCTCATGCCGCTTTGTCTTCGGGTGGGGAGTGGCCGCAAAGGTAACCCTCGAAAATCTTCTTCTTTAACCAATGATAGCTACAATTATATTCAACGAGGAAGAGATTAAAGATTAAAATAAAAATGAAATTTCAAATTCATATAGACATTAGGTATTAGCTTGAGTTCGGGGATCAGGGCCCAAGAGGAAAAGAACTAAGCCTCTTAAGAAGGCATCGCAGCGCACATACGAAGATCCCGGGTTCGAATCCCGGCTGATCCTTTTGTCTATAATAAAAATCTTTTATTCGTTCCCTAATTTAATGATAACTACAATGTTCATATTTTTTTTAGATGTGCCTCGTCTTCGCCAATGCGATATCAGTTTCGCATTGACGGTCATTTTAAACACGGTGTGTCCGCCAACTCACAAACAACAAACAGGCGGAGTCGCACAGACAATTAAGTCTGCAACCGAGATGCGGGCGGGCAGTTTAACCTTTCATACGAGGAGCGACTCCAAACCCACCAAAATCCCTTTGAGCATGTACCAAGTGGCTTCTTTAGGTAAATATTTCATTTTTTCACTCTCGTTGATGCTCTAATTATAAAATATAATTAGAGGAAAAGAGTATACATTTTTGTTGGCGAAGGGTTTGAGTTAAAAACCTGAAAATTGGCAAAGAGATGCAGATTATTAAAACTAACTAAATTGACGGAGATCTTGTAACCACCTATTTTCTTGCCTGTTTCGAAAAGAAAATAATTACAGTGAAACCCCTCAAATCAGAACTAATTGGGCTCTAGTCTGTTCGGATTAGCCGAAAGCAACTTCGACAATTGAAGATAACTGATATCAAGTGAAAGATTAAGTGATATTTTGTGTGTTTCTATTATTATTTCATTGTTTTTGCAAAGTGATTAACCTAAAGAATTTCAATAACCAACTTTTACTGTTTTTCAATTCTGGATGACATAACTAGACACATTTACACTTTGCTAGGTATGCTAACTGGACTTCTTTGTTAATTTTTCACCTAATTATGTAAAATAAGGTTTTAATGTAGAATATATACATAATTATTTTATGACTAAATAAATAAGTTTCTCTTTTTTGCTTTCGGATATCCCGGGATTTTGGATTTCCGAGGTTCGGATTTGAAGGGTTTCACTGTATAATCTATTTGCTAAATTTCAGCTCAATAGCAATCGTTCGATAGCTCCCCATATGACAATTCGTTTTTTCTCTTATTTTCGAAAATATAATCAGTTTTTCATTTTGAAAATACAAATATTTAAGAAATTGAACGAATTTTTTAAGATTTTTTGTTTTTGAGTTATCATGTGTATCAGAATCCAGATAGCCAGACGCTGCCTTCCCAGGGTACCGAGTAATATATCTAAATTAGTATATAGTTATTGGTAGATGATTTGTGAAATTTGTGAAGCTAGAGCATTTCTTTAAAAAATATTCGTCGGGTATTTAATAGAAATAATTTTATATTATTTAGGAAAAACTATAGAAGGGTTAATTAAATCTAAATTTTTCTTCAATTAACACGACTTTTTAAATTCTACTTCAGAATGCAACTTTAAGTGGGTATGTAAATATATTAGAATCACTTTAGTAACTTAATTTTGGGGCTTGATAATTTTCTTGCTATTAGATCACGGGAGATATTAATCTAAAAAAACAACCCCTCAAGCATTTCTAAAATATTTCTTTAAAAGTAATCTTTGTTTTTTATATTTGATTATTATTATTTATTTAAGTGGGGATGACGAGTTTTTTTGTCTGGATAATACTAGAAAATTGTAATGATTTTCTTATTTCACCTAGGATTTTTTTTTTTTTTTTAATTTTCTTATTTTAAATTGCAAGGTATAAAAATGATGTGCGTTTGCTTCGAGAGTGAATTGGTGGGCGATTGGTCACGAATCGCTCGTGTTATACGAGAACTCGGGAAACGAAATGAAGCCGCGCCTGTTTTCTGGAATCTAATGGATTTTGTTGTCACCCAAAGGAAACCACTTTTCATACTTCTTCATCCATATATCATGATTAAGGTAAGAAAATAAATAAATATATATATATTTAGATTATTTTTTTTAGTATATAACCGTACTTGCACGAATTAGGCCTATCATTTAGAATGAGTAGGTATATGGATTTCTCTACTCTACTCACCTCGGCTCCTAGATAATTGAATTACTAGACTTGTTCGATTCTTGTGTCGTTTATCACAACTTTGTATCTGGTGGGTCTTTTACATATTGCCATGGATTTGGTTATATGTCCAAGGACTGTAAGGCCCGCATATATAAAACCTACATACGACCCATCTTTACCTATTCCGTAGAAACAAGAGCAGAAACCACAAAACCGACTGCAAGTAGCCGAAAATTAAGTCCTGAGATTGATCTAGAAGATAAAGCTCAAAATGAAAACATCCTTAATCAATGTAGAATCATTGACATATTAAAGTGGACAAAAGGAAGATGCCGAGAGTGGAACGAACACGTCATGCGAATAGACGATGAGAGGCTCGCCAAACAAGCCCTACTGTACAAACCAAGCAGGAGGAAGACCTCCAAAATGATGGATTGACAGTTGGCAAGACTCCGGGGAAGATTCTGGAAATTAACAGGAGAAATCCTAAATTAAGAAGAAGAAGAAGGTATATGCAGTTGTCCCTTTACTTATAGACTGGTTTACTATTATTTGTACAGCTACAGACGAGGATAATGTTACTAGTAAAATTAATGATTATGATATGAATAACAACCTACTTAAATATAATTTATATCTTTTTAATTTACCTAATTATATTATTATTTAGCTGTCCAGTCCGCCTATGAACGACCACGAGACTCACATGCACTTTGTTATTCGAGAAAAGCTCAAAGGGCATAATATGCCTGTATCGAAAAGTAAAGCGGCACTTATTATGGATCTCGCTCATGAAATGAAAGAACTAAAAGAAGAATTTGAAAATAAAGCGCATGGTAAGAATTCTTACTTCTTAATTAGTTAATAGATTTATTAGAATTGATTTTTGGTTGCTGACCTTTATAATTTTTTTATTGTAATTTTGACCTTTTATGATCCCAAAATTTAGTTACGCGATCCATTCTTTAAGAACACTGATATATATAATAGAATTAGAAAAATAATTGTTTTTCTAAGAAAGTCACAAGAGAGTATCATTTGTTTAGAATAGTCCCATTTTGAGTCTACTACAGAAGGTTATTCTTTCAGCCAATGCGGTACCGAATGCATAGTGGCAGTAACATCAATTCGGGCTGTTTAGCTGCCCTGTGACCCTTCTGACATATGTAAAATATTTACCTCATTTACCTACTAAGGGGCGTAGCTACCGGGGGTGCAGTGTGGTCAGAACCCCACCCCATGGCAGGGCTCAATAGGAATGAGTCAACGGCAACGACTCAACCGTCTCTTATGGCAAAACTAACCGTAATTTTAAATATATTTCATGTGGTTAATCAGGGTCTGTATAGTTTCTTTTTTAATTTCCTTGAAGCACTTTTGCCTATATGAGTATAATAAAAAAATTCCCCCTAAATATTATTTCTTTGTAGTGCCCCCCCCCCCCAGTTGAAGAATTTCTCTGGAGTACGCCATTCCAAAGTTTTACTGTTGAAGGACGCTGTGGGGAAGTAAAGACTATATTTTTATAGACAATTTATATTTGCGTTATCTGCATAAGTAAATGTAGTCCTAGTGTCCCGATATCAGCTTTAATAATTTAATCGATGGACATAACTAATCTATAAAGTAGACAACTTGCCTACTAGTGTCAGATAAACAAATTCACGGGGCTGCCATAATGAGCCCGTATTAGCTGTTTACTGTGCGCTTCTTTAGTTACTCGGTTCGTTCTAAGGGGGTGAAAAACTAACCCTTCTGACATATAATTAAAAATAATCCATTCCATCGGATCTAATAAATGACACTGTCTGATGATTTTTCTAGAAAGTTCATAAATCTATTTCGATCGGCAACTTGAAATCTCTCATATTCAAATTGTTTTTCTGTTTATTGTTTAGCCGAAAATATAGAAACATTTTATGAAATCGAACCTCATTATTTTTATTTTTTTATTTTTTAAGATGAAGCTCATGAAACGAAAAAACAGGCAATAATCCACGAATCCCAACAACAACAGCCTCAGTCTCAACAGCAGCAGCAACATCAGTCCCAGCAAGCCCAACAGCAACAGGTGACTGTTGCAGCACAGCCCAGTCAGCAGCAGGTGCAGGTGGGCCAGCAACAGCCTCGATTGCCCAGGAGTCATCGGCCCTCCCTAATTGACCTCCTGACTGGCGAGGGTGCAGAGAGACCCAGTGCGCCACCCAGTCCCACCCCTCTACCTGTAGGACCACCAACGGGAAGTCTTTTCGGTAGGCAAACAATCCCAATCACTGCACTCGACATTCGCACGCTATGTGACTCCATTTTTGTTTCCTTTAAACAAGGGACTAATAACCATGAAATGTTTCAAGGGAATTCAAGAAAACTTTTAGGCGATTATTTAACAGATCATTATCATCACATATTCACACATCATTATCTTCTCATGTTACCATTATTTACTCAAGGTCCTTTTCTAATTTTAATAAATTTTATTTGTCATGAACTATAAGTGGGTTTTAAAATTAAAAAAAAATCACGTCGACGTCGTCGCGCTAGCGGATTATAATAAGTATAGATAGATGGATAGGATATTAGTCACGGAATGCTCAGTTTGCTCACTCTGCGAGCCCGAGTGGTTCCTGTCCTGGTTATTTAAATAGATACAGCTGAAAATTCCACCTAAATACAGATACAGAAACAATTTTTTCCAATATAGGGTCTTTCAAAAGTCGCCTCTAGATGTTTTTTAAAAATAAAACATGTAAATACTTTGATTTTTCTGATGTTTTTTATTTTTATAAAAATATGGCTCTTAACAATTATATCTGAAAAATAACATCATTTAAATGTCCACCACGAGCAAGTCTACAGGCTCTCTACGAACACCAAAATTTTGAAGGACACGTTCACACATTTCAGCATCAAGTTTATCAATTTCGACCCGAATATTGTTTTTCAGCTGTGCGATTGTTGTTGGCTTATTCACATAGACTTTACTTTTCAAAAAACCCCAAACGAAGTAATCTAATGGGGTGTCCAGTTTACGTCACCATTACGTGAAATTAATCGTCCTGGAAGCCTAGACCGCAATAGCTCAATGTAACTTTAATAACTTTAATGCGTTGTTCTAGCGTGTAACTATCCATGGTTAAAATTGTACATGTGCCCACTTCACAAATGTCAAAGATGAAATAAAAAGAAGGTATCGTTCAGAAATTATTTACTACTGACATCTAGGCTCGACTTTTGAAAGAACCTTTATTTAGATACCAGTGGCGGGCGGTGGCTTTTCAACAAAGGGATGCTGTCCAAAAAAGACTCACTCATTTTTTTAAAAATTATTTTATTCTTCGCTCCTTTTTGCAATGTTCACAACCCCACCCTAGAATTTTTCTTTATTTTTCAAAGCCAAATCCCGATTTTTTTAATTAATTTTAAATACAGAGCGGATAGTCTATTTTCACTTGGGCTACTTCTGGTTATACAATTATTTTCATAGTTCTTTTTATCGTGAAAGATATAGATGCAAATCAAATACTTCTGCCAAAAAATATTTTAGTTCATTTTTCACCATTAATTTTTTATACGATTTATAGATTTTAAATGAAAGTCAGGCTTCAAGTTGGTACCCCGTATAGGAAATAAATAGATTTTCGAAATATCTTTTTATATATTTTTGAAAATATATTAAAAATATAAAGGTTTGTGTTAAATTTATATAAAGCTTATGTTTTATATAATATATATTCTTAAAATATAAACTATTTTTATGTCGCTCTAGTATAAATTTTATATAATTTAACACAAAAATTTTGTATTTTTAATATATTTTCAAAAAATATATAAAAGATATATTTCGAAAATCTATTTATTTCTATACGGGACATATAAACTAATTCACTTTTTAACCTCATAAATTCAAAATATTTTTCATACGATAGCTGAAGTCATATAAATAGGAAATCTGCTTATAAATAGGAATGCTGCTCTTTCCATATTCTTTAAATTTGCTAGCTTAAATTTTAGGGATGCGCCGCATCCACAGCATCCATGGACCGTACCCCACTGCTAGATACGCAACTATTATTAAAACATATTTGATGGTATTATAATAAATGAATTGCTAATTTTATTTAGATTTAATAACAGACGAACCGAATAACAGATGTTTTTGGTTTTATATATAGGTATATGTGTCAGTAAAAACGCGTTTTTATTAAGAACGCGTTCTTACTAGTTAAAACGCCTTTTTGCTGAATACCTTTATGGCAACTAGAGTTTGATTCGTGTTGGTTGAGTTTGGTTCAAGGGTCTAGAATCTTCGTTTTTGACCTTCCGCCTCATTTCGTGTGTTTATTTTCAAAATTTTTTAAACGAAAATGTCAAAAATGAGAAGAACAGTTCTAGAGGATGTAATTTTTGACATTTTCGTTTAAAATTTTTTTAAAATAAACACACGAAATGAGGCGGAAGGTCAAAAATGAAAATTTTTAGACCTTTGGACCAAACTCAACCAACATCAGTGGACTCTACTTGCCATAAAGGTATTCAGCGAAACGCGTTTTAACTAGTAACAACCCGTTCTTCCTAAAAAACATGTTTTTACTGCGACTAGTATATACTTATGTTTTCTTTTCATATAGTAGTGTCCCCTTTAACACGAAATAGACTGTTGTATTTTTTTATTTGAAAATTTATTTTTCTGAATCCACATTTTCAGTTCTCCGTAGATACCTATATAAAAAAATCTCGTTATTTTTTTTATTATTTTATTTTTAATCCTAGAATCGTTGTCGAGTGTAAGTTTTGGCTCTCCCCGAGGTGCTGGTGGTGCTGAGACTCAGTCCTCCACAACCGGCAGCTCTAACCCAAGAAGCGGTCCCGGTGAGTTCTCATCATCAGCGATCCATCGAAACTTTACCCTGCCCTACCTACCCCCCAGGGACCTTTCTTCCTCTCTATCTTTAAAACATATCTAAGACGACAAAAATGAATAAATAAATCATTAAAATACAATTAAGATGTAGCATCACTTTCCAAAATTTCTATTGTTGTATTTTTGGTATTCTACATGTGTGACCATATCATGGACCTCAATGTTAGTTAAATTTCGATGTTTCATCCTCTCATCTAATCATCTCACACTTTCATTATTTTTTCTGTACGCTTTTCTTGTTGCCTCTTCTCACTTTCTCTTTTGTTAATTCCTCTTTTCACTTTCTCCCTTGATCCCTTGAAATTTCGATTTTCTGATTCCGCATGTTTCAGAACCATCTCAACCTCAACCGCTCACTAGTACTGAAAAGCCTGAAGCTTCTTTGACCCAGCAAAAATCTTCGAAACTTCGCTTTGTCTCTTCTGTAGAGTTTAGACACTCGTCAGGTAAAAAATTATTGACCCCAATCCAATCAATCCAGTAAACGTTTTCTCGTATCAATATTGTATGTTGTATCTGTTTTATTAAATGTTGTCTTTCGATGTTTAATTTTGATTTAAATATACAATATAAATATGTTTAAAAAATAACTTTGATAAATTCAAATATAATATTAAAAAAATCCTGTCCTTACCTTTGAACTGTACATTTTTTCTCTCTTTATATTAAAGGTAAAGTATTTTTTAACTATTTTTTTAATTGATATTTATACAAAGAGTGACCCAAAAGGCGCGAAAGCGTTTATAACATTTAATAACTTTTTTAATTATTAATTATTATTATTCATCTTTGGTTATAATGAATTACAAAGCCTGAAGATTTGTTTGCATTATTTTAACTATTTATTTATTTTTTTAAATGATATTACTACAGCTAAGTGTTGCACCAATGGTGGGTTGGAATCCTTGCATCACGAAAAGAAAGAAATAATTTTTTTTTAAGTTTTTCTTTGGATGAGGCTCTGAAGGTTAATATTAATTAATGAAAAGATTTAAGTATCTTTTTTGAGTTTCTTTTTTGAAAAAGATGGAAATTTTTCAAAAAATAAACTGATGTTAGGTAAATAACCATTATAAAATTAAATTCACTTCTTAATTTTATAATGGTTATTTACCTAATCTGGATTAATTTTTGAAAAATTTCCATCTTTTTTCAAAAAAAGAAAATCAAAAAAGATACTTAAATCTTTTCATTAATTATTTAAAAAAGGGACTCCATACTGAAAACTTTTTTCAGTTTAGCCTGATTTTTTGCTTTCCCCTTCGAGTTGAAAGGAGTGAAAAATCTGTTGGTTTATTTCTTATATATGTTGCATATCGAAGAGAGATTCGTCTTAAAGGTTTGGCTAACGACCCGGCAAGCTAGTTAGCGCTTGGGTTCGATTCCCCAGGGGACGAAGCCCACTGATATGCAATGTAAAAATATTTCTACTAAAACTTGATTCGTTCCTAAATAAAATTAAATTCACTTCTTAATGTTAATCTTAATATTTAAAGGCCCCTCGAAAACGTCAAACACAAACTTCTAAAAAATTTCAAAATTCTTGACCGATCTTTAAAAATTCGTATTAAGAGCTGAAATTTTCATACGGTTATTTTTTTATAGGTATATAGAAACAATATCCCTCTAGAAATCAACAATTTTCAAAAAAGAAGAAAATTGATTTTTGTACATTTGTGAGATTTTCAAAATTCTTGAGCGACCTCCTAAGAATTTTTTATCAAGCAAAAATTTGGAGATTGTTCTTAAAACGAGAAATCTAAAAAATTAATTTCATATTCTTTAAATTTTTAACATTAAAAATTTCTATAAATTTTAAATTAAGGTAGGTAGTTCTTTCACAAATACAAAAATTCAAGAAGTCTTCGAAACTTGGAATATAAATCATTAAAAGCATAATAAACACACTGTTAAAATTTGAAGACGATTTACCACGCCAAACATGAAATAATTGCAATTAAAAAAAGACATTTTTTATATATGGTAGATTGGGAAAGGGTGGGATCATTATTTTATTTTTTTTCATTAAAGAACTTTCACCATCTTGATGAAAAACTAATATTTGTTAGAATAATATATTGGTAGTAATTAAAAAAATAAATTGAAATTATTTACCTCGTAGTTTTGATAAAAAATAAAACAAAATAAGCTGACGTGTTCTGATGTGGCCATCCACTTGACTTTACCATACAACCTGGCCCCTCACTTTTATTTAATATTTAATCAAATTATTTATAATCATGTAGGGGAGGGGGGTTAGTTTTTGCATTTTTAGACTCCTAGGGCACACTGATTATGTATACAAAATTTGGTTGAGTTTGGTAAATGGCCAAGATATTCATTTTTGACCCCCCCCCCATTTTGGGCGGTTAGTTTTTGCATTTTTAGACTTCTGGGGGTCCAATGATTATGTATACAAAATTTGGTTGAGTTTGCTCAAACGCCCTAGATTTTTAATTTTTAACCCCCCTTCGACCCCCTTAATTTTGGGTCGATATGCACCAAAATCTAATCAGCTCTTAATCTTAATGGACCAAAACTACGTGTGAAATTCACACTAGTTTTTGAGCTAGCTCGTCCACAAATTTGGTAACGCACAGACTAACTAACTAACTAACAGACATTTTGGCAAAACAATTATTATCTCGAAAAATATAATTTTTAGATGTTCACTTAATAGAGATTTTTTGTAGAGGAAAATTCCATGGTTTAGCTCAATTTTTCTAATCAAAATAGTTTTAGCCGTTTTTGAGATTTTTCGAAAAAAAGAAGGAAAAAAAACACTTATTTCATGCACTATTACATTACTTGACCATAACCTGAATGGTAAAATAAAATATATATTTGGGCGATTATTTTTAGTGGAAGGGATATAAGATCAATGGCTTGAAAACGATCCATTCATAAAGAGAATATAGTAGTGTGAGAAGTACAGTCACGTTAAAAAAAAACTTAACATAAAATTTAACCACCGTTCATATGTTTAGAGTGGTTACGAGGTTAAAACTTTGAGTGTGGATTGTCGCGAAAGAATTACCTTAAAGCAAAGCGAAATAAAACTACATAGGATTCAAATATGACACCAAATGAAAATATTCCTGAAATTTTGAAATTTTAGGGATGCGCATTCAGAGACTCCATGGACAGTTAACACGCCAGTTAACTTAGGTTCCTACCGATCCCCCAGTATACGAGCCCGGCGCACCCTTGTCCCGGATATTTATAAATAAATAATCTAAGCCAACTTCAGCATCTCAAGTTCATTATAACTTTAGATGAATTATTTATTTAATTCTAAAATTATATTAAAAATGCGACCTTCATTTGCCCACGTAATAATATATGCTCAGTCGTATAAAAAATTACTTTCTAGTAGGTATACCCTTGTTCTTGTCATTTTCTGATTATTATCTTCTCGTCACATCCTGGCACATTTAACCTTAGCTCTACTCTCTCTCTCTATTTGCTTTCATCCATTTTTACTGCTTTTTCTAGCCTTTTCATTGTCTAAGTATAAATTAATATTCAAAAAAGTTATTATCTAACTGTTCAAAGGTTTAAACCTTTCGCGACGTAAGGGCAATTCTCTTATCGATAATAATCATTGCTGAATAATAACTAAGTATTGGATCTGTATACAAGAAACCCTCGTTCATCAAGGGCGGTGCATACCAATCTTGATCCCGATAAGCTTAATTTCGCGATCAATGAGAAACTTGTAAAAAGAACATACAAGATTCGAAAAACATTTCTTTTAATAAATAAACATCACCAATCATAGGCGCCTGAGGTAGGGGGCGGAATAGGGGCTTAAGTTCCCTGTGACCTTTGAAAGGGGGGGGGGGGCTGAGCCAATTTTTTCTTCTGCTTTTTTGTAATGATGTCATTTCTTAAAAAAAATTCTAAAATATAATAAATATTAATTTTTTGTTGATTATTTTAACTCGTAAAATATATTTACTTAATTATATTTCTTTTTTTAATATTTAAATGTATTAAACGTGTACTATTTTATTATATAATATTATACGAAATAATTTTTTTAAATATCTTCATTTTTATTAAGTTTTTTAATTTTACGTTGTGGATACATTTCAATAAAATTTTGAAACATTTCGGCCAACATTTTTTTTCTCTGAGCCCCTCCCCCCTCTTAAAGTAGTTCTTTCACAAATGCTAAAATTCAAGAAGTCTTTGGAACTTGGAATATAAGTCATTAAAAGCATAATAAACACAGTGTTAAAATTTGAAGACGATTTACCACTCCAGACATGAAATAATTGAAATTAAAAATGAAATTTCTTACATATGGTAGATTGAGAAAGGGTGGGAAAATGATCATTATTTTATTTTTTTTCATTGAAGAAAAACTAATATTTGTTAGAATAAATATATTCGGAGTATTTAAAAAAAAATTAAAATTATTTACCTCGTAGTTTTGATAAAAAAAAACATATTTGGCCGATTATTTTAAATTAAGAGGATATAAGATCAATAGCTTGGAAACGATCCATTCATAAAGCGAATAAAGTAGTGTGAAAAGTACAGCCACGTTAAAAAAAATAACCTAAAATTTTTGCATCGTTCAAATATAGTGGTTACGAGACTAAAACTTTTGTGTGGATTGTCGCGAAAGAACTACCTTAAAAATTCAAACTCCGGAGCCTATGTCAGCAATAACAAAAAAAAAGCCACGCGATATGCGATATATAATTCATAGTTTAATCAGTTGTTTTTGCGTTGTAAAAATACATAATATCTTCAAAAGCACGGGGAAGGGGGATCACTTTTATTCAAAATTTATCAAAAAAATAACTTCGCGATATAACGAATACGCACTCACCGGTGTCGGGATGAACAAGGGTTACCTGTATACATTTTTTCAATTTTTCAATAAAACTGACGGAATTATCATATCATCTCTGAATTTAATTTTTTACGCATTATCATTTTAAATGTATATGTGTGTATGTGTGTGCGTGTGTGTTTATAAAAATTTACATTTAAAAATACTAATTTTAATCACAAATATTGAATATGTATTTTTTTTTATTTTATTTATTTTAAAAAAGATATAGCCGAACCAAAATCATTTGCGTGACGTCAGAGGCCAGCTTAGTCAATTTTCCTTCATTTATAAAAGTACCTACTAAGGGAATTTTAACATGAACAAAATGGGATAAAACTTTGTTTTTAGACATCCAATCATAAGTAAAACATAACCCTTAGTTTCGATACCAGCTGCAAGGCCCACCTTCGGCGGCCCTCTTGCTAGCCAGGGGCCTGCCCCCTGGACCCCCACTCCAATGTACAGACAAAACCTTAATTTTATATATATAGATAATTTCATTTAAATTGGTAACCATGACGACTGTTCTTGTTGGGGGACGCACATAGGTACATACATAGATAAGTAGGTAGGTACATACAGAGGGAGGCACAAATGCGCTTTAGTAATTAGTATAGGATAATGTCTGTCTTTCTATCTCTCTTTCAGAGCGTAGCTCGTATGTATTTTACATGTACCTACAAGTTATTACTATTTTTCCCAAAATCAAAATTCGTATGGTCACAAATAAAAAATATTTTTTATTATGGGATGAGGATTATCTCTGTAGAAATCTCATTGAGTGAAATTAGACTGATTTTTTTTATTTAATTCACTTACGATCCATGAGGGTGTCAGCCGAATTTTGTGCCAGCCCACTTATGGTAAAATCAATTTTTTTATTTAAAATTCTGAAAATTAGTTCATTCTCTCATTATGAATGACAAATAAAAATAAATTTGATATTGCAATTATTTTGGAAATTTTAATAATTGATTTGCTGGCTTCTAAACGAGATAAACTAATCAATTAATAAACCGATTATTCATTCAGCTAGTATTATAGTATATAGGTATAAGGAGTCTGGCGATTCGCACTTGGCCAGCTTATTTACTCAACTTAAGAATGGATATATATCAGAATAAATAAAATTAGAATAAATTAAGCTGTCTATCAGTACAAATAAAGAAATTTTTAATGGTTATTTTGAAATATTTCCAAGTCATATGTGAACTTCTTCATCATTGGAAGACATTCATCTCACCAATATGTCAGCCCTCCAATACACTACAAAAGAATTTATAAATAAATAAATAAATATATATATTTAAAATTGATAAGAGAAATGAATGAACTGTTGAAGAACAAGTGCTCATATACCATTGAAAATTTCATTATTTTTACTGATACACAGCTTAATTTATTCTAACATCTTACAACCTTAAAAAGTAATCAGTAAGTATCAAGTCACTGTTAATAATAAGAATATACTTTTAAAAACAGAATAAAATTAAGAGTTTTGTCTTTGGAAAACAAATAACTGAAAATTATGCCCATACATTTATAAATGATTAGAAAAGTCTATCCTGATTTCTGATTCATAAATCATTCTGAATTCGGATTTATGTCACTAACACTTTTCATGAGTGAAATTTTAAACTCAAAATGCAGGTCTATACTGTTAGTATTTCTATTTATATGTATGTAAATTTATTTCTCTATAGGTGAGACCTCAACCACTCCGTTGAGTCCCAGTAGTCCAAACGAAGATAGTTCGGGCGAGATGGGCACCCATCAACCTAAGCCTCGACTACAACGCTCCAAGGCGCAAAGTAGAAAAACTTTTCGACTACGAAAAAGTCGCCGAAGTCATATTGAGGTAATTTAAAAACAATATTTCAGGTTTTAAACACACCAAATTACTTTACCATACAGACGACTTGTTAGTTTACCATCATCATTTTATGCTATATAAATTATGGAGTTTGTCATATTGAAGTCAGCTAATTTTTGAATTTTTAATAATATTTAGAGCTATTTATAGGTGTCCTTTTGTATTTTTTTTTCTTACAAATTTCTAAAAAATAGTTTTTAAGGAATTTGGTGTTGGTATGTGGTGAAACATTTTTTAAAATTATTGGATAAAAAATATACTTGGTAGGTTTCACATTAAGATATAAAAAATAAAACGAATTTATTTTTGGATAATCTTTAATATCGATATATATATTTCGGTGACTAACCAATCTTCAGCGATTAGAGATTCTCCAAAAATAAATTCGTTTTATTTTTTATATCTTAATGTGAAACCTACCAAGTATATTTTTTATCCAATAAATTCTAAAAAATGATTGGAAAATTTTACTTTTAACTAAGGCTTTAAGGTCTACAAAAAAGTCCTGAGAATAGGATTGTTATATAAGATGTGTATAAACTTTACAACTCGTCACTATTTTTTCACAAATGTATATTGATTTAAATCAAATTAAAGATTTGGACTAGAGTGCGCCGCACGCGACCTTCAGAACCATAAAGACCTGTTGTGAAAAATGCTTAATTTTGTAAGGAATGTGAAATATATGAGAACTATAATTCTGAAGTTACATATGAGATCTCAGATCACAAATGTGTAACCTTGAAGACCAAACGCAGCTCAAAATATACATGCTAGAACCTGATATTCCGATGCTGTATTAACAAAAGCCATCTCAGAGAGGTCATTAGGTGAGCAAAAAGTAAATAAATGATCAATTCTCTTACTTTATCTTTTTAATGTGTTATAGAGTTATACATTTTCATGTAAATTTTGAATGTAACTATGTAACTAATAGCTGTAAAATAACTTCAAAAATCAGGTTTATTCAAAACTGTTATATGCGGCCTTCTTGGGAAATGGATATTGCCAATCTGGCCTTTAAGACAAAAAAGGTTCCCCATCCTTGGACTAGACTAAAACGTTATTTATTTTCTGCATGATTATTCTAAGTATGGTAAAGTAAAAAAAGGTTTCTTTGATAAATTTCCAAGAAAATAATTTTCGTGGTTTGTTAAAGGTGTCGCATATAAAATTACAAGAGCGAGGTGGTGGCCCGCCCACTACCGGTCCATCGCCGTCGATGACCACGACGTCGACCCCGAGCATCGGCATGAACGGCAATGGAGCCGGTGGCGATCTTGAAATGTCAAGTGTCCCAGGTGGAAGCAACGGATCCGGAACCAGCTCGATGAGGAGATCGCGGCATCAGACATGTAGCGCTGAGACTTCCGGCCGCGATTTGTCTTGGGATGAAGTCTCGCAGACATCGAGCACTTCCGGCTATCGAGAATCGTACAGTCAATTAATGATGACCCTGGAGAGTCCCCCCTCGATAGGTCCGCCAATCGGTCAGACCTACATCTCACCCACAACAACCGCTCATGTTAGCGGGGAGTTCCCCCGAATCCGGCGGCTCGTTACAAAGGGACGAGTCGACGTTACTTGGAAGGCGAGCTTCCAACTCCCACCCAGAAGATGAGGACACACTCATCTAATCAAAACCATTGAAAAAATAAAGAAAATAAAAATTTGCGCGGGTAATTATTAAAGTGGTCTAAGTCAAAAAAACTAAAACACAAAAATGAATTTATCTCATATTTTGAGCTAACAGCGTTCTTAGAATCGGAACGACCGACGCTTTAGCTGACGTCATTACTTGCGCTCACTCTGCTAAGGGCTTAAACCTTAATGGGGTTCGGGACTGTTTATCATTTTTATAAGAAAATTCTCAAATTTTTACCATCGAATAATTGATGTATTAAATATTTATTCCCGAAATTTGAAGCTGATCTTATTTCTCATTACCGAAAAATAAATTATTGAAAATTGTCCTTTTAACATGGAAGTAAATGGACAAGCTTTTAAAAGGGCTATAACTTATATACAAATTATACCATTTTCAACAAATTTATACAGATCAATAATTCAACTTTAATGAATCGAATGATACATTTTTCGTTAGATTTGACAGTCTAGTTAATTGGTTATTAGTAAATGTAAAAATAAAAAATTATTTGCAACCAACAGAATATAACAAAAGCACTAGTGTAGAATTCCAATTCTATTTCTTGAAATCGTTTTCTGTTAAATAAATGTTTTTATAATGAGAAAAAATTTATCTCAATATCCTTTTTATTAATTTTATAAAATCAAAGATTTTTATTCGAAATAAACCTCATAATTAACAATTTTTCTTTTAATAAAAATTTAATAAGCAGATGTTGTCACTCTGCAGAAATACAAAAGATTTTTCCTAAGATCAACCAGATAGATAAGCTGTCCATAACTCCCTTAAGCTTTCAGAGTCCAGTAAAACAATAAAATAAATAGAAATTCAATTTAAAATCGAAAATGACTTCACAGAGAATAATTGATGAGAGCAATAATCTCAAATAATAATAACAATTACAATTATTAATTAAAACCAATAATAATGTAAATTTATTTCGACATTATAAAAAAATAAAAAAAATAAAATATACCATACGTAAATTTAGATATTTATCGATTGACCGTTGCTGGTTGATTTTTTTTCTAATTATTATTTTTATTTCACATATACTGGGTATTCTTTGACATGAATGGACACCAAACTTCAATTAAATCTGTTGAACTCATCCGGATCATGTATGGGAGGATCGGAGGATTGGAGGAAGGGCTATAAGGGGAGATGTGGAGGCCCTGTAAAAAACTTAAGTCTGATATTGACAAACATTTTTACGTTTGAACTCAACACCTTTCTCAAAAATGGATAAAAAAAAGAAATTTTTTTTTTTTTTTTATGATATTGATGTGAGAAGGAGATACACCAGGAGGTCCATCCCCTAAAGGCCTGTATGGGCTGGCCCCTCAATCGTGAAAAGAGCAGAGTAGAAGGAAAAGAAGCCGGGATCACGAGCCAATCTCAGAAACTTAGATACAATTCAATATCCAATTTACTAAGGTTTTAGGGGCTTCGAGCAGTGGTAAATTCTCCGCGCGATAAATTCGGTTAAATTTATCTCCCACTTAATTTTATTACCAGACCCTATACTTACAGAAAAAATGTCTGGGTATAGCCGGGAATCGAACCCGAGACCTCCGAGTTGCCAGTCAGTTATTCTGACCATTACACCACGGACATGACAATTCAAGCTCTAATTATGTTTTTATCATTTGGATCTCTAAGTCGTCCAACAAAATCTACTTCTTGTTTCTCTACAACATTAAAATGTATATTTAAAACAAAAAATATATGACTTAAACCTCTTTCATATCACCGGCGCATTTGTTAATTATTAAATTAATCTTCCATGTTAAATGTTAAAAAATTGTAAATCCAGGTCAATTAGCCTTTAAAACTAATATTTTTGTAACGAATATAAGTTGAATTCATTGTGAGTAATGGCGAAATTATTTCTATGGTTTTCAAAGGCACATACAATTAATATGGAGGATAGATAATATTATATAAAATAAAAGTGCAATAATAATTCACCATATAGATATTATATATATAGGGGAAGGTGAAGTCATTATTCCGGTCAAACATCGAATTGGTTATTTTAAACATAAAAGTTTTCAATGTTAAAATATACGCTACTTGATTTATAAAACAACTAGAAAAGCTAGATTATTACCAAGGTCTAAGAAGACCCATTTTATTTTTCACGAAATTGAGCATATTTTGAGAGTGAGCCCGATAAAATCTTAATTATAGAAGTTTTGACCAATAATTAAGATTATGACATCAGGCTAATTTTTAAATTTTCAAGAGTGAAAGAGTCTATAACAAGGTTACGTGCATACAGATTGCAAATCCAAGTTAAGGTTAGATACTCAATCTAAAAATATTTTATGTCATAAATCTCAACATGTGAATAATGTTTTACCTTTAAAAGTTCAACAAGAACATGATCGGTATATTGATGAAAATAAAGGAATTAAAAATGAAGACCACGTTTCATTATTAAGACCGTCATATAAAGTGACTCTCATTATGAAAAACAAAGGTACAAAAAACTAATGAACAAATGAGAATGAATCTCATTAAAAATATGGATCCAAAAATATTTAAGGAGGTTATAGTGAGAAATTCAAAAAAAAATGTGGGCGCCGACACCCGTTTCGGGTATGGCACTCGAAGAAGAATGATGAATTGTGGGCATCAAGACCGAAGTCACCATTAAAAATAAAGTTGACAAAAAATGTTCGAGGATAAGTCAAAAATTACTTACACTTTTAGTTCTACAACTTTATTAAACTAAGATAGGTGTACAACAGATACATTATTTTTCGATATAGTCTACACCTTTAGCAATGCACTTGGTCCAGCGAGCCACAAGATTCCGGATGCCTTCCTGGTAGAAGGTTTTCGGTTGGTCATGAAGCCACTTTTGCACCGCATCCCGAACATCCATGTCTGAGGCAAATCGACGACCTCTCAAAGCTTACTTGAGCGGCCCAAAGAGATTAAAGTCTGAGGGAGCGAGATCTGGGCTGTAGGGAGGGTGTTTCAGGGTATCAAAGCGTCTCAAAGTTGACGGTCGCCCAGCTCCCTCTTTTTGTGTTACGCTCGTTCGGCCACTTTTAAACATTTCGATCCATAAAAAAACGATTTTACGAGATAAAGCACTTTCCCCATATTGTGACAAAAGTCTTCGGTGAATTTCAGCACCTTTCACACCCTCTGACCACTCCTCGTTGCTCCTCTTTGGTGCAATCTGATAGCGGAGCTGACATGCTTATGCTGTTGTAGCTAGACGACAACTGACGCGATCGTGATTAAATTCCGCACACGTGACCACAGACGCGCCAACTCAACGCTTGCGCATGCGGCCCCCTCCTATCTTAGTTTAATAAAGTTGTAGAACGGGAAGTGTAGGTAATTTTTGACTTATCCTCGTATATTCATCATGCACGAAAAATCTACAACTGTAATTATAATTGTATAAAAATTTATTCTCAACCATTTTTCCATAACGCGCCAAAAGAAGTATAAGTTCAATAAAGAATTTCTCATCTTATCAGTGGTTGGCTCACCTAAAATCGGAGTGGGTGCTTATACTACTTGAGAACGATCGCAGAATAAGTCAATCGAAAGGTCGTAGTTATATTGTATTATTTGTTCGTGTTCAATAAATAATTATAATTAATTATCTGTGATTTAAATAAAAATTCAAATTTTAAGAATATCTTTATTTATTTATTCTCAAAAGGTTCAATTGTTTATCAGTAGGAACATTTCGATAGAAATTAAGACCAGTGAAATAAACACGTTGTTTCGAAAATTATGCTTAATAAGCAGACATGGTCTTTGAAAGTAGGAAGGGTACATAGCTATCTAGAATAAAATATTGTTTATTTATCTGGAGATAACCCCCCCAGTAGGCTGAATGCAGAAAGTAATCATATGTTTAGCCATTGTTGATCAGAGCAATGTCTCACCCTGATCATTTTTCTGAATTCGGCAAAGGTTATATTCGATTTAGCTCCTCCAGGACAGGGTGTGGGAAATTAGACACACGAGGAAGGGTAAATAGCTAGCTAGCTAGAATGAAAGATGGTTTATTTATTGATCTCTTTCGATACCAATGCAGTTAGCGTATTTATCGGTCGACAGATGACCACATGCTAAGCCGAATTCAGAAAGTAACCATGTTTAGACATTGTTGATCAGCACACTGACTCGCCCTGATAATTGTTCTGA
Source organism: Forficula auricularia (assembly GCA_024734495.1). Lineage (NCBI taxonomy): Eukaryota > Metazoa > Arthropoda > Insecta > Dermaptera > Forficulidae > Forficula > Forficula auricularia. The sequence continues at coordinate 149,867 of JALMQS010000887.1, read as the reverse complement.
ATTCGGTAAAGGTTATATATATCTGTACAAATAAAAATATTTTCATTATTAAAATATTTGGTACTTAAGTTTTATAACACTTAGAACAGCTCATCACCATGGTCAAAAATCCATTTTACTTTTTCCAAAATTTCTCAAAATACGCTCAGACTTGTATTTATTTATTTTCTAGAAATTTGATAACGATCTTATTTAGTGAATGATCAATGCTCAACATCATGGTGTTTAGCAAAAACAAATGCACCGTAGCTCTTGTCGTAAATCATTTGAAATAGCTTTAAAATAAACGATTCCATGTCTGTCTAAAATAATTGACCTTCCCTTAGGCACCCTGAATAGATAGGTAATAAGTTTTATACAATAATTATTTTTTTAATGAGCTCATAAATATGCTTAGGCATATTAGTCACTATTTACTCGTCTAAACGCTAGTCACGTAAAAATAAAGATGGTATTCCCCAAAACTTAGATTCTTAAACATCTGATTGTATAAACAGTTCACGAATATATACTAATATTTATTTCTTAAGTCTACAAAATATCCTTGAATAATATTGGACGTAAAAATAATTTTTCAAGAGATATTAATTGATGGACCTTTTTAGTCTAGATTGGAGCAGAATTTTGGCTTTAAAAGAGGGGATTATACAAAAAAATCATATAGATAGTAGAGATTTTATCAAGATGAGCTATTTAATTCATAAAGAATCTAATGTACTTGAAATTGTTTTATGGGTTGGAGAGGAGGGGAGTTCGGAATTGGCAAGACTTGAAATGGAATCAAACTTGAATGTTAGGCAACATAGACAAAAGCGTTTTAATTTTTAATCCTGAGAATAAGACCGTAAAGATCTATAAGAATCCGAACTTTTTCCCACCCATTACAATAATTCTTCATACTATCTATGGTAAAGTAAACGTTTTTTTTTTATCTTAAATCTTCATATGGACATTTTCGTATTTGTACAACAATTTGGTTGGCTAGTAAGTCAGTCAACATCATATATGAGGAGTTCAAAAGCAGAGCGGATCATCCCACTTTTGGTTTTTTATGAGAAATACACCAAAATAGAGGTAAAGGTTCGAGGTAAAAGTGTTACCTGTGTTGTAATCTAGAAGAAGGGCGTTTAAAAATTAAGTTTGGACCACTCTGACTATTTAGTTTTATCAACAACTTACTTGATTATAAAGGTTTATCAGCGAAAATGAGATTTGTGGGTTGGTCCACTCTGGTGTTGAACGCCTCATATAGAGAGCTTGTTATGCAACTATAAAATTGGCGCCTTAAACGTCTGTATAAATAAACAAAGTTGATAATTTTGTTATTTTGTTTTTTGAATATATATTTGTTCATGGTACAAAGCCCGTAAAAAATAATATCTAAAAAACACGACTCAAGTTGTGGTCTTGATTTCAAAATTCATGTTAAGTGTAAAAACAAAAACATGCTGCCATTCAGCCAGCCTGAGCCGTAAATTTAGAACTAAAATAAATATCTATTCAATTCATTCCTAAATTTAGTGTCGTATAAAACAGGCTTATGATTTTCTACCGTGGAGATATCCCAATTCTCTGGATTTACCTACTAAAGAAATTAATTATCAGCGACCAAATTTTCATATATTATCGCATGCTATTTTGAAGGGTTATTGCCCATTTGCATGTGTTTATTTTACTTGATTTTGCTTTATCTCTATCAGTTTGATTTTAATTAATTAGTGCGTTTAGCGTACTCACCTGTAGAGTGTTTCATAAAAAGCAGAGACAACCAATTAGCTGTGACTTTCAAAATTTGGTTAACCCCCCTCTGCATGTATTTACTTTCTTTTAAATTTAATTATTTGTTCTTTATGTAAATGCCTGGAGGATGAATTGTAATCTATCTATTATACAAAATGAATTGTAAAAAGGCAAAAAAGACAGCGGAACAAATTATTATTTTTTCTCTTTCTCTACATATTCAATCTAAACTCTACCCTTTCTAAGTTGGGGTAGCTGAGCAGTTCAAGCAGTAGTGATTTCATAGAAAAAATTGTTCATTATTTTTTTCGCAAACCTATTCATATTTAAATTCGACTTAAACGTGTAGAAAATTTATTAATTTGTTTTTCTGCCTCTATGGTTGAATTCTGATACCTACGACAACCCAAGAAGAGTTCATTCTGATTGGCAAAACGTTTGAATGTGCTACTGATAAAGAGATATTGGACTTTATATCTACATAACTTGCAGATGAAAAATCAGAACAAAATCGAATCGTTATATGGAGTGCTTTTGAACGGTTGTAGCTAATGAACTGAAGTTTGGCACAAATGTTTATATTAATAAGATGCACATTTGTGCCAAGTTTCAGCTTTCTAGCTCAAACTGTTTGTATTTCCTATACGAAGAAGAACTGATTAGATATCGGATAATCTGGCTTCAGAACTTCAAGATGATGAAATACGCAGAAAATGGGACTGTCTTGAACGGTTGTAACATAAAATTTTAACTATCCTTTTATGCCAAGTTTCAGCTTCCTAACTCAAACCATTCGTGTACGCGCTATACAATGCCAATGATTGATTTTATAGACAGCCAAACGAGTCTTAAAAAAAGCCCAGTGGTGTTTCAAGTACAATAATATTGTTGTAAACATTTTAAACTAGAAGAATGTGTCCCCGATTTGAAGGTAAAATTATTATGTACATGGTGATTCAAAAATAAGTCAGGGGCTTCATGTGTCTATGGAACAGCAACCATGACGGCACAACGAAGTGCCCATTTCATTAAATAGATCATCTCACAAGTTTTAATTGTAATACACACCGTGACATATCTGTAGATTTTACCGCTAGAAGACATTCTTAATAATAACAAAATTTAACACGGATTAAAACAACGTGTTAGAATTCTCTAAATGTAAGTCAATTGTACCAGTATAACGAAGTTTTCATAAATTTAATATATTATTGCCTGTTATTTTCAAAGGTTATTGCGCATTAGCATGTTTTTATTATACTTGATTTTTTTTATCTCTACCGGTTTAATTATAAATAATGAGTGCGTTTATCAAACTCACCTTTAGAGTGCTTACAAAAAACGCAGCGACAACTGATGAACTGTGACTATTTCCAGCTTTATTAAAAATAAGCACCAAAGATAATAGCAGATTGTCATACTTTCATTATGATTATCTTCTAGCAACTAAATATACAAATCCGCCGCATGGTTTGATTACAAATGAAACTGAGGAGGGATTCTCGTTACACACTGATTGAGCATTTTCTCTGTATCGTCATGGCTCCTCTTCCATCGACCACCGTAACCCAAAGTTATGGATCACTCTGCATTTATTGTATATTTGATGTGAAGATGAAGAGACCGTGAATTTTTAACTCTTTACATAGTTTAATAAAAACGCGGCCAATATTCCGGTGCAATATATTTATTTAGTCTTCCATTGACGTTCCGGAACCTAAATGGTATTGTTCCTCAGGGCCTATACTTTTTTTATTCAAAAACACAACCGTGACGTCACAATATATAAATATATTCTTACATAAATATAACAAAAAACAAAAAAAAAACATCATTGTGTACTACTTAGTAATATTGGCCGCATTTTTACAGATAATTAATTATATGTGAATTATTTATTTGTATTGATTGTAAGTATTTTTTTTTACCTTGTTGTTTCGATACATTTCACTCTTTTCTTTAAATTTGAATTTGATGGTAAAGACACAGTTTTATTAACTAATATCCGTCTCTTTTTTGGCTGCATTAGTGCATGCACTCCTTGTATACCCCTTAGGGCACATTCATAAAGAAAACAGGCGCCTTGAAACGGACTATTCAGGTGCCTACCAGCATTGTTTAGTAATCCATATTAGCTATCAATCAATCTACATCAGGTAACCTGCCTTTTTTTTATAAATCTAGCCTCAATCGCGCCCCTTTATCATGAGCTGTCCCTAGTAGAGCAATGTTTTAAACTATACAGTAACTATATTGTCCCTATATTGTTACTGTATAGTTTGAAACATTGTGCTACTAGGGGTGCTAAATAAATAAAAAATTAGAAGCTGGTGTTTTCTATTTCTATTTAAAATAAATTAACTATGATTGATCTCAAATTTCGAATCAAGTAAAATATACATCAATGCTAGAATTTTTTAATTTCAATAAAATATAATTGAAAAGTTTTTGTTTTGCCGTGAGTAGCAGCGTTGTTGATTCGAGAGGCAGGGAGGTTGTCCTCTGCTTGATGCAAATAAACATACACACATATATATATATATATATAGATATATGTATTTTTGAATAAACAAGACATTCTTCTATTAGTCTTTTTAATTATAATCTTCATTTCATGGAGTCATCCTTCTGGATTAATAATGTGATACTTCTGCAGAGTCAACTTAGAATTAAAGCATTTATTTAGTTACGGTCAAATATAACATAACACTTCCTTTTTTTTTTTTATTTTCGGCTGCAGTATATAAACCATTTTGACCCTATTATTTTATTTCATTGTCTCTGCTATCAGGGTCAGATTCTGGCTGGTCCCTGTTGGTTTCATTCAGATTCTCTTGTTCTTCGGCTGGCCTCTACACTAGCTACCCGACTTCTTTCTCCTTATTTGACAATGAGATAGGCTGACAATGGAAGGGGGGTTTGTTTTTCTCTCTCCTTTTATGTTTTGGTCAGCAACAACTTATGTCTGCTAAGCAAATTGCTATTTAATAATTCAATTTGCCTGTTCAAACAAAGTTTTGAATTTTTGTTTATTAGTTTTCAAAATTTCTAACTATTCAATTCCGCTAATCAATTGGTGCGGTTTCTTTCTGCTTTTATTAATCTGTCCTAGTCCCTTCTGGGAAAGAGTGATTGTTTGAGTCTACATGTTCCGCTATTGAGTTTTTTCCTTCTTTTTACTTTTTAAAATCCCTAATACAGCTCATTTAATCGAGTTTTTTCAGATTCCTCTCTGTTTTCTACTACGTGAGATCGCGTCACCTGATCTTTGCATTTCTAAGCTCGTAAACCCCTTCTTTTTCTGTATTTGGTGAGTTGCAAATATAATTTTTGTTGAGCTTTAAATCTTTTCTCTAGTGTAATTGGAGGTTTTTGAATGCTGTGGTTGAACTCATAATTGCCTTCATTTTTGTTTTTAATTTTGCCTACTGGAGGTGCCTTGTACCATATACCAATGGGCGGACTTATCTTGAGTTTTCTTTTTCATTCTTTTGTGAATATCCATAAGATATTGACTCCACGAAAAACAACATTTATAATTTAAAAAACTGATGATGAAGACTAGGTCTTCGAAACTATAGTCTCAAACAAATAAATAATATATATATATATGCAGATATATCATCTCGATATAATGTGTGTATGTTTGTTTGCATCGGGCAGAGGACGGCCTCTTTGTTTCTCTTTGTGATTCAATAAAATAGTTTATTTCAGAATTTTTATAGAAATTTCTATAGACATATACATATTTAAATATTTTAAATTTTAAAAGTAAAATAAATAATTTAAAATATACTTGTCTGTTTTTTAATTTTTTAATTGACCTTTTAGATACATATAAAAGCTTGTAAAAAATTCCATCAAAAAGAAAAAATCGACACATGATGTTTTGATGACGTGATATACATAGATGTATACGACTATTACTTGTCCATACTATCTATGGTAATGTAAAATAATATCATAGACCTACACAAGGGCGTCCACGGGAGGGGGCAAGGGAGCCCCTGTCCCACTGGCTTAAAAGTTGTGATTTTTTAACTGTTTTAAGTGGAAAATATTGTTTTTATCTTACATATTTGAATATATCTACATAATTCACTAAAATTTAACTTATATATTTATATAGGGAAATTTTCCTGCCCCACCCGCACCTAAATTTCTGCGGACGCCCATGGAACTACAGATAAAGAGATGGAACTATAGATAAAGAGATAATGAATGTCGTATTTGCACATCCTATAAAACATCGACTTTGATTCACAAGAGAATTAAAATCATATTAGCGGAAAGCTAGCTACCTAAAAATAAAGTTGGTATTCACCAAAAGATGGCGCCTTAAACATCTGTTTAAATAAACAATAAATTATGTTCTAATTTTATTATACTAAGATCTACAAAAAACCTTAAGTAAAATTTAGAGTGTAAACATTATTTTTTAAAAGAGATATTAATTAATGGCTAATTCTCAAAAAAAAATCGAAAAATGACTTCGATAATTTGATTGATAATTTTTTGTAATTATTATGGAATTTATTTTGTAAATTTGATAGTACATGGCCTAATTGTCTAAAATGTTATAGGGGTCCCCAACCTGTTTGTGTTTAAAAGGGTGAGGGGGTCCATATTGTTCTGGGTTCTGAATAGTTCCAAGAAAAATATGTGATACCGGGAAAAATATATGATAAATGGTGAGAGACAACATGGAACATAAACTTGTTCTTGTACAGGTTTACTGAACCGTCGCTTACAACACCAACACTTTCCATGATGGAATTGAGGGAATGAGAAAACGAAACATTATTGTACAAAAGTAGAAAAAATAACCTTGTAATTTCCCATGTGAATGTACGTTACTTTATTAATACTGGAAACACATACAAATATATGATAAATGATACCTATATATTCGCTTAACTTTTTACAACATGGTGTGAGGGACTAACGGTGCAAAATATAAACTTAGAAAAAAAAATTTTTTAATAGTTTTAACACTATATATTTTATTACTCATAGCCGAGTCTGGTATATTTTTAGAATATCAATATTACTAACTTCTAAAAACTATGAAGGCAGCGTTCTCTATACCTCATTTAAAATTGTGCTTTTAATCCTACTTTTACACACACACAGCGAGGTGATTGATTCGACTTTTAGGGACGAAGTTAAGAATCAATGTTCTTTGACTTTTCCGTTTTGTATACACATTTATGTACAGTATTTTCAGTAGTATATGGATAAATTATCCAAGATAACAGACAGTTATAGAAGCTTTCGAATTAGATCATACTTTGAATCTATGTGAATTTGGAGGTTGGGACAGAGTGAGGGAATGATTTTTAGGATGTTCTGGCATTTGTTCATTTCTCATTTAACATTTATGATAAAATATAAATCTGTTTTATAATTTGGTACGCCTAGGGATGTAGCTTGATAAAAAATTATTTGTTACGAAAACTTAGGATCCCATTTCACAGGAATCAGCAAAGACATCAATTTCGATTTTTTTTTTTTGAGAATCAGCCTAATACACTTTTTCAGCCTAAGGTGTATTAAAAGCTGGCCTTTAAAAAATTCATTTATTAAAAATTTTGCAAGGATAAATTACATTATTCAAAAATGGTCTTAAATAATTGAAATTGTTTTTTTTGGGGAGTGGGGGAGGAGAAAAGAGTTCAGGATTGAAAGAAACAAAAGCCCTAGAAAGTTGAAATGATTATATATTTTAAACAACTTCTCCATAATATCTATGGTAAAGTAAACATTTTCATATTCTATACCTGCTAATGATGGAATTGTGCTTTTTGTATATCCCCATAAAAAATTGACTTTGGGTGGCTAAGCGAGATAAAATCATATATGGAAGGCTTCTTGAACTTCCTGTTCCGAACACTGGAGAGCATCGTCTTTTGCATTTTGGTCAGAGATAAAAAAGTTTCTGACTGAAGCGAGATTCAATCCCGAGTATACGCGATTGAAGTCGTTCTCTAGCTACTAGACTAGCTGAACGCTAGCTAAGTAAAAATAAAGTGGTATTCACCAAAAAAATAGCGCCTTAAATGTCTATATAAATAAACTAATTTTACATTTATGTTCTATATATTATATATATTTTTTAATTAATTGTTAGTATGAAAATCAAAAATAACTAGTAGGATTAATAGTAATTTTTATAAATAATAAATAATATAAATATTTATGACTGAATTCCATAGATTCTAGTCAAATTAAAGTTAGAATTTGTGTTAATTCTTAGGACTGATTATTCTACTAAAAGAATAATAAAATATTAATTTTAAAGAAAAAGAAAATTTTGACTTGAACTTCCAGCACCTGTATTAAGTCACTAAATAAATATGTTAAGACCTCGGTTAATTGTCCTTGTTAATGAAGAGATCTTTGTATATCCAACATTTATTAAGTTGTTCTGTTATTTATTTTTGTAATATTATAATTTATCTTTTTAAAAATAGTAAGATAAAATCGTTGTGTATCTATATAATAGAAAAAAAAATATTTTTAAAGGCTTCAGAAGAAACTGAGCTTTTTTAAGCTAGAGATTTTATTTCGTCCAAGAAAACTATGCCTTTTTGGTAAACGAATCAGGGCCATTGCTTTCTAGGGAAGCAAGCGGAACAAGAAATCAGTGTCTAATAAATTTTAATTAAACCAAAAGTACTCATGTTTTTAGTTGCTTTATATTTCACTTTTTAAAGTAACTATTTTTCAAATTTATTTGGTAATAGCAACGTTTGGAATTCTAATAAACGTTTCTAATTTGTTTTAAAAAAAATTGTATTTATTTATGTATTTTTGTAGTTTATCTTATAGAACTAATGTGAAGCTCAAAGAAAATCATAATGTACTACTTTTATTAAATCAATTTTCTTGCGTATTTATTATTTGGAGTGGCAAATTTTAGTGTGCACCAGACCCAGTTTCGAAGGAAAATTTGAGCCCGCTGCACATGAGGCTTTTTCCTCTGTCTGTTTTTAGGATGGGAGTTCTGGTTTGCAATTTGGAGGCCATCCTGTATGGATCGAAATGACGTCACTGTCTTTCTGGCTAGCATACTTGATCTAAAAGATAGGACATGTTCTATTTTCCGGCTTGGTCCTGGGATGGTTTTGATTGGGAACAAGCAGACAAAAAACTTATAAAAACAAGCCACGTGTGCATCGGCCTTTAGAAATAGTTTTCCTATCTTGAACAAGAAAGACTAATACTACCCCATAAGAGATAAATACTATACGTGTAAAAATTACCTTTTTTGTTCGATTTTTTCGATCAATATATTTCTTTTATTAATCTTTAAATTATATTTACAGACGATCAATTCTGTAGAAAATATAAATAACAACCAATTTGTATTTCAAAAAAGATAATATTCAATTTCTGCTACTAAGAAGGACACCAATTAACTTAGGATCGGCCCTGTAACAAATTTTCCATATAAGTTCTTACAAATTTTATCTTGAAAATTCTCGTTCACATCGACTAAAGAGATTATTCTTTTCTTTCAGAGACAATGTGAGAAATTTGAATTGTCTCTTGAAAATAATCTCTTCAGAGGATGGAAAAGCGAATTTTCACCAAGAGGATAAAATTTGAATAAACATAACAGCATTGGTGTAAATGAAATATGAAAATGGAATATTCAAAATAAAATAAAATCCTTGCTCATATGGATTTCTAGTTGGTCCAGTTCTGGAATCGATCCTGTAGCTCAGTGGTTTGTTTACTCCTCATTCCAGTAATACGAAAGATCCAGGATCCCAGCTGGCACCAGATATCTGTTAAGGATTATTTCTCACTATATTTCATAATTTAATTAGTATATTTGTTAATCAATGAAATGTACTATATTTAATATTAGACAAGTAGCAAAATTGTGGTCAATTAGTAGTTTTTTCTTTTTTTTTTTAATCCTGAATGTAAATAGAGGTCATTTGGGTTTCAAGTCGAAGATGACGACATTTTTCAATGGTTTTCCAAGCTCCAAATATTTGATATGCTATGGAGGATAAAACATTACGTTGCCGAGTCGCCGGAGTATTTATTTCCTGTAATGTATTATAATTCAATAAATGAATGTTATAGTTATTTACAATATATAAAATATATTTAATGTATTTAAGATAGAACAAATAAATAAAAAGATGTATTTATTTCTTATTACGTATGTAACCAAATAACTGTATGGTGTATCTATCTATCTATCTACCTTTACTGGTTGAATTCCTCTCTTTCCTAATTTATAAATTTTTGGACAGCTATCTTTCTTTCATCTATCTATCTATCTAAGGCTCCAGATCCTGATGGTATACGCAATGGCCCCTTAAGTCGGCAATACGCTCATATCCTAACTTATTCACAGATGTCTATAATGCGTGTCTGAATGAAGGTATCTTTCAGAGAAGATGGAAGTTAGAAAGGTTGGTATTCATCCCTAAGGGAAGAAAAAAATTTGTCAGCAAAGCCAACAGGAGTGTACTTTCTTCCCGCCATCGAATTTATAAGATTTTTTAAAAATTTCCGAAATATTTTTGTCTTTAAAATATTTAAACGTCTCTATCTCCGTAAATAATGGTCTGAGAACCTTAAAACAATAGGATTAATAAAACTTTTTAAAATTTTCCGAAATTTTTTGTCTTTAAAAACTTTAAAGATCTCTATCTCAGTAAATAATGGCCTGAGAGCCTTAGAAATAAATCAGTAAGCAGCAGTAGAATCGAGTCTCATTTCACGAATCATCGTTTCTTTTCATTTGGTTTTTTAAACAATTTTTACTACTCGAGTTTTCGAATAGATCAATGGATACATTTTTTTAATATATATAATTTGATATCGCAATGAAGCAAGTATTACAGCGGGACAATGGAGCCTTGCAATCAAGCGTTAACGATTGATTTTCTTGAATTTTTTAAAACTTGTATCCGGATATAAGCATCCAGCAGGAGTGTACTTTCTTACGGCCGCTTTAATATTCATCCACTTTTTAACAAAAATTTTGTCGATCTCAAGAGTAAGAATTGAAACAAAAGAAATCAGTAAGCAGCAGTAGAATCGAGTGATGGCCTCGGATTGCTGTTGCTGGCACTCGAGTTCGATTCCGAGGGGTGAAAAACAACCCCTCTGACATATAATTAAATATAATCAATTCCATCTGTAGAGATATACATATTTTTCTAATAGTAAGGGGAAATTTTATCAAAATACTCACCGTACTTATCGATTTCGAGACTTTGAAATCTCCTCAAGTCGTCCCAAGTGCTCTGAATTTATACCTTTGAGACAAGAAAGGGTTAAACTATTTGTGGGGTAAAACTATATATATTTAATAATTATATAGGGGCAATTATTGCAGTTACCATGATTAATATAACAAAACTATTTGGATGTCAAACATACAAACATATACAATATTTTTCCGATATTAGAGATACATTTTTTCAAATTATTCACCAAAATGATCAATTTCGAGGCTTGGAGATGACTTTAAAAAAGCGCTTTAGTCGTGAAATTATTTCAATCAACTTCAACATTTTGTTGCCTTGTAATCGATGTACTTGCCTCGTGCATTCTATCAATTTTTCTAATTCAAGTCAACCCGCTCACAGTTTCTCAATTGAAAGCCAAAAAAGATAATCTTACTAATACTATGCTATAATAATAAAACTTTGAGCAAGAAAGCTGAGTTGAGGTTTCACAAAAAAAGAACTAACGGCAAAATTGAGTTTTGAATTCGATATATTTCGGGGGTGAGCCCTTCATCAGGAGTCTAAGAAGAGCGCGCGGTTGCCTCCGACGGCCTGGTGATGAGTTCTACCCCCGAGGCGCATCGAATTCAGGGCTCAATTTCGTGTTACTTCGTTTTCTGTGAAACCTAATTTTCGCATCTCGCTCAAGTTTTATTGTTATATTAAAATGTTTCACCTTGAACCAACACCTAACTCTTTAAAAGTGCTTACTAATACCGAGTTACACCAGTATTTCATCCAGATGTAACTCCAAAGTTGTAATAGCTAAAAATCTGTAAAAATTCTGAAGGATAAGCTACTATTATAAGGATAAAGTCTACAGAGTTTCAAATTTTTTGAATCATTACTTTGCCCGGACTAAAAAATTCATCGTTCAATGCCAAAAACCCCATGTTATTTAGATGGGAAACTTAATCACTGGGTAGCACTTAAAATTGAGATAGAGACTTGAAACTTGGGGATATTTTTTTTATTTATTTCTAACCATATGAGCCCCTGTCAGCGTAAATATTCGAAAGTATCCAAAATAAGGAGCACCCTACTTTTGATACTTGTATTATTTATCTATTTGTAAATAAAATTTAATTATATTTATTCACTCTTAATTAGAGCAAAATCTGAAAACTCTCTTAACTCAATTTAACTATTTGGGAGCCGAGATTTCGACGCACAGAGATCTCAGCCAAGAGGTTAAAACCCAAGTAACAAAAGTAGCTAGGATAACTGCATGTCTATATGGTTTGGTCTGGAAAAACAAATATATGTCAGCAAAAAGCAAAGTACGAATTTGTAAGACCAACGTACGTCCCGTGTTGACATATGCAGCAGAAACCAGATCATCAGCAATTACCACCCAACAACTACTCCGAACAACAGAGATGAGAATAATAAGGACTATACTAGGGAAAACATTAAGGGATAGAATCCGCAGGAAAGATCTAAGAGAACCAAGCGAAATCCAGGATATAGTGGAATGGATCGATGTGAGAAAAAGATGATGGGGGGAACATGTGGAACAAATGACGGATGACCGCCTTGTAAAAATCGCGAAGGAAAATCGCCAACGTGGCACACGGAGCAGAGGGCGTCCGAAAAAAATGGAAAGATGTCGCAGCAAGAAAGTAACGTCTTTATTCTTTTTTTCTTATTGGAAGAACAGGCGAAAGCTTATAGAGAAGATGAAGAAGAAGAGGAATAAAAAATATTCGATTGCTAGAAGAGAATATTTTCATTTCTATTAAAACATAAAATTTATAATATATAAGCTCTAGGGGCGCCGATGTGGTCCTAGCCTAGGGTGCTGCCGACATTTAATCCGCCTCTGTATGTATGTACAAAATGTATAATACATAATTTTAAATGTAGCGTATCTAATAAGATATACTCTAATAAATGTAATTTTGTTGAGTATACATTTTTTTTGTATGCAATGCAATATAATACGTTAACATGAAATTCTTTTAACAAGAAGAAATATTTCAGTCTCCTCAGTTTCGTGTTAAGCGATTTTCACTGTTTATAGGTACATGTATTTATATTTTTATTTAAGCAGAGAGCAACCTCATTGATTTATTTTTATGAAGTTATAGGTATATTTGACTACGAATTATATGATATTTTTGGAATATTATTAGATCACATTATTATGACCATGAGGCAAACATCCCTACATACATTTAAATATCAAAAAACACAGTAAAAGTGACAGATCGATGATTGAAACTGCTTTATTAGACCATTCACGAGATCTCAAAACGTGTGTTTTCGGAAATTCGCATTTTTTTAGTCCTCTACGCAATACCACTATAAAAAGATATACCTTTACTCGTAAAGAGCAATGGCAGTAAATATGCCTTCCGAATCATTAAATTGAATCAATTTTTTAGTAGGTATATTGAGTAGACGCGAAAATACTTGGGTTATCTTAATAATTCAATTTAAATTTTTATTTTAAAACAGTAATTTATTTTCATTTTCTTGTTTACGACTAGCCTGGCCATTGCTTCGATCAGCGAATTTTCTTTTAATTCTTTTTCTACTTTCTTCCGCATCAAAATTGACTTAATCAGCTTTTTTTCTAAAAGTTTTTATCTCCGTAAGCCAGTCTATTTCCCTCTCCAATCACGAAACCTTCATTAAGTAGTTAAGCTATTATTATATTTATGCAATTTTAAATAATTATACTAAATTGCGATATTTATATTAATTAAATTAGTGGTAAAGAGTAAAGTATTCTCAATTGTCTTTTACTGGCTTAATGCGTACTAAATGTTTATAATTATAATGTGATATAAGTGAAAATTTACTTATTTTCAGTAATTTTATTTTAATTTAGTGATAATTAGTTCCAAATATTTCGAGGGCTTACAGTAGGTACTTCTTTCTCAGTGGATACCACTAGGTCACCAATGTGCCAACTTTAATCAATTAATACAAAATAAAATATAGACAACTTAATTATATACTTACAAATTGATATATACAATATATACATAACGTAACAACTTTCAAACAAATAAAGTAAAAAACGTTATAAGTCCTTATAATATTATAAGATAGGTAATGAAGACAGATTAATTGCCTATTATTTAATATTAATATAAAGATTCTTGAAAATTGTTATTTACCTATATAAATAAATACAAATCTTTTATAAAAAAACAATCTTCAAACGTTAGCTCAAATTCCAAAAGTTTCGGGGGAATTTCTCCCTTTATCAGTGAAATTTCAAAAAATTTCAAAAAAGAAAAAGTTGCTTTATGAAATGTATACGTTGCAGCAAAAACTCCGTTTTTAGTAAGAACGGGTTCTTACTATTTAAAACGCGTTTCACTGAATACCTTTGTGGCAATTAGAATTTACTGATGTTGGTTAAGTTTAGTTAAAAGTTCTAGAATCTTTCATTTTTGACTTTCCCCTCATTTTCGGTGTTTATTTTCAAAATGAGGCGGAAGTTCAAAAATAAAGATTCTTACTAAAAAACGTCTTTTTACTTCAACATAAATATATAAACCAACACTTTTTGTACATTATAAAAAAACAATCCTATTTTATAAGCATTGTGTGTTTTTTAGCAATCTTACTTTAGTTGCATTCAGAGAAAACAAGCCGACTAAGTGCGAGTAGGGCTTGCATACCAAAGGTTCCATATCTTTCCTAGCTTTCAATAACATCTTCTCTTAAACTTAACAACTGGAACCTGGAGCCACCGGGCGATGCACAGTAACCCCCCCCCCCCCCCCCCCCCCCGAAACCACACACCTCGCCACCACCACTACACCACACTCTACCCCAACCGCGCCTCCCTCCCCGCACCCAGTTTTTGCATTTCTAGCTTTCTATTGGTCCACATATTATGTGTATATTTGCTGTTTACTCGTACACCAATTTTCACACGATTCGTTCATATTGATAAACATTATTAAAAAATAAATAAGAATATAATATAAAAAATAATTGTATAGGATCTGAAATGAAAACATAAAATTAAATAAGATTTGTCTTCAAGTTATATAAACAAAAGCCACTTCAACTACTTTATTTGTAAAACACCTGTTTTGTTATGATTTAGACACCTGTTAATTTTTTTTTTTTTTTTGGCTTTTCGGCCTTTTTAGCCACAAGCCATTTACGATACTATTTATTTTATTTAAATTTGTCCCTACCCCGGGGTCAGATTTTAGCCGGATGCCTCGAGTCGGATTCGAACCCGGGTCCACTTGGTAGCACACTGTTAATTGAAAAGAAACAAAAAATTCTAATTTTAATATAATATAATAATATTTGTTATAACCTATTAGTGGGTTTTAAAATTAAAAAATCAATTAATAAATGATAATTGAAAAAAATGTAAACAAACTATTTTATTGAGATTTTCATCTATCAATAATTGCTTTAATTAAGAAAAGAACAATTAAGATGAAATTTGTCGAGGTCGAGACCTAGCCAGATAGTTTTCTCATCCTCACAACTTGTTAATAGATTTTGTTTCATCAAAATCGGTAGAGCCGTTTTCAAAATAGAACTAAGATACAAGTATATACAGTGTGTCCTAAAAGTCAAGGATCAAACGTGATCACGAGATAGGTGAGTTCAGGATTGTCCAAAATAAAAAATTTTTTAATAAAAACTCTTAGTTTTCGAGTTATGGGCATTTTTTTGAAAACCGTGAAAATCGCTATCCTGCTCTAAATAGTTGAATGCTGTAATACGAATTTTCATATTTGATCATTTTAATTTTTGTTACGGAATCCTGAATAATACTGTTATCGATCACAAAACAGAAAATAACTAAGAGTATTATACTTTTTGAGAAAAAAATATTTTTGTCAGATTCATGTGTCAAAAATTTTTAATCAGCTAATTTTGACTCTTGATATCTTAAAAAAACTGTATCAAACAATAATGGCAAATTATCTAAAAAATTGACGCATTTAATCAAGATTTCAAAATGGTATAAAATATTCCAATTTTTTTAAAAAACAAAAACTAATATTTGCATTTTTATGCGAAAGAAACCAATTTCAAAACACAATTCGTAATTGGCTAAAGGGTAGAATTTAACATGAAAACAGATATCAAATAATTTTAATTTTAATTTGTAATTTTAAATATTATTAGATATTGAATATAAAAACAATTATTATTTTGAACATTTACTTTAATTGAATAAAAATATTTTAATAAATTAAATTAGTTTTCATGTTAAATTCTATCCTTTAGCCAATTACGAATTGTGTCTTGAAATTGGTTTCTTTCGCATAAAAATGCAAATATTAGTTTTTGTTTTTTAAAAAAGTGGAATGTTTTATACCATTTTGAAATCTTGATTAAATGCGTCAATTTTTTAGATAATTTGCCATTATTGTTTGATACAGTTTTTTTTTAAGATATCAAGAGTCAAAGTTAGCTGATTAAAATTTTTTGACACATGAATCTGACAAAAATATTTTTTTTCTCAAAAAGTATAATACTCTTAGTTATTTTCTGTTTTGTGATCGATAGCAGTATTATTCAGGATTCCGTAACAAAAATTAGAATTATAAAATATGAAAATTCGTAGCCACAGCATTCAACTATTTAGAGCAGGGTAGCGATTTTCGCGGTTTTCAAAAAAATGCCCATAACTCGAAAACTAAGAGAGTTTTATTAAAAATTTTTTTTTTATTTTGGACAATCCTGAACTCACCTATCTCGTGTTCACGTTTGATCCTTGACTTTTGGGACACTCTGTATATATATAAATATAAACAAACAATTTTTGCTCATTTAATAAGAGTAGATAGATAATATAGCAATTTATTTTAAATGACTTTCAAAAATTAAAAAATTAATAATATGTTGTTAATTTCACCTTCATTAGTTTAATTTTCTAGTTTGAAGAAATGATTTGAAGAATAACAAATCCTAGATGAAAAAGAAAAAATAATTTATGGATTAGAAAATTCGTTCGGGATGGGCCGACTTTGGGGAAATTTAAGTTTTATTCATGATCTATTTGCTTTTATTTCTAATGAATTTGAAAATTATAACTATTTTTTCATGTTCACCATGGCTGATCCAACCCTAAAGAATTTTTCAGTTTATTAAGTTTAAAATTTCAAGATGCAACTAAAATTCAAAATAAAACATTTAAGAAAAAATTAAATATTTTTTAGAGATAAAGGTTGAATTGTTCCGAAGAAGTAAATCATTCGAGTGCTAGTCGGATTTGTATACTTGGTTCAGAGGTTCCGTTTCAATTTTAATAAGTGCGGATGCATGCACAACAACTGTGAATGGAAGTATGTTAAATGATGTTATGAAGATGTATTTGAGCAAACTCTCTAGATTTCTATCGATGATTCTGAAACGTGTTGAATATTATGCTAGAATTGTTCTGTATGGAAAAATCAAAAATCAACTTTTTTTAGAACCTAAATCAAGGGTGAAAGTTATAGACCTAATTAATACATACTAAAAATTAATGACTAAATTAATTTGGCATTCTGGTAAAGAAAGGTGCTTTATTATTCTTCTGGATAGACACATCTCCTCTGTGGCCGTCACAGCAGGAAAGGTGGCCCCTTCTTCTCAGTCCACAAGCAGTTACACGAGCTTCAACTTCTCACCCTCTGCAGGCCAAATCACCCCTCGCGCTCCGGGCTGCAGCCTAATCTGTGAAGGCGCTCAAAATATTCTCTTGCTACACTTGATACAATTCCAGAAACGAGCCGTCAGGCTAATTGACGATTCTACCCTCACACCCGACACCCTCGACTCGCTGGCTCATCGAAGAATCATCTCTGCCTGCCTGCCGCGTTCTTATACACGGCAGGTGCTCTGATGAGATAAAATCAACTAATTCCGCCAGGCATGCTGCGCGCACGCAGCCTACGTTTTAGCAACCACAACACTCTGCACGGTCGTGGAAAAGCCACCGGACCACTTCATTCGCGAATACATATATCCTAACGGCTTCCGAGGAGCTGGAACCCTCTCGCTCTATGCTTGCTTTACTGATGCTATTCAAAACCGGGTGCACCTGTAGGCGCCTGCGTCCGCACCATGAAATCAGCACTGCGGCCTATATTCGATGTTGTCTGAGATGTTTTCCGTGAGATCCGCGGGCTACATCTTTACTGGTGCCCCTTCACACTTCGGTTAAAAAAAAAAAAAAAGAAAATTGAAAAATCAAGCTTCTCTTCAAAACTCAAAATGAAGGAAAATTTATGACTCGTCATATATAAAAATACCGCGTTGGACTACTGGCATTCTGATAGGTTATATATGAATAAGCAAATCAAGGAAAAATCTGAAAAAAAGCTAGCTTTCCCTTCTTCGAGCCTCATCGAGAAGAGGTGAAAAATTCTTCTTGCAATTAAGCTAACACTAAACGGAAAAATCGTGATCTAAAATACCATTATCTTACTAGTAAAAGTTGGCAACTAATAAAATGAAAAACTAAACACACCTACTAGGCTGCAATCAAAGTGAAATTATAGGCTTAATTAACATGAAATTAAATGCCAACTAACACTAGTATACTAAAACTTGAAAAATATTGGTGGTAATTGCAATGTAGAGAGATGAAGAAAACAAAAATAAACACTTCCTTTTTCAGGACACAAGTGTTTTTGTTGAGATGTATTTCTCTCAAAGATTTAAATCTTAATTTGAAGTTAAATTAATTAGTGCGATACAATGTCAAAGAACATCTTCCCTCAAAGGCTAGCTAATTACTTTGACTTCTTGATTTTTTTAACACATAGGAGTTCAGGTCTCAGGAGGAGATTTTTTCATTCTGTATTCTTTCTGTTCATTATATGTCTTAAAATAACCATTCAATCTCGGACACCTTTTTTGATTTATTTTCTTGGCTAGAATTAATATTGCATTAGCACAGTGAAAAATATGCTTCTTTTATAAATTTTGTGTATATTTCTTACTCGACCTTTGATCGTTTTTGCTTAACTTTTAATATTCTTCAAAATTGAATTTTCTTTATTTTTTCTCTTTGCCTGTCAGATTAATGAATTGAGAAATTTCATTTTTTTCTGATGAAGCATTTTTTGCGCATTTCTTTGCATTCTAGGAACATATTGAAGCTAAATTATTTTCTTCGTTGAATAATTGAAAAATAATTTACAGAGTCAATGAAAAACTGAAGAATGGGAATCAGGACTAGTGATGGAAAGATCTTGCTCTTCCTTCATCAGTAGTATTGCAACAAATGGGATCTTTTGATAGAAGAATTGAAAATAAACACTCGAAATGCTCTTCAAAAGACGGAATGTTCTGTATAGAAAAGGTTGAGCTGAAGCATCTTGAAGAATACACGCAAGCATTAATAATCTTATAATAGTAGGTCAATGATCAATTATTGTATATTAATATTATAATTATATATAAATGTTTTCAAGACAGTAGTCAAACAGCTGTGACGCGCCGTTCTTTAAAGTAGTGCCTGTGTGAGCCCTTCACGCACTCACTATTGCTTGCATACATACTCTCGTATCGTGTATTTGTGAAAGCAAGCCGCCGTGGCATCGATCAGGAGTAACGGAATTCATATACACGAGGTATACGTGAACGAGGCGTATATTTCACACGCTCTGGCACTCGTAGTGTTGAAGCTAATAACTGTTTGGCGTTAACAGCATCTCTAGACGTATTGCTGTACCACGAGACTAACCTCAGTCGAATGGAGCTAGGAACTTTCGTCCCTAAGGCTTTCTCGCTCCCCATGTTGCTGAATAATTCAACAACCACATTTGCTGAACGCCAGACTTCTCCCGCATTTCATACTCTCTTCAATTCGGACTCCTTTTACATTTTCGATACGTGATGTTATATATTCTGTTAATTTGCTACTATGATCCACGATTACCTTTCACCTTACCTGACAAACCGCTTGCAAATCGTCAAGCCGGCTCACACCTGCACAAACAACAAAAATGGGCAGAATGCTTCAGACACACAATCAGAAGCATTGTTCATGACAACTCAAGAGCTGATCAGTCAAAGGCACTCTCAAAGCGTCTAAATGCAGTTCACATGCCATATGTAGCTCTTCTGAGTTAGATCAGAAAATTCAAATCTTAGGCCAGATCCTGACTTTTAGTTAGTTTTGTAAACAGCTCTTACCTTCAACCAACAGGCAGCTTTCTTCTGCCTCTATTAGTGTATTTAATAAGCCCATGATAACAGGAGCAATGAAATTGGATATTAAGCAAAAATTTTACAGTATTTATATAACAAGAGGGTAATACTAACCTTATAACTTTGGGAGCCATAAATTTATAAAACTGTTTAAGCTTGAGCCACATTGTTGGAAATTGATATAATAGTTGTTAAGAAAGACATATTTTATTTTATAAAATATAAATAAATGTATATATTTTTTGCTCTTCTTACTTAACATTACAAAAATAATTTTGTATTAAAATAATAGCACAAATTCTGATTCTATCTATGTATAGGTGGCACAAGATCTGAATTTTGGAAGAGCATAAAAAGTGGAAAAAATTTCTGACAGAAAAACTAATTTATTGAAAATAAATAAATGAAATTTTAAAATGTCTTTTTAACATTATCAGACAAAAAGAGGGAGGAGGGATCCCAAAATTCATGCTGATCAAACTCAACCAGTACACATATTCAGTGGATCTGAGAGCTAGAAATGCAAAAATGACAGAATTTTGTATACATAGTTTGTTTTAGAAGAGATAAATTTTCATTTTTGACCATTTAGAGGTGGTTAGCTTTTGCATTCTCCTCATTTTATTTGGGTGTTTTGGTTGAAAGACAAATTTTAATTTATTCTCCCTGTTTGGGTAGTTATTATTTACATTCTTCTCAGATTACAATATATATAAGTAGTTAGTTTAGTAGAAAGACTGTGATACCTTTCATTTGACCCTCTCCAACCACAAAGACAGCTGAAACCGCATGCAGCTCCTGGCTTGTCTTGTACCTCATTATAATATAATTTGACTTCCTCCAGTGGTCCGTTTTATCGTCTTTCTTTGTCAAAAACAAAATAAATGGGGCCACAGAGGAAGTCAAAAATATTGTAGCAAAACGTCTGGTCATTTAATAAGATATGTTTTAATTTTATTCAATTCCTATCACAAATGAGCTATAGGATACGAATGATGCAACATATATGTATATATATATATATATTCTCAAAAACTTTGATTTGGCAGGCAGCAGACAAACATGCAACAGTTTTGATATTTACTCTTCACACGAATCACTGAAACATTCTGACCTCCCTATCAGACCCAATTGTCTGAGCTGGTGTCAAATATGATGACTTCTTAAATCCATCTTGAGGAGAGGACCAAATTTCCAATAATGCCAACTGATTCATGAATGTGAATGCAGAAAATAACTGGGTCTTTTAACACTTAGCCTATACTGTGATTATCAAAGAGCTAAATTTTTAATCATTCCATCATAATTCACCTGCAAGTACTAGTTAAGACTATAATAAAGGAAAAATTAAAGTAAACTCTCTTTGAATTGGGGGAAAGGTTAAATAATTCTAGCCCTTTGGACCAAATTCAACCAATTTTGTTTGCATATTCTGTGGAACATCTGGAAGGCACCAAAAGTGAAAAACTAACAACCCAAAATAGAGAGGCAAAAATAAATTCTAGGCCTTTGACTTAATGGAAGCTTACTCTTGCTTCTAAAAATACAGAAAATAATAAGCATTATAGCTTGGTGCAAGTTCAGAAAATAAAATCTAGTTATTAGGATTAAATTCATGTGAATAATTAATATTTAATATTTCTCTAATATAATATGATGTCCTTTAAAGTTAAATTCATTTAATAATATTATATATGATTTTTTTTTGAAATAATTTCCATACTTAAAAAGACACCCAAAAGATACTTAAAATATAATACCTTTCTAAAATCATAGTTAAAAATGCAAAGCTTTTTCATTGTAGAAATTTCTTTCTTCTACTAGTTAGAAGAATTTGAAAAATGTAACTATGATAACTTATATATGTTTGTATCCAGAGAAGATTTGTTAAGGACTTGTACATTTGGCAAGCTTAGTTAGCGCTTGGGTTTCGATTTAAAGTTGATTATCTCGATATAAATGTAAAAATATTTCTGTATCACTGATGTCCTTTAACATTCACGATTCATTTAAACTGAAATATTTAAGAGTTGAGAGAGATCCGCACCTCAACTTAGTGATGACTATACTAATTAACTTAGCTGCACACTAGATTCACTACTTTTTCAGGCTTGCCTGTTTTTCACAGATGTTTTGATTGGGATAGAATCTAATGAAACTAGTTTTTATAAGCAACGGATTCTGCAAGAAGTTTTTCAAGTCAAGCTGATTTATCTTTAGATAACTTTAAATTCAAAATGTTTTCTTAAATTAATATCATTATTCGCAGGTGGGTGTGTCAATAAATATTTATATTCTGTTTGTAAATTTCCTTTTATTAATTAATTGTTTTAGTTTCAAAACCCACTAATAGTTAATTGCAATATTGTAATACATTAGGAATTAGAAGCCATTATAGCTGAAAAGCGGACCAACAGGACTCTTCTGATGTGGAAAGCGAATCCAAAATAGCTGAAAAACTTTCTAAATTCCAAAATAAATTAATTTATTAGAACCTTCTGAAGGATCGTCCCGGCTACTTCGGGGCTTAAAAAATCTTGAAAGGAACCTCCGTGTATATTAATATTCTTGGTGGTCCAAGTTCAACGAACGTGTATTGCTTCACCTTTAATGATAACAATTGATCCACGTGTTGATATGTAATTAATTTTGAAATTTGACACATCAGCTTTACTTGAAATGTAAAAGCCGTATAAATGCCTATCACTTTTTGTAGCTACAAGGCACCCCGAGCAATGTATCATCATCATCGTCAAATTCTTGGTCTGAGCTAGTTTGATCTTTAACAAATCAATTCTTCCTCGACTCTGTCCCCCGCCAGCTGTTTGACACTCTCTAAATGTCTGGCATCATATAATGATAATGCTATTTTTTAAAAATCGTTGGAGCCGTTTTGAGAAAATCCATGAAAATGTATACTTCCGTATACTTTCAATTATTTTAATTCCAGTGATGATTTGTGTAATATATACCATATAAAGAAGGTGACCCTTTAAAAAACAATTTTTTACATATCAAGTACAACTACAAAATAAGCCGTCCAGAAGCAATAATGCCAGATGTTGTGGCTATTTATGATTAAAACCCACTGACGACTATGATATGCTACAAGATCTGAGACCGTCTAAGGCAAGTGTTGGGAGCACCAGCGCCCACAGCTGTGCAAAGCTTAACAAATAAATAAATAAATAAAAGCTTGATGTACTCCGTCTAGCCTATATCAAGCTTAAGTTTCGAATTTCGTATCTCTGGGGCTTATGGTTCTTGCGTCAGGCTTCAAGGGGGTTAAATTCTTGATTACGTAAACATCAGCTTCCGGGTTTTTTCTGTTATTAGCCAAAATCTTGTTATACTTCTTGTAGCCTCTAGATAGCTTAAGTTTTGAATTTCAAGGCTCTGCGACTTTCCGAAAACGAGATATGAACGATTAAATATTTATTTTACGACACTCTAATTTACAACCCCTTCCTCATTTTTAATCGGATTAAAAATTTGACACAACTATTAACTCATCACATTTGATAAATGTACTAATTTTTTAAAAAAATCGTTAGAGCCGTTTTTGAGAAAAACAAAAAAATCTTTCATGTAAATGTCCACTTTCGGTTTTCTGATTTAAACCAAAAGCTTGATGTATTCCAGCTAACCTATATCGAGCTTAAGTTTCGAGTTTTGTAGCTCTGAGATTTATGGTTGCGAAACGCAGGGGTGGGTCCATACATACGCACTGACCAATGGATTTTGGACCACTTTTTGGCCACTGGGGGGCCACAATTTCCAATTTTATGTCCTAAATCTAGTTTTCAACTACTAAGGGCAACGATTTCTTCAACCTAGAAGTTACAAAATGCAATTAACTTTTTTCATCTCTGAGATACAAGCTCTCGAAGAGTCAGAACCCAGACTGGCCATCGCAATACTATCCTATTATATTCTAATAGAATATAAATGTGAAAGTAAAAATAATATTAATATATCGTTTTTAACGAAAGCAAAAAATTCTGAGGAACTCTTGGATCTAGCGGGTACTTGGATTACTAATTAAGTGATTAAAAAAAATTAAAGTTTTTTTTTCGAGATACTCAAAATATGTTACTTGACCTCCAAGGGTCGCGCGATTTAAGAAGTGCTGCTACTAGTTTATGCTTTGGTTTTTCCGATTTTAGCTAGGTTTCATCTCATAGACGCCATAAGCGAAGATCTCTCCGAGCCTCTGTATTTCATTATAAGTATCAATTACTAATCAAAAAGTGATTAACTGAAATTAATCTTCTCAGAGACAGGCATTCAATATCTAATATTTACAAAAGAAAAACTGTTTGTCCTTGCCACTTAATAATCTTGTCTCTTTTTTCTATACTATTCAATCTACAATTTTGATTAAGAAGTTGTCATTTTGATCTTTTATATAAAATGAAGTTTTAAAATATAAACTGAAAATTGAAAATACACCCTTGACAAGTGGAGAGAGAATAAAACCACTTTTTGCCATTCCTTTCTATATATGCGAAATTTGCGTTTGCTTGGCTTGAATAGGATCTATTGAAATAGCTGTGCCAGGTTTTTGCCCAAAGTTTTTTTATTATTATTATTTTTAAGTTATTTTTTCATTCGTTATTCAGATAATGTGCCATTCTCAGTACTCGCAAGAAGACTGAAATGTAACATTTTGAAATTAAAATCTAACCCAAAAATTGAAGTTGAAATGATGACGTTGGAAGAACAATAAAGTGTGAAATGAAAAGTTGAGCTCTTTCAGAACTCACTATGTCTCATGCTGAAATCTCTAAAATTGTTGGTGTGAGTGGAGTGAAGGTAGGCGGGGGGGGTGGAAGCCGTGGGGGGGTTACGAGGGCCTGTGGGGGTCGAGGGGCGGCCCCTGGTCGAGAGAAGACTTAAAAGCCGAAAGGCGGAGGCGCGCACCTAGTTAGTAATCAAAAATCATGCAGTTGCTAACAAAATAAATTTTTTAAATAAATTCGAAAATTTTAAATTTCATTTTTAATGTCGGCTAAAATGCCAAATACGGACCAGTATGGATTGGGCCTGAAAATTTTAATTTTTAATTATAGGTAGTTTAATTAAAAGCTAAACAAATAGCGGCAATTTTTAATCATGAATTACTAATAACAACTCTATAATTAGGATGTAGTATAAAAAAAGAAATCTTTTTATTTTCATTTGAATTAAAATATATTGTTTAACATGATTTTAAAAATGTTCATCAAAAATCAGCTCGTTAAAAAATTTCCAAAATGGTTAAAATTGAATTTTTTCATTTTTTATTTTTCGCATATATTCATATAAAAATAATTCCCGGTAGATTTTTTATTACTGGAATACCTTTATTAGTACTCAATATACACGCAAGTTTAATCTTGTAATTTTCCATATAAAATGAAAATTTAAGATAACCGTTTCTTGAATAACTCTACGTGCCTTATCAGATCAAAAAATTTAGGTTCAGTAGAACCGGTACTAGCACCTGTCAAAAATCAGCTCCCGGTCTTTTTGGAAATGTCCACAAAGCTTCTTGCTTTTTTCGATTTTCCCATTTGAAATGAGGCACGTTGTGACAAAAGCGCCATTTGCCTGAACTCGGATTAAGGATACAACGCTAAATTTAAACAAAGTTTATCTTAATTAGATAATAGTGATAACATGAGGTTACAGTTTTGAAAAAATGAAATTTTTTTATTAAAAATAATTTAAAATGAAAATCTGCTCATCCTGGCAACTTGATTCCTATCTTGTTGTCTAGAAAATTTTGGTTTGAACGTTTACTTGGATTACTTTTTTGATAAAATTCTTGATTTATTTGATGTCTTTGTTGCGGACAGGATATGATCCGAATCTTTAAAGCGTAAGCGGAAAATCTTTACGACTAACTTGTTTCTTGATTC